>CM053034.1:3028389-3163389 GCA_028564925.1 Lithobates sylvaticus | reverse complement strand
GACCCGCCCCTTACTTACACGATAGACGCCCCTTGCAGAGTAGCACGAGCATCAGGAGCGTGAGGCATCGCCTCGTACAATTACATGTTAACTGCACCTGCACGGTGTAGCGTTCACTCAGAGCCGTTTAGGTTCGGCAATTTTCGGAAGCTCCGTAGTCCTTCGTACTGCACAAGCCCTGCGCCTGCGCAGTACAGGGGGTCCTTATCCGGCGGGGGAACTTTTTCGGCAGGACACCGGAATTACACTACTGCCATCTCTTGGCGGTAGATGTAATTGGGGTAACTAAGCCAAAGTAATGGGAAACTGAGTTACCATGAGGGGAAAAGTAATCAGTTAGATTACTAGTTACCCTCTAAAGTAACTGCGTTACGTAACTCCGTTTATTTTAACTCAGTTACTTACATCACTGCCTGTACTACACTGGGAGGGAGGAGGAAGAGGAGGAGGAAGAGAGAGGAGGGAGAGAGGGGGAGAGAGGGGGAGAGAGAGGGGGAGAGAGAGGGAAGGAAGAGGAAAAGAGGGGGGGGGGAGGAGAAGGAGGGAACGGTGTATATTACATCAAGTCTTTCCAATGAATACCAATACTGACCTGTATCCCTGCCCTCTGGACATCTGTCCTCTGGAATACTGCCCTCTGGACATTGGTCCTCTGGATCTCTGTCCCCTGGAAAGGTTTCCTCTGGGTCCCCTGAACCTTCCTCGAAAGTTACCCCTATCGGTAGTGCTAATTCCTGGAACATTTGTTCTCTTGGGAAGAACCTGATAAGATGGGCAAACAGATTAACTTAATGCATATATACAAATCTAAAAAAAAAACTTTTTGTGTTGGTCTATCACATAAAATCCCAATAAAATACATTTACATTTTTGTTTGCAACATGAAAAAAAAAATTAGAAAATTTCAAGGGGTATGAATACTTTTTCAAGGCACTGTACCCATCTCTTTACCGCCCATTTCCTGATACACACCCCTGCATTTGACCCAGCTGCACAATAAGTGGTGCCACTTGCATCGTATTTTCAGTGCGGATACCACAAATATTTAGGGGCACACAAGGGTGGCGTCAGGGATCTCTCACACCAAGTGCTCATTTTCACATGAAAATAGCAACAGTGAGCATCAAAACTGGTCGCTTCATAGACTGTCAACCTGGTATTGACTTCACACAATCAATACAGATTTAGGGTCTACAGAGAGATCAGAATCCCCTCGATTATGGACTTATTTGGGCCACATGACCCTTTTTTGTCATTTAAGAACCAGCCAGAAATGCACCAAAATACATCCTGTTCTGGACACAGTTCGCTTTTCTAAGCGCAGTGAATGAGGACGGTTTATGCCGTCTCCATTCAGAAATCATGTGATAAAAATGTAGCTGTAGAATTATTGCAGTGTGATAAAATTAGTGCAGGAGTCCAAAAAGGTCACCTTGATCGTCCGTCCACGGAACACACTTTCATCCAGTTCTGTGGCGGTCTCTGCTGAGTGCGGTTCTGTGAATTCAATATAAGCATAGCTGGATACGAGACAAAAAAACAACAGATTAATCCCCAACATGAATTCAGTACAATGAATTTTAGGCACTATAGTATTGGTTGTTATGTTGTACTAAATCTCGGGGGGGGGGGGGGGGGGGGGGGGGGGGGGGTCGCCAAACTTTCTAAACAAAGGGCCAGTTTTTCGGTCCTTCAGACTTTAGGGGGGCCGGACTGTGGCCATGGGAAGTAGAAAAGGCCCCGACATCAGTGGGGAACATTTGTTTGACCCATCCTTGGTTTCAGAGTAATTGTGCTCATCCTAGGTGTCACTGGGAGAAATTGTGCCCCATCATTGTTGTCAGTGGAGGGAATAAATACCCCAAGGGCCAGATAGAAGCAAAGAGCCGCAGTTTGGAGACCTCTAATCTAAAAATGAAAGCAAAAGTTTTAGACACCCCACATTAACATGTAACAAATTCAAAACCAGTTGCGGCCCATCCATTGGAGGCGCATGGGCGCCGCCCCTCCATCCATGTGTCCGGTCCCCTAATCTACATGCTGGGCGCCAGACGCATAGGATTCCGATTGGAGGGGGGGGGATTTTGAAGCATGTGATTAAAGCCAGAGGCTCCAATAGGCCCCAAAAAAAAAATATATAAAAACCACACAAACACACCGACCACCACCATTCAAAACTCTTTTACCAAACCCCTTGGTCTTTCTATCCCAAACTAGGAGCTACGTAAATACCAGTGGATGCAGTCACCAGCATCTTCCCTCTCATAGGAAGATGGTGGAAATGTATGCAGGTGCCTTTCTCCACTGTAGATGGTGCTCAAATGGAGCGGTACTCCATTACAGCTGATGTAAATCTCTGTGGCTTCCTCGGCTTCTCCTCCCGGCCAACCCGATCCGCCGGGAGACGGAAGACAATAGCAAATATTGATTCGCTATTGTCACAAGTGGGTGTTTTTGGGGCGCAGAGCACTGTGCCCCAAGCCCAACATTTTTTCAAGCCAATTAGGACCTCTGGCTCCAATCACGTGGCGTAATAAATAAAACCACCACAACGCACAACTCATACAAAACGTATGAGTCTGGCGCCCTGCATGCAAACTAGGGGGGGCGCCGCTCCTGGCAGTACTGCAGCTGGAGAAAAGGCAAAAGAAACTTGGTTTCTCTATGGTTTTCTTGGTCCCTTGGAGCAGCATTCTGGTAGGCCACACTGCATCCAGGTGACCCTGGCAGCCACCTTTTGTCCAACTGTCTTTTTAAATCCCTGCCCCCAGGTTTTGGCATACATTTGCAGAGTGTCTAGTGTAGGCAGAACACACCGGCCTGTCAGGGACTCTCCTGTAGGGAGAGGTTAGAGAGGAGTAGGGATTGAGCAGGGCCTACATCAACTCTTCCACAAGCTCCCTCTTGGGTTGGACCGGCCACACTGCATTCAACCTGACAAGCACCGTCTTACGCTCAGGCCTACTACCGCAGACACGTCGCTGCATTGAGCAAATTCTTTATTAAAAACGAAAAGGAGAAAACACTCACATTTCTTGTGAGCATTACGATGCACAATCCGGTGTGACAAACGCCGACAATCCAGTTTTGGTGCCCCTGATGACGTCACATGTGACGAAACGTTGGGCGGAGCGCCGTACGCACACCACGCATGCACAGCCGGCCATCTTTGATGCTGGAAAGCCTGGTTTGTCTGCATTTGTCACACTGGATTGTGCATCTTAATGCTTACAAGAAATGTGAGTGGATCTCCTTTTGGTTTTAATAAAGACATATGGTTTTTAGCAATATCACACTATTGCGGTGCTTTGTTTTTATGCGATCGGGATCTGCTTTTGAATGACTTAACCTCCATCTGGGTGCTGGATTTGTTTGTGACCGGCCTTTCTCAGAGTGACTGTCGGGAATGCTGGATTGTTTTTTTGTTTATTTTTTTTGCTTATACTAAAGCGCAAGTTGATCACTCTAATCAGAGGGTCACATGTTGTCTGGTAAGCATTAGACATGTGCACAACAAAAAAAATTTGTTTATTTTCGTTTCGATTTTTCGTTTCCGAAAAAAAATATTTTTTTTCGTTTCGTTTCCGTTGATTCTTAACGATTAGTACATTCGTAAGTCTTCGTTGTTTGTATTCGTAACGATTCGTACATTTGTAAGAGTTATTTTTCGTTCATTCGTTTATTCGAAATCCGTACGCATTCGTAGTTATTCGTAATCAGAGCATAATTCATAATTTTATGTAATGTGTATGCTATTATTACATTTTAATAATTTACGAATCGAAAAAAAAAAGTTACGAATGTACGAATTTTTTTGTTCAATCCATTCGAAGCACGTTAAGCAGCGCTATTGTAAGGGACACGGAAAATTACCAATTCAACAAAAAAAAAAGTTACGAATGTACGAATTTTTTCGTTGTTCCTTTTTTCGTTTTTCGTTGCTTTTCGGATTCGTACGATTCGAACGATTCGTTCATTCGTACGAAAACGAACGAACGAAAAAAACAAAAAAAAACGAAACTAATTGCACATGTCTAGTAAGCATTAGAGTGCGAGGTGTCACCTGGCTTACCCAAGGATCCTCACTATCATCATGGCTGTTTGTAGCTGCTGACTAAAAAAATATTATTATTAAATAATAATAATAATAATAATAATAAAAAAAAAAAAAAAAAAAAAAAAAAACACACACATACCGGTCAGAACGCCCCTTTAATGACTTGGAGGAACTGCAGAGGTGTAGGACAAAATCCCTCCTGAAATGTGTGCAGACCTGGTGGGTAGATATAGGTACAACTTGCCCTTTGAGGGCAACTATAATGCTGATGCAGCCCACAATGACATTGAGTTTGACACCCCCCTAGTCTAGTTGCATTTAATAAACTTATACCTACATGTTTTTATTAAATATTTGCTTAGTGTTCAGCTTTACAAAAAATCACGGGAAAACCATACAAAGCGGATTGTAATCACTTTTTAAAAGCCTCACAAGAAAGCCCACTCTTACCCTTTAGGGTGGCCAGAGTATCGGTCACACAGAATGGTTATTCGGTTGATGGACCCGCATTTGCTGAAGTGAGATTCCAGATCCTGGGCTGTACCTCCATAATCCACCTACAGCAATGAGAAACACGAGTGATATATACAGAATTATTTAGAAGTTTAAATAGATGGGGAAAAGCAAGAGATTCAACCCCCATTGTGCAGATTTTTTTCATTGGTGGTGCACAAAAACAAAAAACGTCCAAGGCTCCATGAACACCCGAGCGTCTTGTAATCACGGGCAGAATCACGCGATTCCAGAATCTCAGCAAAACACGGTCCCGGTACACAATGCCATTATTTCGAAAATTACACCCCATCTGCTGCGAGATTTTGCGGTGACAAAACGTATGAAAATCGTGGAATAAAAAAAAAATAAAAAAAACAAAACAAACCCAAACACAGTACAAACAAACACGTAGGACTTGTATCTTTTTTCAACCTCACCTACTATGTAACTATGTATGAAAATAGTGCAAACAAAACAAAAAAATATATTAAAAAATAAATAAATAAAAAAAATAAAAAAATAAAAAAATGCTCCTGGCTCTGTGCCAAAATTTTATACATGAGCTCATAGGACCTTACCCTGACCCCCCCCCCCCCCCCCCCCCTGACCCCTCCCCCCCCCCCCCCCCCCAGGCCAGAAGGCTCCTGACAGGGTCAAGGCTCAACATGGTCTACCTAGCCAAAAAGGCCTGGCGGGCCCCTCTCCTCATGGACAGCCAAAGGCAACCAAGTAAGGGGCTCTCCCAAAGAGAGACACCCCCCCCCCCCCAGTTCAGGGAAGGAAGGAACCTGATGGCCACACATTCTCCCCCTAGACTTCAGGGTGAGCCTGGAGGACCCACACCCTCCATCCTAGTGAGAAGAAACAAACAGACAACAGTACAAAGTGACAAACAGTGAATTAAAATAAACAAGTGCCTGTGCAGTTGCAGTGGATAGGCCCCGAGGCCTGGTAACAAAAATGTGCCCCTGGACATAATGAGCCCCCGGAGCTAAAAGGCCTAGACCAATAGGTGCAGTGCAAAAAAAGAAAAGGGAAGGGAAGCATATTGCAGTGGATAGCAGGGATAACATACAGCCAGTCATTCCTACCAAAAGGCCAGAATGATGGTAGAGCGCCCCAACTGGACACCGATTAGAACAGATACTACACTTGGCCTCAGCCAATAGGCTGAGCAGTAATAACCCCCATCGTGCAGATTTGTGACACTGGAAATCGCTCAGGTTAAACACTTACATTGCCAACATATACGGAGCGTTTATCGGCCTCCTGCTTCTCTTCTGCAGTCGCAGGTTGAGGAAGACCTGAGAAACAAAACACAAATTGCAATAGTTTTTCTAAGGGACATGGCGGAAGTGTTGTGTTCAGGATTGTGAAACCTAAATGAAGTCCTCAACCCTCAGCTCAGCCTCTCTAAAAACCCAACCTTGAAACTTAAAGTGAAACTCTAGTTCTCTAACCAACACCCATTCCATTTGGAAGCAGTGGCGTCACGTCATTCCATGGCACCGCTCTCTAAAGCATTTTTCCTGTTCGTCTGGGGCACCCCACCCAGAGGGTGGGTTTCTTTAACCCACTTCTATTAGCCCAGGGTGTCAATGACACCGGGTGTCATTCATCTTGAAAAACGACTGGCAATGGATCGCAGAGCCGAGGAGTCTGAAGGGACAGCGCCGGAGAGGAGGTGAGGATTTCAGCTAGAGCCAAGAAGCTGCTGGGAAACTATTTTTTGTTCTTAAAGTTAATTCTTAATCTCAGGCTCACTTAAACCCTTTGAGTTCATACATACTAGGGGTATGTAGAGAGAAAAAAAAAAAAAAAGAGCTCATAAAGGGTTGTACTGCACAAAAGTTTATGAATGTTTATCGGCATTTGCTTTTATAAGCGTCCCCCCAAAAAAATAAAAATAAAAAAACAACATTCCCTCTGCTGCTTAACTAGAACCTTAACCACCGCCATACCGCGCAAATTCCAGCACTACTCTCCTACATGTAAAAAAATAAAAATTTTTATATAATATATATATATATATATATATATATATATATATATATATATATTATATATATATATATAATATATATATATATATATATATATATATATCTGAAGGAATGCTGCACCCATCATTCAGATATCACCACTGAAAGCCCAGGACGTCATGGCGTTCTGCGGTATGCAAGTGGTTAAGGACCCTTCCCTGTGATCCTAAGGCCCTTTATTACAGTCCCGCAACTACTAATTCTAGGAGCCCCAGCCCTAACATGGACCAGGGGGCAGAAGAAGCCAAGTAATCTGAATAGAAGGGGCAGCACAGAGGAACTGATGCCCTCCATTCTCTTCCTTCTGAAGAAGATGCTTTCAGGCACAGCAGGAAGAAAAAGGCCCAGTGTGCATGGACCCTTGGAAGTGAAAGAAAAGAAAAAGAAAGAAAAAGAAAGAAAAAGAAAGAAAAAGAAAAAAAAGAAAGAAAAAGAAAGAAAGAAAAAGAAAGAAAAAGAAAGAAAAAGAATTAAAGCGACTGTTGAGTTTTTACTGCTATAAATGGTGAAACAAGGACAGGAAATTACATTTTAGCCTTCCCCTACACTACATTTTTATTTCTGTGTGTTGCAGTTGAAAGGTTCTCCTTCAGTTCTTGTCTGGTTAAAATGCAAATTGAAGGGGAAATAATAATAATAATAATATTAATTTAATTTTAAAATATAATAATAATAATATAGCCAATCTATATATATATAAAAAAAAAAAAAAAGGGAAGGTTGTGTTCGACCTGTAATTTAAGCTGATGGATTGCCAGCATGCATTAAAATGAGTTTTAAAAACATGTCCTCACTTACCTATGGTACTGATGGCACAACTCATCTTCAAGAATCACAGCAGAGAACCACTGAACTTCAACTTTCTTCTCTTAGCAGCTCTGCTCCACCCTCCCAGCAGTGACTCATCAGCTCCCCCTACTTCCCCTCCCAGCAGTGACTCATCAGCTCCCCCTACTTCCCCTCCCAGCAGTGACTCATCAGCTCCCCCTATCTCTCATGTGACACAGAGCAGAGGAGGGCACCAACTTGCATCATCTTCAGTGCTTCTGTGAAATGTGAAGTTGAATTGCTCTACAGTGCCTACAGCCACAGAGGTGAGAGGGGCTCATTACTGCTTGTTTAAAGAGAAGTATGTTTTTTTTTTTTTTTTTTACCTTACCATCATACCTACCTAGGTGGATGCAGTGTCGATCCCCTGGAGCCTCTACACTGAAAACCGAGCCACTGAACATCGCTGACGGCTCGGTCCCCATCTCCCCAAACAGAGAGCTGCTGATTGTCAGAGCGATCCAGACTGTCTATTGCAGCCCATCCATCCAGCTGCATGTGTGTGGGACTTGGTCGATGCAGCAAACTCATCCTCCCCCTGTATCCACGTGTCCTTTTATGTATCTTTGCGAGTACAGTGACTTAAAGTATTCATAGCCCTTGACATTTTCCACATTTTCTCATGTTACAAATCAAAAATGTAAATGTATTTTATTGGGATTTTATGTGATAGACCAACACAAAGTGTCACATAATTGTGCAGTGGAGGGAAAATGATAAATGATACAAATAAATATGTGAAAAGTGTGGGGGGGGGGGGGGGAATTTGTATTCAGCCCCATTTACTCTGATACCCCCAACTAAAATCTAGTGGAACCAATTGCCTTTAGAAGTCACCTAATTAGTAAATAGAGTCCATCTGTGTCTGTGTGTAATGTAATCTCAGTATAAATACAGCTGTTCTGTGAAGCCCTCAGAGGTTTGTTAGAGAACCTTAGTAAACAAACAGCATCATGAAGGCCAAGGAACACACCAGACAGGTCAGGGATAAAGTTGTGGAGAAGTATAAAGCAGGGTTAGGTTATAAAAAAAAAAAATCTCCCAAGCTTTGAACATCTCACGGAGCTCTGTTCAATCCATCATCGGAAAATGGAAAGAGTATGGCACAACTGCAAACCTACCAAGACATGGCTGTCCACCTAAACTGACCGGGCCGGGCAAGGAGAGCATTCATCAGAGAAGAGCCAAGAGGTCCATGGTAACTCTGGAGGAGCTGCAGAGATCCACAGCTCAGGGGGGAGAGTCTGTCCACAGGAAAACTATTAGTCGTGTCTCCACAAATCTGCCCTTTATGGAAGAGTGACAAGAAGAAAGACATTGGAGAAAGAAAGTCATAAGAAGTCCTGTTTGTAGTTTGTGAGAAGCCATGTGGGGGAGGGGAGCAAACATGTAGAAGAAGGTGATCTGCTCACATGACACCAAAATTCAACTTTTTGGGCCTAAAAGCAAAACGCTATGTGTGGGGAAAACTAACACTGCCCATCCCCCTGAACACACCATCCCCACCGTGAAACATGGTGGTGGCAGCGTCATGTGGTGGGGATGCTTTTCTTCAGTAGGGACAGGGACGCTGGTCAGAGTTGATGGGAAGATGGATGGAGACAAATACAGGACAATCTTAGAAGAAAACATGTTGAGTCTGCAAAAGACTTGAGACTGGGGGGGAGGGACAGCAGGACAACGACCCGAAACATCCAGCCAGAGCTACAATGGAATGCTTTAGATCAAAGCATATTCATGTGTTGGAATGGCCCAGTCACAGTCCAGACCTAAATCACATTGAGAATCTGTGGCAAGACTTAAAAATTGCTGTTCACAGACGCTCTCCATCCAATCTGACAGAGCTTGAGATATTTTACAAAGAAAAATGGGCAGAAATGTCCTCTCTATATGGGCAAAGCTGGTAGAGACACCCCCAAAAAGACTTGTAGAGAAAGGGGGTTCTACAAAGTATTGACTCTGGGGGGCGCCATACAAATGCCCCCCCCCCCCACACTTTTCACATATTTATTTGTATCATTTATCATTTTCCTTCCACTTCACAATTATGTGACACTTTGTGTTGGTCTATCACAAGGATATGCAATTAGTGGACCTCCAGCTGTTGCAGAACTACAAGTCCCATGAGGCATAGCAAGACTGACAGCCACAAGCATGACACCCAGAGGCATGATGGGACTTGTAGTTTTGCAACAGCTGGAGGTCCGCTAATCGCATATCCCTGGATCACAAAAAATCCCAAAAAAATAAGTTTATGTTTTTGGTTGTAACATGACAAAATGTGGGAAATTTCAAGGGGTATGAATACTTTTTCATCAATTTAAATAAATCTTTTTGAACTTACTATAGCAGCGCAGGCACTCGGTCTCTCCTCCCTTTCCTTAATTGTGCAGGTAGGTAGGAATGCCTGTGTGACATGAGCCCTTTAATCACTTTTCGATCAGGATGACGTTGATCGTTATAACATCTATGGATACCTTTAGGCTGCCCATAGAAGGGCGAATTTCTCTCCATGAATGGCAGGCGAAACGGGACCGGCCAGTTGGGTCCAGCATGGTGCGCCCTAGGGACTTGCCGCAAACTTGCTCCTCCAGCTCGGCGGTGGGCGTAAGGAAGAGACTGTTCTCTACTTTCTGGAAAACAGAGAATGACCAACAGGCTTTTTCCATAAAAAAACAAAAAATAAAATAAACTCTACAAGCGCCAATAAGCACATATGATGCTCAAATGTTATAGAGGAACTTCACTCGCTCAATGAACATGGACCATTTCCAATCCTTATGCTGCTAGCAGTAGTAAAGCGATAAATATGTTATACCTTTTCTACTTTAAAGTTTCCTCAGTTACTTCCTGGTTTCTTGCCTAGGCAAATGAGGTCATACATCCCAGAAGTCTTCTGGAGGGGAGGAGGTGGTTTTACTTAGTTAGGCCCCTTTCACACTTGTGCGACTTCAAAGTCGCGCGATTTTACTGCGATTCACGGACACGATTTTGCCGCAATTTCAAGGAATGTCTGTGTAAGTGGCATCAAAATCGGACCAGTGCAGGGACTACTTTGAAGTCGGAACTACTTGAAGTCGTCCTAATATGAATGGCTGTCATTGGAAATCATGGGCAACGACTTGTCATGCTACTTTGCAGTCCCAAACCGTGGGACAAGTCCTAGAAGTGTGAAAGGGGCCTTAAGCACACCCTCCTGCATGCCTGTACTGAGGCAGATGGATTCCAGGAGATCAGGCCACTGTCCCATCTCCGGAAAAGAGGGGGGGGGAGCCTGTCAGTCAGAAACAGGTCCTCCCCCAGGGGAGGAAGCGTATAAGCGGAAGTTCCACTTTTGGGTGGAACTCTGCTTTAAGAAAAAATAAAAATAAAATAAATAAACCTCACCAATGTGTAAAATAATATTATTTTCTTTAACCACTTCAGCCCCAGAAGATTTGGCTGCTCAATGACCAGAGCATTTTTTGGGATACGGCACTGCGTCGCTTTAACTGACAATTGTGCGACACTGTACACAGACAAAAATTGACTATTTATACACAGACACCAATTGCGATTTAAAAAGCCACAAATGTGGGAAATTAACCTTTTAAATTGCCATTTTAACCTGTGTGTGCCACCTTTGTGTCTGTACCAAGGCCAAACATTCCGGGGTATGCAAACTTTTCATCACGGCCATTTGGGTGATTTCGGTTATCATTATGATTTAAAAAGGATCCAAAAAACAAAACAAAAAAAAAACAAAAAACAAACAAAAAACAAACAAAAAAAAAAACAAAAAAAAAAACAAAAAAAAAACGATGTGATAATAAATGGCTTCATGTGATCACTATCCTTAACCTCTAGCCGACCGCCCACTGTCTATTGACGGCGGAGCGGTGCGGCTCTTGTGGCGGGACGCCGTCATATGACGGCGTCTACATTTGGGCCACTAGGGGGCGCGCGTGCCCGCCGGGTCCCTGATGCGCGCGATGTCCGCTGGGCACCCGCGATTGCCCTGTAACCGAGCAGGACGTGGCTCTGTGTATGTAAACACACAGATCCACGTCCTGTCACTGGAGAGGAGACCGATGGTGTGTCCCTGTACATAGGGACACCGATCGGTCCCCTCCCCCCACAGTTAGAATCACTAACATAGGGAACACATTAACCCCTGCAGCGCCCCCTAGTGTTAACCCCTTCCCTGCCAGTCACATTTATACAGTAATCAATGCATTTTTTATAGCACGGATCGTTGTATAAATGTGAATGGTCCCAAAAATGTGTCAAAAGTGTCCGATATGTCCGCCGCAATGTCGCAGTCATGATAAAAAAAAAAAAAAATAAATAAAAAAAAAAAAAAATAAAAATAAAAAAAAAAAAAAAAAAAAAAAGCAGATCGCCGCCATTACTAGTAAAAAAAAATAAAAAATAAAAATGCTATAAATCTATCCCCTATTTTGTAGACGCTATAACTTTTGCGCAAACCAATCAATATACGCTTATTGCGATTTTTTTTACCAAAAATATGAAGAAGAATACGTATCGGTCTAAACTGAGGAAAAATTTGTTTAAAAAAAAAAATAAAAATAAAAAATTGAATATTTATTATAATAAAAAGTAAAAAATATTATGTTTTTTCAAACTTGTCTTTCTTCTTTCGTTTATAGCGCAAGAAATAAAAACCGCAGAGGTAATCAAATACCACCAAAATAAAGCTCTATCTGTGGGAAAAAAAAAATGATAAAAATTTTATTTGGGTACATCGTTGCATGACGGCGCAATTGTCATTCAAAATGCGACAGCGCTGAAAGCTGAAAAATGGCTGGTCAGGAAGGAGGTGTTCGTGCCCGGTAGGCAAGTAGTTAAATAAAAGACAGTTTTTTGGCATTATCAATTTACTATAATATATATAAAAAAACTATTTCTGCCAGGGTATGCAAACTTTTGAGCACGACACAACACGACACCAATATTGTCACCATAACACAGGAATCTGTTATTAGGACGACTATAGGAGGTCAGGAATGTCTACCGGTCATGGGACTGTTTGTAGACGTCTCGTCTGTCATCAGATCCTTTAAACGTTCCGTCTCCTCTTCCATCTCCCGCACGCGCATCCTGATAGCTGTCAGCTCCTGGAACACACAAAAGTTGGTCAAATCTGATCCGGAGTACTGCAACTTCAGATATGATCAACTCACAATGAGATTCAATGATACTGAAGGAGAATCTACAAGAAACGCAATGAATGAGGTCCAATGTAACCGCAATAGGTCATTTCTTCACTCGGTTACATGTTGGACTTACTCACTGTTGGGACAGTCATCCAACAACCAGGGCAAGGATGACAAACGGGGCCTCCCCCAATGGTGTGTGAGCATTGTGTGTCAGCAGAAATACCCCCCCCCCAAAAAAAAATTAAAAAATATTATAAAAAACACACACTTATTTATTTTGTGAGTACCGACCGATCCCCCCCAAATTCACCCCCAGCACAAAATCTCCCCTGACAAATTTTCCCTCCTAGAACAAATCTTACCTAAAGGTGTAGGCTATTTAGGCTGCTTTCACACTGGAGCGGTGGGGGCGCTGGCGGTAAAGCGGCGTTATATTTAGCGCCGCATTTCGGCCGCTAGCGGGGTGGTTTTACCCCCCCGAGCGCCCGAAAAAGGGTCAATACCGCTCGCAAACCGCCGCTGCAGCGGCATATGCGGGCGGGTTCGGCGCGCGCTCCCATTGTTTTCAATGGGACCGGGCGCTATAGGAGCGGTAAATATACCGCTCCTATAGCAAGCCAAAGATGCGGCTTGCAGGACATTTTTGAGCGTCCTGCAAGCGCACCGCTTCAGTGTGAAAGCCCTCGGGCTTTCACACTGTAGGAACAGCAACAGCTGTTTCGGGTCGGTTTGCAGGCGCTATTCTAGCGCAATAACGCCTGCAAACCGCCCCAGAGTGAAAGCAGCCTTACACACCTCCTGTAGCCTGACTGAAAACTCCACAGAGATAGTCTCATCCCATCCTGCCTTGTTGCTAGAATATTGCTAAGACACATTGCCCAAGAAATAAAGCCCTCACTATAGGTGAAGGCCATCCAGTAGCCTAACTAGAATACTCCCAGGACGTTGCCAAGTGAGGCCTAGTGATTACTGGTCACCTCCACCATCACAGGAGCGATCCCTCAGACGCTGAGCTCAGAGCTGCTGCATCAGGGGAGAGAAAGCCTGTAAGAGGGATAAATCAGAGAAAGAGCGCCCTCCTGTGATGGGGGAGAGGAGCAGAAGTAACTAGGCCTCACTTGGCAACGTCCTGGGAGTATTTCAGTCATGCTTCATGAGGTGGAACGTAACCCTTGGTAGAATTACAACCGATATTATAGCAAGGAGATTATTAAACACTTTAGACCCCTTTCACACTGAAGGCGGTTTTCAGGCTTTTTAGCGCTAGAAATATCGCCGGTAAAGTGCCTGAAAACCGCCTCCCATGCCGCCCGAATGTGAAAGCCTGAGTGCTTCCACACCGGGGGTGGTGCGCTTGCAGGACATTAGAAAAAGTCCAGCAAGCAGCACCATTGGAATGAATGGGCAGCGATTCCGAAGCCCCAGAAAAGCACCTCAACAAAGGCTGTTTTAACCCTTTCTTTGACCGCTTATTGGGGTTAAAAGCGACACTAAAAAACAACGGTAATGAGCCGCTAAAACTAGCTGCGCTTTACCGCCAAACGTGGCTGCGGCCACAGTGTGAAAGAAGCCTTAGGCCCCTTTCACACTACTGCGATTTCGCAGCCGCAATTTTGCCGCCATTTCAGGGAATGCCTGTGTAACTCACATCAAAGTTGGACCAAAGTAGTGCAGGGACTACTTTGAAGTCGGCACAACTTGAAGTCGTACTAAAATGAATGGCTGTCATTGGAAATTATGGGGAACGACTTGTCATGCTACTTTGCAGCCCCAAATCGTGGGACAAGTCGTACAAATGTGAAAGAGGCCTCAGAGTCGCACAGTTTTGTTTTTTATCTACAGACCCCCCCCCCCATAGGCAGATTTTTGGTAAAGAGGAACTCGCCCTTCAGTCACATTTGAGGCCTGAGGAGGAAGTTGGATGAGGCCTCACACACGGCTACAACCATCGCCTCCTCAGAGGACATTATGTTACCAAGAACACTCACAGGATCGTCCAGGTCCCCCTCGTCGCCATGGTCACCGTCACTAAGCCCCGACTCCTGTTTGGGGATCTTGTCAGACATCGCCAACCCCACATCCCACTGAGGGGAGAAGCGGCCGCGGTCAGCCCACACGCCGCCACCGCCCGGGTCTGAAAAACACACAACAATAAATCACACAATATCCATCACAGAAGTGTTTATAAATGAGAGACTAGAGGCTGTACAGCGAGCGTTTATCATCGGTCAGTCTGCAGTGCCATTTGTTTTGTGTTGTACCTCAACAGACCCGCATCACAGTGCTGAGCAACCAAAAATGCAGCAGGTACTAATGAACGAGGGTATACACTGTATATACACCTAGACAATACTTTTGTTTTGGGTGCAGTACAGAATGGGGATATTTTCTGCGGCCTGCTATGATGATTCCCCTTCGCCTGGGACGACTTGTGAGGTGACTTAGCCGCCTGACAAGTAGTGTCCCGTTCTGTACAATGGAACCGTTCTAATCGGACACAAGTCGCTCCGACTTAGAAAAAGGTTCCTGCACAACAACTTTGGGGGCGACTTGAGGCAACTTGCATTGACTTCTATACAGAAGTCGTTTTGCAAGTCGCCGCAGCGGTCGTGTCCAGGTCGCCTGAGGCAGTCGCGCTGGAAGTCGCGCTGCCTCAGTGTGAACCGGACCTTACTGTCTTGATGACACAAAAACAAGATGTGAGGGGAAATCTCCCAAACATGAGGGGAATTCCCATCTATGGGCCCATTTACATTAGTGGCAAGAACTGATGCCCCTCTGAAAAGCAATCCACTCCAAGATCACTTTTCAGGGGTGTTTGACAGGCAATAAAGAGGCGATATGTCCCCTTCTCACCGCCTGTTTTAACCCCCAAATTCCACACGACTGCGTGCGCCGCCCCCCCCCCCCCAGTCAGGTGCATTGCATGCAGTTGTGGAGTGGCCCTATTCAATTGAATGGGTACCCGCCAAATGCAACAGGGGGTATAATTTATGCCACAGCCGCAAAGCATTGCAGGGTGTGTACACTCTTGGCCGCTGTCTTGCAGTTCTGAGCTCCTCAGAGTCTGAGAGCTCACTCCTGTGATGGTGACCAGTAATGACTAGGCCTCACTTAGCAACATCCTGGGAGTATTCCAGTCAGGCTTCATGAGGTACATAAAGCATAGCAAGGACATTATCAATACCTCCCAACTTTCTGAGTGGAATGAGGGACACCTATTAGCAAAATCATGTAGGTATAGGACACACCCCCTGCCACGCCCTGCTTAAAGGAGAAATGGTACAAAAATTGATTGGTTAAACCCACAAGTGCTTTCTTACCACTACTATTCCTTTATATTGGCTTGTGGACATTTACAAATGCAGCAATGTAGAAATTGGATGAATGGTTTAGCACTTTAAAACACGTTTCGATAGCCAAGTAGTGCATGAAAAATGAGGGAGAATGAGGGACTTTGTTTTGAATGAGGGACAGTCCCTCGAAATCAGGGACAGTTGGGAGTATTTCCATCTGTAGTCAGTTGTGCAGTTTTGTACTCTTCTCTGCATAGGCAGCTTTGTGGTGAAGGTGAACAGGTAAAGGCACAGTTAGGACTTGTTCACACTTGCTTTGGTCTCTGAGGAGCGATCTGCATTCAGATTGCTCTTCAGAGAGCATTTGACGGGCGGTGAGGAAGTGTTGCATCACCTTCTCACCACCTGCTTGAACCCCTCGATCGCTGCAGTGGCGAGGTGCTTGCAGAGCGGGCCAGTTTACTTAAATGGGTCGCATTTGACAGGTACTATGCCCACTGAAAGGGACCACGGGAATCATTCCTGCCGCGGCCTGTGTGCGCCCCCCTTTCCATTGCCTCTGCAGCTAAAGTGGGTACCGGGGCTGTAACTCAGCCATGACATTTCATCTCCCCACAACTACTAGTGAGAGCGAGCCCTAAACCTTTTTAATCTACGAAAAGGTCGAAGGACTGGGTCACACAGGAATTGCATCACATGGCACCGCATAGCAATCGCACTGTGGTCATGCGGTCTGCTGCGGGTGTCACCCCAGAACCCAGTGCATTTGCCTGAATCAGTATGAAAACCCATGCAATCAGATTCAAGTGCAGCAAAAAAAAAAAAAAAAAAAGGGGGTTCCTGTACCTTTTCCGTACAGATGTGATGCGATTTGAGCCACACAGAATTGCATGCGATTTGCTTTGGAATGCGATGCGATTTCTGTTGCGACTCACATGCGATGTGACGCTGCACACCGGTGGCTAATGGTTATTCCAGCCCTGCAGATACAGTGCTGTCAGCATGCGTTGTCACCCCAGGAAGTATGTTCTTGGCAGAATAACCAAAATGGAAAGAAAGTCCTAAAGAAGGAAAACTAATGCAGTCACCTCCTCTGCAAGAAGGCAAGCTGCAATATATTGCATTTTTTGGGTTTGGATACACTTGAAAGTAGAACTATTTCAATATAAATGCATTTGGAGTGCAAATTTCCCCCCCTCCCCCCTACAAATAGAGCTATCTTTTGGTGGTATTTGATCACCGCGGCAGGTTTTAGATTTTGCGTTATAAAAAAAAAAAAAAACACACACACACACACACACAACTATAATTTTTTTACTTTCTTCTATAAAGCACATCCAAGTAAGAAAAAAATAAAATTTCTTCATAAAAATTTAGGCCAATATGTATTCTGCAAAAAAGTGGGGTTTTCTAGGCAGCTCCCGCTGTGATTGGACACGACAGGAGCCAAAAAGCGGGTCCGGCGTACCTGATGCCCGCCGAGACCCGACAATCATTCACGAGAGAGGCAGAACAGAGGTCTTCCTCTCTCACAGAACAGCGATCTGCCTTGTTTTACAATGGGTAGACCCCTGTTCTGCCTCTCTCGTGAATGATTGGTGGGTCTCGGCGGGCATCAGGTACGCCGGACCCGCTTTTTGGCTCCCGTCGTGTCCAAGCACAGCGGGAGCTGCGCGCCACAAACCTGGAAGAGGCAATCACGTACAGGTACGCAATTTTGCCTGTAGGAGCCGCCACCCCGCAGTATATGTACGTGGGGCGGCCAGCAAGCAGCTAAGGCTACATTCATACTGGGGCAGGGGGGCATTAGCGGTAAAGTGCCGCTAATTTTAGCAGATGCTTTACTGCTGTAATAGCGGCGCGCTTTTAACCACCGCCGGCGGCCAAATAAAAGGTTAAAAGCGTCCGCAAACCGCCACTGCCGAATCGATTTGCAGGTGCTTCGGCATCGGTGCCCACTGATTCCAATGAAATGAAAGCACCCGGGCTCTCACACTGGGGCTGCAGGGGAGGCATTCTTCAGGCGCTTTTTTTTTTTTTTTTTTTTTTTTTTAGCACCTGAAAAATGCCCTCAGTGTGAAAGGGGTCTAAAAAGGATAAATTAAACAAAAATAAAATTATTAAAGTGATTGTAAAGCCTAAACATTTTTTTACCCAATTCCTTGCATTAAGGGGTCAGCATTCCCCCCCCCCCCCCCATTACTTCTCTCCCCTCACTTCCGGGTCTCCCAACTTTGCTGGGGCTCCAGGAGCCATTGGCTCCCAGTGCTGCCAATGAAAGCCAGCGACGAGGAAGCGGGGGCCCCGAGTCCTACTATCTGTGTCAATGGACGCAGGAGCGGGGCTCAGAAGAGAGCAAGCACGGAGTGCCCCCATGGGGGGCACTGGACAGAGGACACTTTAACCACTTGCTTATCGGGCACTTTTACCCCCTTCCTGCCAAGGCCAATTTTCAGCGCTGTCACATTTTGAATGACAATTGTACGGTCATGCACAACACTGTACCCAAATTACATTTTTATCATTTGTTCCCATAAATAGAGCTTTCTTTTGGTGGGATTTAATCACTGCTGTTTTTTTTTTAATTTAATTTATTCATTTTTTTTTTTTTATCATCATTTGTTGTTATTATTAAAGACCCAAAATTTGGAAGAAAATAAACAGTTTTATGTCCTTCATTGATGTAAGCTGAGGAGGCTGCACTGACAGGTGGCACTGATGAGGCGGTACTGGTGGGTGGCACCAATGGTGTGGGCATTGATAGGTGGCACTGATAGGCACAGATGAGGTGGCTGTGGCTGTTGCTCTTTGGGACCGATGTCCCCTTGGGGGGAAATTACCAATCTGTTTACATCACGTGGTCAACTGTCATTGGCTGACAGCTGATCTCGTGGTAAGGGACCGGGATTGTCCCCTTACTCCGATCTATGATAAGCCGAATCTCATTGACTCGGTGATCTGGAGGACGTCATATGACGGCGTCCCGGCAATGTAGGCCAATGGGGGGGAATGTAGGTCCATTTGGGAGAAGCAGCGCAGGAACAGTTTTTTTTTTTTTTTTTTTTTTTATTAATAATCACTGCAATACGAGTCGCAGGATATGAACGGTCCCATTGGGGGAATCGCCTTGTCCTGTGATTTGGAACCTGTTAAATCGCACCGGGGGGGGGGGGGGGGGGGGAAATGGGGGTTCTGAGGCTTCTTTTGCATTTGCTGTAAAATGTATCTCCCTCTGAAATATCAATCCACAGTGAATTGCTTTTCAGAAGTAGAAGTAGATTAGGAGGTCAATAGGTGTGGCACAACCGTCACCTGATATATTTTTTTAAGCTTTTAATTTTTAAAATGCTGAACATCAACTTTACATCGTGGGACCCGGCTGCTGCAACGGTCAATCAACTATGCAGGTGGTGGTGCGGCCCTGTTGATTTCAATGGGCGAATTTGACAGGTGGCGCCCCGAGTTACAAATGCAGCGACAAGTATTGCAGCCACGGCACGTGTGCAACTCTGCCTGGTGGTATTGGTACAATCCGTGGTAGGTGACAGGGGGGGGGGGGGGCAGTAAAACCAGGGCTCAGCCCTTTGTTTTTACCACCATCCCCCTGGCCACCCATCAAAGCCAGGACTGTAGTTTAGGGTGCGTCATGGTCCTTTTTATTATATTATTATACAGGATTTATATAGCGCCAATGGTTTGCACAGCACAGTCCTCTAGGGTATTTGGCAAAGCTGATTACAGAACCCTCTTCACCAGCCTGAGAAACATCTGCCAATATTGGTGCCAAGCTTTTTATACACCACAAATATACGAA
This sequence comes from Lithobates sylvaticus, assembly GCA_028564925.1. Lineage (NCBI taxonomy): Eukaryota > Metazoa > Chordata > Amphibia > Anura > Ranidae > Lithobates > Lithobates sylvaticus. The sequence goes on along the minus strand of CM053034.1, from coordinate 3,143,698 downwards.
GAAGGATAAAGTGCAATCAGCACGATCGAATGTTACATATATACAAGAAATCAGTTCATGAAGACGCAATCTACCTTTGTTTTGTATGAATGGCGGTATATCCGACGATCCCGATATAATAATCCCTGACGGCATTGGTTTGGTGTTGTGTCTAAACCGTTACCTGCTGGGATCAGGACACTCACACCGGTAAATGGGCCCAGGATCCTCTGACCACATGCTGGAGGGGGAGACATACTCATTCACCTCCTCTCTTATTGCACAGCTTTTTGTATTTACCCCTTCATTCCCAGCCAGGCACCCATCCCCCAGCACAGGATCCACCTGCCTGCTACAAACCAGCAGCACAGGGGTTAATGGGAAGCTCACACCTGTCAGATAAAAGCTTCTAATAGGCCAGGTGCAGCCCAGAGAGGAGGGCAGCCAGCCAAAGCTCATGTATGCTCCTATTCAGCATCCTCTGCATCCATAGGGCGGCTCCACCAACCAACCAACCAACCAGCACAGCCACCAACCAACCAACCAAGCAGCACCGCCACCAACCAGGACTGCCACCAACCAGCACCTCCACCAACCAACCAGCTCTGCCACCAAGCGACCAGCACCTCCACCAACCGACCAGCTCTGCCACCAAGCGACCAGCACCGCCACCAACCAGCACCGCCACCAACCAACCAACCCCGCCACCAACCAGCTCCGGCACCAACCAACCAGCTCCACCAAGCGACCAGCACCGCCACCAACCAACCAACACCTTTACCAACTAGCACCGCCTCCAACCAACCAACCCCGCCACCAACCAGCTCCGCCACCAACCAACCAGCACCACCAAGCGACCAGCACTGCCACCAACCAACCTGCACTGCCACCAACCAACCCCACCACCAATCAGCACAGACCCGGCCTCTAAGGGGGTTAGATGGGCCTTGCAATCTGTTTTTTAATGTAAAGCTGGCCATACATTATACAATTTTCTTGTAGAATTTCCTTTAGATTTACCTTCAGCTATGCAGTGGGTGGGGCCTGCCTGACTGCCTACAAATTGAGGGCCAGTTCACACCACATGCAGTCCAGTGCGTTTTTTTTTTTTTTCTGCATCAAAAAAGCATAGAAAGTCGTTTATATGGTGCTTCTAGTTCTAGGAAAAAAAAGTAGAACATGCTGCATTTTACCTGCACTGGACTGGAACGCTGTAAAAAGCATCAAAAACGCACCCGAACTCACATGTCCTTATTGAGGTTGAGAAAAAAGAGGGGGGAATCTCCCTCCGCTGAGCCTGGCTGCAGCCATTTTAACTGTGGGCAGCTGAAGCTGCTGTCTGTTCACTTCCTGGATTTACACAGACACACAGAGGCACACCTCCAGTGCTGCAGCTTTCACTGGCCCTTTTATTACTCATCCCCCCTCCCTTCCTGGCAAATGATGGGGCACTATTCCTCCCACTGACACCAATGATGGGGCACTATTCCTCCCACTGACACCAATGATGGAGCACTATTCCTCCCACTGACACCAATGATGGGGGCACTATTCCTCCCACTGACACCAATGTTGAGGCACTATTCCCCCCACTGACATCAACGATGGGGCACTATTCCTCCCACTGATACCAAATGATGGGGCACTATTCCTCCCACTGACACCAATGATGGGGCACTATTCCTTCCACTAATACCAATGATGGGACACTATTCCTCTCACTGACACCAATGACGGGTCACTATTCCTTCCACTAATACCAATGATGGGACACTATTCCTCCCACTGATAGCAATGATGAGGCACTATTCCTCCCACTGACCCCAATGATGGGACACTATTCCCACTGACACCAATGACGAGGCACTATTCCTCCCACTGACACCAATGATGGGACACTATTCATCCCATGGATACCAATGATGTGACACTATTCCTCCCACTGACCCCAATGATGTGACACTATTCCTCACCACTGACACCAATGATGGGACACTATTCATCCCATGGATACCAATGATGGGACACTATTCCTCCCACTGACACCAATGATGGGGCACTATTCCTCCCACTGGCACCAATGATGGGACACTATTCATCCCATGGATACCAATGAGGGGGCACTATACCTCCCACTGAAACAATCTATGGGGCACTATTCTTTCCCATGGATGTTAGGACCAGATCTACTTCCTATGGCCACATTCCAGACCCCCTAAAGTCTAAAGGACAGTAAACTGGCCCTTTGTTTAGAAAGTTTGGAGACCCCTGATTTAACTGCAGCTGCTAAGTGCACATCTAAATCCTTGTGACAGATTATCACTGCACTGTGTATGTTATCATTTCACATGTACAGTGCCAGATAGCCAGGTCTGTGCTACTGTATGTATGTAGAGGTCACCTTGCTGTATATAAGTAAGTGAACCTGTTTATTGCAATAGAGTTTTTAAACCACTCTTGTTATTTTAGAAATGACTAGGGAGGTACTAAAGTGCAGAGTAGATGGGCTGACTCTGAGTTCCAGTGCTACACCAAAGTTCTGGCAGTGAGAAACTCCATTCCAGGCAGGTTGGACAACAGTTGGAGGATCTCCCTATGACTGCGGATCTTGTCTTCGGGTCTCAGACACAGAGTCAGATTTATCCCCAGGGGCCCCTGCAATATTCATCCAGAGGTCTCTCTATAAATGACTATAAATACCCGGGTATATGTGGGCAATTCCACCAGGACCCCTATCGAGCCCTTTGATAATACATTGTTTTAGATGTACTGTAAGGTGACCACCGCAGGGAGGTTGGCCCACATGCTCTCATCTGTAGCAACGGCACTTTCTTGAGGTCTAACTCTCTATAACACGTGTCAAACACAAAGCCCGTAGGCCGAATCCAGCCCTGCAGGCCATTTCATGTGGCCCTCGCACCGAGGGCTTTTTTCAGGCAGAACGTGGTGTTCTGCCACCTCCTACCCTCGCCCTCTGCTCCCCGCTCACCACTTGTAAATACAGAAGCCTTTTGTCTTTATAAGGACAGCTTTCCTCTCGGCGGCTGTCACAGATCCCTGCCTGCCCTTCACTCATGGCAGGAACAAGGGAGATGCAGACGAAGTGTGGTCATAGGTGGCATGGGGTATCACATGATAGGCTGCACTGTGATCCTCATCTGTTCCCAGGTGCACAGATGCCGACCAATGAGAGTGGTGCAGTGGCCATAGCTAGAGGGGGGGGGGGGTGAGATGTGGAAATATGTGAAAGAGATCTGAACCCTGCACACTGTGCCTAGCACACCCCTAAACCCTGCACTCTGTACATAGCACACCCCAAAAACTGCACTCTGTACATAGCACACTCCTGAACCCTGGACTCTGTGCATAGCACACTCCTGAACCCTGCACTCTGTGCATAGCGCACTCCTGAACCCTGGACTCTGTGCATAGCGCACTCCTGAACCCTGCACTCTGTGCATAGCGCACTCCTGAACCCTGCACTCTGTGCATAGCGCACTCCTGAACCCTGCACTCTGTGCATAGCGCACTCCTGAACCCTGCACTCTGTACATAGCACACCCCAGAAACTGCACTATGTACATTGCGCACTCCTGAACACTGCACTCTGTACATAGTGCATAGTGCGTCCCTGGACTCTGTGCATAGTGCGTCCCTGGACTCTGTACATAGCGCACTCATGAACCCTGGACTCTGTACATAGTGCATAGTGCGTCCCTGGACTCTGTGCATAGTGCGTCCCTGGACTCTGTACATAGCGCACTCATGAACCCTGGACTCTGTGCATAGTGCGTCCCTGAACCCTGGACTCTGTACATAGTGCGTCCCTGAACCCTGGACTCTGTGCATAGTGCGTCCCTGAACCCTGGACTCTGTGCATAGTGCGTCCCTGAACCCTGGACTCTGTACATAGTGCGTCCCTGAACCCTGGACTCTGTACATAGTGCGTCCCTGAAACCGGCCCACTGAGCCATCGGCCCACCGGGAAACTCCCTGTAGTCCAGATGGCCAGTACATGCCTGGTTCGGGCAGGTATTGATAGTAATAGTCATTAGTAAGACAAGACACAGCCTTTGTATTAAACTTTTCTTTATGACACATATACAGATCACAGAACAGACATTGATCTGAATGAATGATTACAGCTGCCACAGATCAGACGTATAACACATTGAGATACTAGCATGCAAAGATACGCAGCTCCGTGTCTGCTGGGGCCATGATGGCCCTGCCTCCCCCAACAGGAACACACCTATCCTTTCCATTTGGCTAATTCGGCTCCACAGTCTTCTTAAAGCAAGAGTCCCTTCTAGAAGATCGGCTGACCTCTGATGGCTCCCCAACCTCCATAGTACTTATAGGATGTCTGTGATTAGAACAGAATTGCTTATGATAGATAGCAAGGGCATTAATGATTAAGGGAATTGATTAGGACTCAACATTAGGAGTAAATAATAATGACTCATTAATGGCAAACTCCATCCAAAACATGAACTTGTATTCTAAGTGGCTTCTTATAGATTTGTCCTCACAGCAATAGACCATCAGCAAGTGGTAAGGTGAAGGAACAAAATGGTGGCTTTATACCAAAAGTCCAAATGCTATGACATCACCAGCACGCCATATTCAAAGATGAAGAGGGGGCGTTTATGTGTCACCCATAAGAAGTGACGTTTGGAGGCCATTAGAGACCTCAAGCAGCAGGAACAGTCACTGGTGCCTGAGGAAGAGGTCCCTGGTGGCCTTCAAGCATCCCTTCTTAAATGTCCTCTCTCCATCCATCAATATGATGTTTTGGTTAAATATTATTTGGGCTTCTTATAAAGACTCCATTGTGGAAATGTCCCTGCAGTAAGTAATGCCTCTGCCGCTCTTAACAGATTGAAACAATGGTGTCATTGGCTTCCAGTTCTTTGTTCTTCATTGTAGAGAACCAAATAATCAAGTCACCATCAACTGGCTTTGTATTGGTGGAGGCCCTAGTCACCATCAACTGGCTTTGTATTGGTGGAGGCCCAAGTCACCATCAATTGACTGTATTGGTGGAGACCCAAGTCACCATCAATTGACTTTGTATTGGTGGAGGCCCAAGTCACCATCAATTGACTTGGTGACTTGGGTCTCCACCAATACAATCAATTGACTTTGAATTGGTGGAGGCCCAAGTCACCATCAATTGACTTTGTATTGGTGGAGACCCAAGTCACCATCAATTGACTTTGTATTGGTGGAGACCCAAGTCACCATCAATTGACTTTGTATTGGTGGAGACCCAAGTCACCATCAATTGACTTTGTATTGGTGGAGACCCAAGTCACCATCAATTGACTTTGTATTGGCGGAGACCCAAGTCACCATCAACTGGCTTTGAATTGGTGGAGGCCCAAGTCACCATCAATTGACTTTGTATTGGTGGAGGCCCAAGTCACCATCATTTGACTGTATTGGTGGAGGCCCAAGTCACCATCAATTGACTTTGTATTGGTGGAGGCCCAAGTCACCATACATTGGCTTTGTATTGGTGGAGGCCATTGGGTGGTTCTGAAAAATCTGATGCTGATAGAGAATGCAATATATAAGAAGGTAGTGTGACACAACTTTACAACAGCCACAGAAAACTAAAATATCACAGATGCCAAAATAAAATAATGGTCCATAGTTTGGAACAGGGTTTCTCAACCAATGTTCAATGGATTCTTAGGGTTCCTCCAGAGGTTGCTAGGGGTTCCCTGAGCAATGAGCAATTTCTGACTCTCAGATAAGTTCCCATGGACACCATTCATCTTTTTAGCGATCTGTAAGGGGGCAATTCTTCCGAAGGACCACAAGTGTAAGGAACATTCTTTCCACTGACCATTACACTATTGTATCATGACTTGTAGATATAGTAATTTTTGGTGGGGGTTCCCTGTAATTTCAAGGGTTCCACTGTGCTGAAAAGGTTGAGAAAGGCTGGTCTACTAAGTCCAAAACTAAAAAACAAACAAAAAATAAGTTTGTCCAGAATCAGACATTGACTAAAAAGTATAACGCCCACCAATGAGTATAAAGCCCCATACACACGGTCGGATTTTCCGATGGATTCTGTCCTATCGGACAATGTTGTCGGAAATTCCGACCGTGTGTAGGCACCATCGGACATTTTCCATCGGATTGTCCGACGGACAAAGTTTTATCTCCTGCTCTCAAATTTTCCGACAACAAAGTCTTATCGGACTTTTTCCGATCGTGTGTAGCGAATTCCAACGGACAAAGTGCCACGCATGCTCAGATCACATTACAAGACCAAAGCTATTGGCTACTAGCCTCTACGTAGCCACGTCGTACGCAACAAACGTCACCACGTTCAGAATGATCGGATTTTCCGACAACTTTGTCCGACTGTGTGTATGCAACACCAGTGTCGGACTAAATGCGTCGGAAAAAATCTGATGGATTTTGTGGTCGGATTTTCCGACCGTGTGTATGGGGCATAACACTCACTACACATATTACAATCTGATTGTACAATCTCCTTTAGATCTACCAACTATAATGTAGTGCAAGGGCCAGCCCGATTGGATACAAATTATATGGATGATATGGTAGATACTAATATTAGATGGAATTCGATCGTACAGTCAGAGTGTAGGGTAAATGATGAATTTACGGTGTTTGAAAATCCTAATGATTCTATTATTGCATGTGCATGCCATAGTAACGTTGGTTAAAAACCATGGTGGGTCTTGATGATAATTACAGAACCTAACAGGCCAGATAGATTTTACAAATTGTGTTGTTCTCAACCATCTTTAGCCTTCGTAAACTGTTACTCCACTCAATATTGCTATTTGACTTTTTTGCAGTTGTGTGGTGTATTCTGGGGTCTCTCCAGAAATTCAAGGACAACCTTTTTATCTACTGGAATTCTCATTACTTCCCTACTAACAGCCAACACAGAACAATATAACGTGGTCATGATTTTCTGATGTTTCTTCTATGCTGTAGACCAGCCTTTCTCATCCAGGGTTCCTCCAGAGGTTGCCAGGGGTTTCTTGAGCAATGAGCAACCTCTGCCTCTCAGATGGGTAACCGGTGACACCAATGATCCTTTTAGCTATCTACAAGTGGGGGATTCTTCCTCCTGTCCCTAAATGTAAGGAGCATTCTCCCTGTAGGCCATCACACTAATGTACTCTGAGCTGTAGATATAGTACAGGGGTCAACAGGGGTTCCCCAAAACCAGAAAGTATTTCAAGGGTTCCTCCATGTTAAAAAGGTTGAGAAAGGCTAATGTAGACCAAAGAATTTGGAGAGACCAGATGAGAGGGGGTGTCACCTTCATTATGGCCTTGTGGAAGGGCAGCGGTATGACCTACTACAGAGGTACTTGAAAGGGACCCAACTCACCTGAGCCCACTTACAACAGACACATTCGTTTTGGATGGAGTTGACCTTTAATGGAAACTTTCCAGGACGGGAAAAAGGTTGCTGCCATTGTTAACATATTTTCTAAGGTGGAAGCTTCAGAGATGTCTTTTCTCTACTTCTTTGTGAGTCGTTGACCTGGATAAGTTACTTCTCTATCTGCTTTTTTTCAGTGTACCTGTTCCAGTAACTTATAGGTAGTGAAGCAAGGAAAGCCTGACAGCCCCGAATCCTTGCACCTTATCTACACTATATGGGCAAAGGTTTGTGGACTCCTGATTGGCCACACACTGTTGGCCAATCCATTCCAAAACCATTGGCAATAATATGGATTTACCCTCCCCCTAATCCCGTTCCATAACAACTACACTCTTCTGGGGGAGGCCTTCTACAAGATGTTGGAGTGTGTCTGTGGGAAGTTGTGCCCATTCAGCCAAAAGATCATTTGTGAGATCAGGTATTGATGTTGGATGAGAAGACCAGGCTTACACGTTGGGCGCCACAAAAAAGGACCTGGCTCACAATTGGTATTCCAATTCATCCCAAAAGGTGTTTAGTAAGGTTGAGATCAGGGCTCTGTGCAGGCCGCTTGAGTTCTTCACACCAAGTTCATCAAACCATGTCTTTATGGATTTGGTTCACCCGGATTGGGTTTAGTCGTAGAGCTACCTCTATGAATAAGCCTAATCATTTGTGAGATCAGGTATTGATGTTGGATGAGAAGATCTGGCTCACTGCTGGCATTCTAGTTCATCCCAAAGATGTTCAGTAGGGTTGAGGTCGGGGCTCCTTGTAGGCCACTCATGTTCCCCCACACCAAACTCATCAAATCATGTCTTTATGGATTGGGTTCACCCAGATTGGGCTTAGTCATAGAGCTACCGATATAAATAAGCCTAATCATTTTTGGGAGAGGAGGTATTGATGTTGGATGAGAAGACCTGGCTCACTGCTGGCATTCTAGTTCATCCCAAAGATGTTTAGTAGGGTTGAGGTCGGGGCTCCTTGTAGGCCACTTGTGTTCCTCCACACCAAACTCATCAAACCATGTCTTTGTGGACTGGGTTCACCCAGATTGGGCTTAGTCATAGAGCTACCTCTATTAATAAGCCTAATCATTTGTGAGATCAGGTATTGATGTTGGATGAGAAGTTCTGGCTCACTGCTGGCATTCTAGTTCATCCCAAAGATGTTTAGTAGGGTTGAGGTTGGGGCTCCTTGTAGGCCACTTGTGTTCCTCCACACTAAACTCATCAAACCATGTCTTTGTGGATTGGGTTCACCCAGATTGGTCTTAGTCATAGAGCTACCTCTATTAATAAGCCTAATCATTTGTGAGAGCAGGTATTGATGTTGGATGAGAAGATCTGGCTCACAACTGGCATTCTAGTTCATCCCAAAGATGTTCAGTAGGGTTTAGGTCGGGGCTCTTTGTAGGCCACACATGTTCTTCCCCACCTAACTCATCAAACTATGTCTTTATGGATATCTGAGAGGTGTCCACATCCCTTTGCCCATACAGTGTACCTTAAACTAAGGGCTTGTGTATGCCATATATAAAGCAACATAGTGGTTCTAAGACTGTATCTTCTGATTGAAGTCCATCACAGTGGCCTAGGTACCTTCTAATAGCAGGGAGAACATTAAACAACCCAAAAATATGAACAATTACCATTTAGACTCCCAACGTTCAGGACTCCGAAACTACAAGACTGCTGCTTTTTTTCTCCAACATTACAATAGAACGAGGACAGAGAAAAGGGACTGTTTGGCAGTGTGACACAAGAAAACGCCATATAATAACTCTCCACGATGCCACCGAAAATCTACATCTGTATTGGTTTATGGAGGCCTCTGCAGATCAGAAAATGAGCTGTCATCTTTAAAGCTTCGACCTCTAACGGGCCTCCAGCTGTGAGGTCCCTGTTCACTAATCCTTGGGACAGAGGATGATATATTTAAAGCTGCTTAAAGTAAAAAGTCTAGGACAGAGGTTCCCGGGGACTGTCCAATGTCCTTTTCCCACGATGACAATTTGGTATAAACGCGAAGCTTAGATGGCCTTTTTTTTTTTTGCAGTTCCATACAGGGCTGTGAACTTAAGAGGTAGTGCAAGAGAGTCTTCGAAGGGCAGTAATCCATGCTGCGGTCGAACGTCCAAAAAAACTCCTCCAATCCTGCTCTAAATAGGCGGGGAAGAGAGTGACTTTCATGATTTTTAGGACTTGGCAAAACGATAGGAACAGGGGACCAGCCTGCATGGATACCGCAAACGTGGGGGGGGGGGGGGGGTAAAAATAACAAGAGTACACAGCAACAGAGAGACAACTGTATGCTACAAAGATGGATGCCACCTTAACAGCAATGGAGGTTACAGAGCGTCAAAACGTACAATAAGCAGAAGAAATCAGAGAAGTATTAAAGACACGGCAGGTTTGTCTCTTTATACACACACCAAATATTTTATATATTAACTTTCTTTTTTTTTTTTTCTTTTTTTTTACCATAAGATGTATAAAAATAAATTTTCCTTCGTATCTGACTACAGCGATGAAGCAGATGAACAAAAATGGACGACGGACTGATAATAATAATCCGATTCTAGCGTTTTTTTTTAATATGCTGCATTATTTTTTTACTTCTTTTTTTTTTTTTTAAAGTACAAATAAATATGGTGCAACTTAATAATTGTACGCCTATCATTTACAGGAAAAAAATCTGAATAATGCCTTCAGCATATGGAGCGGCTGCTGATGCTGTAAAACAGGTACACTTTTTATGTTTTCTTTTCGCTTTTTTTTTGTTTTATTCTGTTTATTGGCCAGCAGGGGTCGCTAAAGTGGTTCAAAGTCCATTGGTGGGCGTTGCCAAAAGCAACCGATCGGGTGTTAGCCTTCTTTTTTTTTAATCAGAAAAAGGACAAATGTGGGTGGGACAGGTTGGTATGGGCAATACTGCAGTGGCTCTTTGGGGGGGGGGGGGGGGGGAATAATTGACCGGCTTAAAGGGTCACTCCATCTAAAATGGATTTTTCATTTTCAGGAGTATTCTGGGGAGTTGAATCACTAAACCCCTTTTTAAAAAATGGTCCACCCAGTTGCACACTTTCCTTGCTTCCCGCTAAGCTGTCTCTTATAGCAGGTACTATTTCTCTCTTGAGGGCTATTTCCATGGTGCAGCTGGCAAGACTTCTCCTTCCAGTTCTGTGATTGGCTGTCAGAGATTACTGGGATGAGCCAATGTAGCCAGTCACAAAGCTGCGAGGAGGAGAAGAATTGGGCATTATTGCCCCATGGAAACAGTTGCCCTTTCTGCGGTCACGTTGATGTGACTGCCACTGGGCCAACCCAACTGGTGTTTCCGGAACAGCAAATTAAAATGTAAATACCAGGTTTGTAAAGATGAGTCTAGAAATGTTCTATGGTCAGGATGCTTTTGGTGTATCCCCAGGTGTTGCCATTAGTTATGACAATTCCAAAAGAATACCTAAGCAAAGTGCGACCAGGTTTGCGCAAGTCCAGTAAAAGTTTTTTATTCTTGGTAAATAGTCAGAAGATAAACCCAACATGTATCAGGGGGGTTAAGACTCCCCTTCATCAGGAGAATCAAGATGGCACAAAATCATATAGAGATTTGTGATATAATTAGCCATTAGATAAGCCCAACAGGTCTCTTGGGTTTAAGGTTCCCCTTCTTCAGGAGAATCAAGATGGCACAAAATCATCTAGAGATTTGTGATATAAATGGTCAGACGATAAACACAACAGGTCTCTTGGGTTCAAGGTTACCCTTCTTCAGGAGAATCAAGATGGCACAAAATCATCTAGAGATTTGTGATATAATTGGCCATAAGATAAGCCCAACAGGTCTCTTGGGTTCAAGGTTACCCTTCTTCAGGAGAATCAAGATGGCACAAAATCATATAGAGATTTGTAATATAATTGGCCATAAGATAAGCCCAACAGGTCTCTTGGGTTCAAGGTTCCCCTTCTTCAGGAGAATCAAGATGGCACAAAATCATATAGAGATTTGTGATATAATTGGCCATAAGATAAGCCCAACAGGTCTCTTGGGTTCAAGGTTCCCCTTCTTCAGGAGAATCAAGATGGCACAAAATCATATAGAGATTTGTGATATAAATGGCCAGAAGATAAGCCCAACAGGCCTCTTGGGTTCAAGGTTACCCTTCTCCAGGAGAATCAAGATGGCACAAAATCATATAGAGATTTGTGATATAAATGGTCAGAAGATAAGCCCAACAGGTCTCTTGGGTTCAAGGTTCCCCTTCTTCAGGAGAATCAAGATGGCACAAAATCATATAGAGATTTGTGATATAATTGGCCATAAGATAAGCCCAACAGGCCTCTTGGGTTCAAGGTTCCCCTTCTTCAGGAGAATCAAGATGGCACAAAATCATATAGAGATTTGTGATATAATTGGCCATAAGATAAGCCCAACAGGTCTCTTGGGTTCAAGGTTCCCCTTCTTCAGGAGAATCAAGATGGCACAAAATCATATAGAGATTTGTGATATAATTGGCCATAAGATAAGCCCAACAGGTCTCTTGGGTTCAAGGTTCCCCTTCTTCAGGAGAATCAAGATGGCACAAAATCATATAGAGATTTGTGATATAATTGGCCATAAGATAAGCCCAACAGGTCTCTTGGGTTCAAGGTTCCCCTTCTTCAGGAGAATCAAGATGGCACAAACTCATATAGAGATTTGTGATATAAATGGCCAGAAGATAAGCCCAACAGGCCTCTTGGGTTCAAGGTTCCCCTTCTTCAGGAGAATCAAGATGGCACAAAATCATATAGAGATTTGTGATATAAATGGCCAGAAGATAAGCCCAACAGGCCTCTTGGGTTCAAGGTTACCCTTCTTCAGGAGAATCAAGATGGCACGAAATCATATAGAGATTTGTGATATAAATGGTCAGAAGATAAGCCCAACACATCGCTTGGGTTTAGGGTTCCCCTTCTTCAGGAGAATCAAGATGGTACAAACTCATAAAGAGATTTGCAATTCTAGTACACCATAGATATTCTGATATGATTTTGTGTCTTCTTGTTTCTCTTGACGAAGGGTAACCTTGAACCTCCGAAACGTCTTGGCTTTGTCTTCTTCTATTAAGATAATAGTAAACATTTACTGGACTTGCACTAATCTGCGGAGAGCTTATTTTTTTTACACTTTCCCTAGAATTTCCCCAGGATACCCACGTAGAGTTTCCTCTCATGAGCTGGAGATCAAAAACTATTTTCCGATTGGGGTCCAGTGCTCCTAACACTCGTTTTGCGAAAGAACAACTATTGCAGCCATTTTGGAGGAAAGTTTGGTACAACCTGTAAGAATGCAAGATTTCAATTTACTGACAACCAGTCAATTGGCCGGAGCCCCTTGTGACGGATGAGACCGGAATAAAATATGGGGATAGGCTCTTCCAATGTCTACTTTAATTTTAAGTGGTTTGAACCTCAAAATGGCTACTGTGGGTGGGAGACGGGGGCTTTCTAAATATCTAATTTACTCTAATCTATTTAATCTAATATACTTTTGGGTCGCTGGTGCTTATTTGCTTCTTTTAGGTATTTCCTGCATCGGGAGAAGTGATATGAAGCAAAATTCGAGGGGGCTACTCCTTAATGTTGGAGGTAAGCGGGAAAGGGTTGGAACATCTATCAGCACTGCAGTCTTTGTCCCCATTGGGGAGATTCCCCCCCACTTCCTGTCTCCCATGAACACAGACAACAGCCAAACACTATTTGTGGTAGTTATTGTCTTTGCCCCAGGTGGGGAGGTTTCCTTTTATTACCTGTCCCGGTGATGGTTCTCAGGAAGTGGGGGGGGAGATATCTCCACCAACAGCAATAGGAACCTCAGACAGGCTGTAGGACTTCCTCAAAAAAAAAAAAAAAAAGTCTACCCGTTTAACGAATCACCCAAAAAACAAAGGTGCCTTTTTAGCACCTGGGATCTCTTGATGTAAAGGGTCTGAAAAAAAGAAGTGTCTTCCTTAGTAACCAATCATTGTGCGTTGCTGGATTACAAGGTACTACGTGCGTTGGCACTGATTTAGAGTAGCATCCTAGAGCACACATGAAAATAACTACCAGAGCACCTGCAAACACATGGCTGGGTTGCCAAAACCTGCATTCACAAAAATGTGCAGCACGAAAATGTGATTAAAATGTAAATTAGATAAAAATTTCGATACATTTTAAGCCAATGGTGTGCAGGCATTGAGCGCACTGTAGTATTGTAAAATTGACCAACATCTGTCTCAAGTGCTTGCCAGCGGGATCGTGAGCTCAGCTGTGCTGAGAATTTCAATGGGGCATCCATAATAACAATGCTAAAAGCAAGAGCACAATAATAAAATAAAAACCCATCTGCAATGGCCTAGCAACACTAAACGATGAAAGCGAGATGTGATTGGTGGCTCTGGGTCATGGCTGAATACCGGCCTTTGCATTATGCTATTGGGAAAAAAAAGCCTCTATGTCCTGCTTTGCTAGATTTCATATCTGTTTCATCAGTTCAGTATTCATACCTGTACATTGTGGCAATGGGTGCTTAAACCTGCCTCACCACAACGCATGGCAGTGCACCTGGAACCCCCCCCCCCCATCCATCCATCCACAGCTCCTGGTACCGGGTGCTTCATGCAAAGAGGTTTCTGATAACCTCGTGCACTGTACAGTCCACAGGAAAGAGCCGGCAAAGAGCCGGAACTCTGCTCAGCTGGAGTGGTAAAAAAAATCCAACGCGTTTCATGATTTACGTCTGATGGCCAAAACACGTTGAATTTTTATATAAGCCGTACGCCACTCTTTTGTAATAAAGGATAACCATTTTCGGTGATTTACCAGAGTGCCGGCTCTTTCCTGTGGTCTGTATGGCAATGCACCTGCTCTATGTGTGGTGCGGTCCGTGCCATTCATTGTGAATTATTTTCCAATGCACTGCACAGTACAGTAGAGTCCCAAAGCATCATCTAATGAATGGGCACATCTAATAAATGGGCACATCTAATGAATGGGTTCATGTAATAAATGGGCTCATCTAATAAATGGGCTCATCTAATAAATGGGTTGATGTAATAAATGGGCTCATGTAATAAATGGGTTCATCTAATAAATGGGTTCATGGAATAAATGGGTTCATGGAATAAATGGGCCCATGTAATAAATGGGCTCATGTAATAAATGGGCTCATGTAATAAATGGGCTCATGTAATAAATGGGTTCATGTAATAAATGGGCTCATCTAATAAATGGGCTCATGTAATAAATGGGTTCATGTAATAAATGGGCTCATCTAATAAATGGGCTCATCTAATGAATGGGCTCATCTAATAAATGGGTTCATGTAATAAATGGGCTCATCTAATAAATGGGCTCATCTAATGAATGGGCTCATCTAATAAATGGGTTCATGTAATAAATGGGCTCATGTAATAAATGGGTTCATGGAATAAATGGGTTCATGTAATAAATGGGCCCATGTAATAAATGGGCTCATCTAATAAATGGGCTCATCTAATAAATGGGTTCATGTAATAAATGGGTTCATGTAATAAATGGGCTCATCCAACAAACTATTATTATTACTCTTTTGTAATAAAGGATAACCATGTTTGCTGATTTACCGAAGTGCCGACTCTTTCCTGTGGTCTGTATGGCAATTTACCTGCTCTATGTGTGGTTCGGTCCGTGCCATTCATTGTGAATTATTTCCCAATGCACTGTACAGTTTTCTAATGAATGGGCTCATCTAATACATTGGTTCATGTAATAAATTGGCTCATGTAATAAATGGGCTCATGTAATAAATGGGCTCATGTAATAAATGGGCTCATGTGATAGAAGAGCTCATGTAACAAATGGGTTCATCTAATGAATGGGCTCAGGTATTAAAAGGACTCATGTAATAAATACTCTCATTTAATGAATGAGCTCATCCAATAAATGGGCTCATCTAATAAATAGGTTCATTAATGAATGGGTTGATTTAATGAATGGGCTCATGTAATAAATGGGCTCTTCAATGAATATGCACATGTAATGAATGGGCTAATGTAATAAATGGGCTCATGTAATAAATGGGCTCATGTAATAAATTGGTTCATGTAATAAATGGGCCTCGTGTGATAGAAGAGCTCATCTAACAAATGGATTTATCTAATGAATGGGCTCATGTAATAGATGGACTCGTCCAATAAATGGGCTCATGTAATAGATGGACTCGTCCAATAAATGGGCTCATCTAATAAATAAGTTCATGTAATAAATGGGCTCATATAATGAATAAGCTATTGGGTAGGAAAGCGTCTGAAGGTAGAACTGTATTATTATGCATGGCAACTAATCACATTTTCCGTCTACAGTGCAAAGAGCATGGCACAAAGTAACCAAGAGCAACCAATCAGCTTTCAAGTCTTAGAAGGGGGCAGGCTAAAACACGTGGTGTATGATTGGTTGCTATAGCTTACTGTACATCTCATCCTATTGCATCCTATTACTACAAAACACCATAAGAGTTTCATTTTCACATTTCTGCCACCGTTTCCTCTCTGCGTGGCGCTAACTCTTTCCTGCCCTACCCCCATTTTATTTTCAAGGTCGTTTTGCGTCAACATAAATTTGCAGCTTACTCCCCCCCCCACCCCACCCACCCCACCCCCATCCATCAGTAGCCTTGCACTTTTCATATTGCACTCGTGTCCCCTACACGGGAATTCTTCATTTTGCTTTTTATAAATAGAAAATAAAAGAAAAAAAAAAAAACTGTACAATCTTGCCAAACGTGGGCTGAAGTCTGTGGTCCAGGCGGAGGCCCTGGATTCACCTCCCACCAGTCCCCACCCACAAAAGGGGCGTGTTGTCCATGACTGTCCATTAAATAATGATATTTGGGGTATTTCTGCAGGCAGTCGGGGGGGGGGGGCCAGCAGAGGTTGGTTGGAGTGGAGACACCTATACACAAAATGTCATCGTCTGTCTGAAACGGGACAGGAGCCGTATCTCTGGTGGCCTTTTTAATTCCCTCGCATACAATCCAAGAACTGGACGAGGGGCGTCGGGGGGGGGGGGGTCCTGAACAACCGAGCAACGCGAGAGGCATCTGCTACAGGAGAGGTAGGTAGGAGGAGATCGATCTGGAAGTGCAGCACTGATTGGTGCCTCTTTGGAGCACTTCTTCTTCTTCTTCTTTAGCATTGGTTAGAATAAAGGTGTCCTTCCTCTTGCTGAGCACCCAGCAGAAACTCCCAGAATCCTTTGCAGTTTTTTTTTTTTTTTTTTTAACTCCAGGAAGCTCCCTCCCACTCCTCCCGCCATGACGGACCGGGCTTTGGCAGGGCTGGCAAAAAAAAAAAAAGGTTTGGGTTTCGTTATTTTTGGATTTCTCTTTAAGAGGTGTTCTTGGTGTTGGACATTTCTTGGCTGTCTAGCAAGGTAGTTTAATTTGTATATCTGGTTTATGTTTTTTTTTTTTTTTTTGGATTTCAATTTCATTTAAAGCCAAAGATTTGAAAGCAGTTCTTTAAAAAAAAAACAAAAAAAACATCCCCCAATCCGCGATCTTCTTCATCCCCCTCCTAGGGATATTCATTCCAATATTAGGAGGCAAGACGGGGCCTTTTGTGATTATTGAGCTTCATATGGGCCAAAACCAAACCACACTGACATGCAGGTCCTAGCCCCGCCCAGAAAGAGACACGAGAGAGGGGGAGGGGGGGGTTAGGTAAAGTCTTGACGGACACAACATTTTACCAGCAGCAAGGCTGACCAGTGCAGGTCGCTGTGTGTCGCAGTGGTTGGTTTTCCGTCCTCCTATTATTATTATTATAATATCGCTGGAGGTCTCAGTTTAGCGCGAGGCTGTATCTAACAGAAGAGGTGTGGCGGGAGTCCCAGATCTAGAGGCGGAGCTGCTTGCGGTGGGGCTGGCTGCGGGGGTGGCAGGGGTGGTTGATGCTGGTGGTGCACTGGGAGGGTGGTGCAGGGATTGGCCGCATACGTGATGATGTTTCTCCCAGTCTTTGTGTTGGCAGAAAGAGCCGCAGTAACGCGCCGTGTTGCAGCCGCTGCAGGTCTCACTTGCTTTCCGGCCGCAGTTCCAACAACTCTACAAAAGAAAAAAAAAAGAGAAAAATATAAGCTGCAAATTCACGAAATCAGCAGAAGCACAGAAAAGGTCGGCTGCTGGTATTTCTCAGAGCATATTAGAAATCGCAAAATTATATATATCGTCCCTGAATGGGTTCCCCAAAACAAACAAAACGGCTCATAAACCTTTTTAGTGTTTTGTCAGCATTCAGCCTTTTTACCCAGCAGCAGAGAATGAGAGAGCCGAATAATCAGCTCTATCTACAAGGTAAAATGTGGATCTACGAATGGATGCTTTATCCCAAACAACTCTCTACAAAGCCTCCTGGCTCCGGGACCCAGAAGATAATGACATTCCGAAAATTTGACATGCACATTGTAACACATATACACTGTTCACAGTCCTGCCAGCAAGTGCCACATAATATATATATATATATATATATATATATATATATATATATACATATAGATCTATATCTATATATATACCGGTAGATATATCTATATCTATGTATACACATATATATAGATATATCTATATATATATGTAGATATATCTATCTATCTATCTATCTATCTAGATATAGAGATATAGAAATATATACACATCCATACAAATTACTTAGCACCACAAAATGATACTTGGTTCTGTTTTCCCTTAAAGGGACAGTGCTGGGAGGTGGGTAGGGGGTGGAATCAAAGGACAGTGCATGGATGTTGGTAGGGGGTGTAAACAAAGGACTGCGCTCGGAGGTGGGTAGGGGGTGGAGACAAAGGACCATGCTCAGAGGTGGGTAGGGGGTGGAGACCAAGTACTGTGCTCGGAGGTGGGAAGGGGATAGAGACAAAAGACGGTGCTCGGAGGTGGGTAGTGGGTGGAAAAAAAAGACGGTGCTCGGAGGTGGGTAGGGGGTGGAAACAAAAGATGGTGCTCGGAGGTGGGTAGGGGTGAAGACAAAGGATGGTGCTTGGAGGTGGTTAGGGGTGGAGACAAAGGATGGTGCTCGGAGGAAGGTAGGGGTGAAGGCAAAAGACGGTGCTCGGAGGTGGGTAGGGGGTGGAGACCAAGGACTGTGCTCGGAGGTGGGAAAGGGATAGAGATAAAAAAAAGTGCTCGGAGGTGGGTAGGGGTGAAGACAAAGGATGGTGCTCGGACATGGGTAGGGGTGAAGACAAAGGATGATGCTTGGAGGTGGGTAGGGGTGGAGACAAAGGACGCTGCTCGGAGGAGGGTAAGGGTGAAGACAAAAGACAGTGCTTGGAGGTGGATACGGGGTGGAGACAAAGGCCGATGCTCGGAGGTGGGTAGGGGGCAGAGACAAAGGACCATGCTCAGAGTTGGGTTGGGGTGGAGACCAAGGAATGTGCTCGGAGTTGGGTAGGGGAGGAGACAAAGGATGGTGCCCCGGACGTGGGTAGGGGGTGGAGACAAAAGACGTTGCTCGGAGGTGGGTAGGGGTGAAGACAAAGGATGGTGCTCAGACATGGGTAGGGGTGAAGACAAAGGATGGTGCTTGGAGGTGGATAAGGGGTGGAGACAAAGGCCAATGCTCGGAGGTGGGTAGGGGGCAGAGACAAAGGACCATGCTCAGAGTTGGGTTGGGGTGGAGACCAAGGAATGTGCTTGGAGGTGGGTAGGGGAGGGGACAAAGGATGGTGCTCGTACGTGGGTAGGGGGTGGAGACACAAAAGACAGTGCTCGGAGGTGGATAAGGGGTGGAGACAAAGGCCGATGCTCAGAGGTGGGTAGGGGGCAGAGACAAAGGATCATGCTCAGAGTTGGGTAGGGGGTGGAGACCAAGGAATGTGCTCGGAGGTGGGTAGGTCGAAGTTGGGTGAAGGGAGTATCTGCACCCTGCCTATTTCAATCTGTGTTTAATATCCCCAAACTGGAGTTTGAAAGGCTTTAAGAAAATTGCTAGAAGTTAGCTGCAAGCTTTGAAAACGCTGTGTAAAACGCTCACAGTACACACTACTGTTATACAAGCAGAAGCACATGTGTACGAAGCCCAATAGCAAGTCCTTTTCGAAAGATCTCTTGCCTCCTACTTAGCTCCTCATGGGCGTTACCTCACTTGTGTCCTCCTGCTGGTTGATGACAGAGACGGCGTCCTCCGATGCTTGCCGCTTTGCCTCCGCCAGCGCTCGCTCCATTTTGGCTCTCTCTAAAGTGATGAGGTCGTGAGCCTTGCGCTCCGCTTCCGACACGGCCTTCTGCAGTTCGGACATGGCCTGCCGCTTGACGTCGTTCACCGCCTCCTCTGTGCGGGCAGAGAGACAGCTCAGAGGTGAAGATGAGCCCTGGGAGGGGGGACTCAGGTGAAGGAGGGGTTTAATGATTTAGGTCTATGCCCTACGCTGCAGCTAAACGTTGGCGCAAAGCTAGTGACGGGCAACGAGCAGATCTGTTGGCTGCTATGGAATCAGAAGGTCCAGCATGTCCTGACAGCTCTCTGTGTGGCTCCATTCACACCTGGGCAGGCAGAGCATGCTGGGCCTTGTAGTTCTACAACAACCAGTGATCTACTGGTTGCCTATCACGGGGCCATAACACTGAGTGCTAACAAAGCTACAGAACACGAGAGAAGGTGCACACATAATCTACAATCTACATTCTACCCACTTGTTGTAACACAGCTTAACCAATCAGCACTTGGGCCCAAAAGTATACCTGATTGTTTCCTGGTAATGCTCCCCCTTCCCAGTCTGAGTGCTGCTGTACCAGCAGACTGTACTTACACTAGGTACATTTAAAAATACAGTTAAAGAGTAACTCCACTTTTGTTGAGAATAAAATAGGAGTGAATTATCAATCAGCTGCTGCACCTGCAGGGCTCTAACGAGGAAATCTGCAGGGTCTGCACCCCCTTAGGCATGATTTCCCTTTAAGAGAATCTCACCAAATATTAAATTTTTTGTTGCAGGAGATGCCCAAAATCTGACTTGTATCTTAGTGGGAAAATCAGTGAGAGAAGACATATCTGGGGTGCGGGGGTTCTGTATATCATCTGTTTACAGAGCGCCTCCAGGTGGCCATATTACATTATAGCAAAAATTACAGCGGCTGCAGATTGAAAACGAAAGGGAATTTTTAATAATATCCAATTACAATATGACTTGTGTTTGTAATTTTATGTGCTAGATTTTTTTATTCTTTTTTTTTTCCACACAAAAGTGGAGTTATCCTTTAACGTTTATTAAAAAAAACTGCATTTTTAAAAAAAATATATCATGGAAATCAGCTTTAAATATCCAGGAATCCAAAAAAAAAAAAAAATGAGGAAGCTAAATCAAAGAAACACATAGACATGTGCACTGCAAAAAAATCGGTTTTCTTTTGTTTCATTTGTTTATCGGGTCATTCGTTATGATCGAAATTCGTTGTTTTGAATAAATTCGAAAATTCAAAATCCGGAAATTCGGAAATTCAAAATGCAAAAATTTGGAAATCCGAAAATTCGGAAATCTGAGAATCTGAGAATTCGTAAATCCGAGAATCCGAAAATTCGGAAATCTGAGAATCCAAGAATTCGTAAATCCGAGAATCCGAAAATTCGGAAATCCCAGAATCCGAAAATTTGGAAATTAGAAAGAAAATTCGAAAAAACAAAAATCCGAAAATAAGAACTAAATTTTGAAAGAACGAAAATCCAAAAAGAATAAAAATTTGAAAATCAGAAAATTCTAAATAACTAACTAATAATAACTATTACATTACAGGTATTGGAATTTCCTTCCTAATTTGGCTGTTAGTGAACGTAACAAATACGAATTTATCCAAAATTACGAATCATCCGAAAAAACGAATGCCGCAAATTAAAACGAAATGGAATGTAACAAATGAATAATAATAAATAATAATAATACATTATTATTATTATTATTATTAATTTGTTGCGTTCCATTCGTTTAGATGCGGCATTTCGTTATTTCGGATAATTCGTAAAATCGGATAAATTCGTATTCATAACGTTCACTAACAGCCAAATTTGAAAGGAAATTCCGATACCGATAATTTAATAGTTATTATTGGTTATTATTTCAAATATGCAAACAGTAAATATAACCCCTTAAATGTGCTGAAAAAAGCTGAAGTTAGAAGCTGATTGGTCGCCATGCGGAGCTGCGCCAGATTCTGGGTGCTCCAGTTTTAGTAAATCTCTCTCTATATGGTGGGACCTTCTGCATTATTTCTATCTATGGAGTAAGATTTAGTGATGGGACACCCCCCGATGTTGTGGGGGTGGGGGGGTCCTATCACTTATTTGGGTGCCCCCAGGATATCACTCACCTGCCTTCCTCCAGATCTCCTCGGGCATATAGCCAGCCGGCGGCGGCCGATGTAGGAAGTCCCTTGATGGCTCTAAAGGAAAAGAGAAGAAGTTGATGAACAGTCTGCAGACAGCGGAACATTATTGTCTGTGCCCCGCAGTACCCCTTCAATACCGGGCACTTTCTCCCCCCCCCCCTTCCTGCCCAGGCCGATTTTCAGCTTTCAGCGCTGTCGCACTTTGAATGACAATTGCGCGGTCATGCAACACTGTACTCATAAGAGATTTTTTTTTTATAATTTTGTTCCTACAACTAGAACTTTCTTTTGGTGGTACTTAACTAGTTAAGGACTGGAAAGATTTACCCCCCCTTAATGACCAGGCAATTTTTTAGTGATACAGTACTGCGTCGCTTTAACTGACAATTGCGCGGTGGTGCGACACTGTACCCAAACAAAAACATCCTTTTTTTTTTTCCCACAAATAGAGATTTGTTTTGGTGGTATTTGATCACGTCTGCGTTTTTTTTTTTTTGCGCTATAAACAATAAAAGAGCGACAATGTTGAAAAAAAATGTAAATATGTTTTACTTACTTTGCTTACTTATTTGTTATAATAAATATATAAAAAAAAAAAAAAATGTAAAAAAAACGAATTTCTTCATCAGTTTAGACCAATATATATTCTTCATATTCCCTATCTCTTCATTGACAGAACTGTTATGCCCCGTACACACGGTCGGAAATTCCGACGTAAAAGGTCCGATCGGATTATGTTGTCGGAAAAATCCGATCGTGTGTGGGCTCTATCGGACTTTTTTTTTCCGTCGGAATTTGAGAGCAGGATCTAAAATTTTCCGACAAAAAAAAATCCGATCGGACTTTTTTCCGATCGTTTTTAGTGAATTCCGACGGACAAAGTGCCACGCGTGCTCAGATCACATTACGAGACCAAACCTATTGGCTACTGGCCTCTACATAATTCCGTCGTACGCAACGAACGTCACCACGTTCCGAACGATCGGATTTTCCCGACAACTTTGTCTGACCGCGTGTATGCAACACCAGTTTCGGACAAGATCTGTCTGAAAAAATGGCTAACACCCCTACTACTGTCATATACACCATGCGCTGCTTTCTGTGCCCCAAAGAGCTTACAATCTACCACCCCTAATATCATAATATAGTCCTTTCACAGCTCTATGTGCCCCAAGGAGCTTACACTCTAATACCCCTACTACTGTCATATAGACTTTCAGAGGCTCTCTGTGCCCCAAGGAGCTTACACTCTAATACCCCTACTACCGTCATATAGACTTTCAGAGGCTCTCTGTGCCCCAAGGAGCTTACACTCTAATACCCCTACTACTGTCATATAGACCTTCAGAGGCTGTCTGTGCCCCAAGGAACTTACAATCTACCACCCCTAATATCATAATATAGTCCTTTCACAGCTCTATGTGCCCCAAGGAGCTTACACTCTAACACCCCTACTACTGTCATATAGACTTTCAGAGGCTCTCTGTGCCCCAAGGAGCTTACACTCTAATACCCCTACTACTGTCATATAGACCTTCAGAGGCTGTCTGTGCCCCAAGGAACTTACAATCTAATACCCCTACTACTACCCCTACTACTGGAAAAAATCAGACGGATTTTGTGGTCGGAATTTCCGACCGTGTGTACGGGGGCATTATATGATTAACGACAATTTGAAGCGCTGCATTGTGGACTTTCAATGTATATTCTTCTACATATTTTAGGTTTAAAAAAAAAAAAATCGCAATAAGCGTATATTGATTGCGCACAAGTTATCGCGTCTATAAAATAGGGGATAGATTTGTGGCATTTTTATTATAGATTTTTTTTTTTTTTACTAGTAATGGGATGGGACTACGACATTGCGGCGGACAGACACTTTTGTAACTTTTTTGGGACTATTGACATTTATACAGCGATCAGAGCTAAAAATAGCCACCGATTACTGTATAAATGTCATTGACAGGGAAGGGGATAACACTAGAGGGGGGCGATCAAAGGGATTAAATGTTCCCTGGGAGGTGTTTCTAACTGTGGGGGGGGGGGGGGGTGGGACTGACTGGAGGAGGAGAGAGATCGCTGTTCCAAATCAATAGGAAAAGCAGATCTGTCTCTCTTCCCCTGTCAGAACGGAGATCCGCCTTGTTTACATTGGCAGATCCCCGTTCTGTTAAAGTAGTGCAGTGCTGAATAACAAAAAATGGTCCATTCATGAAGGAGTGGGGAGGGGGGGGGGGTAAAACCTTCCGGAGGTCAAGTGGTTAAATCACTACATATAATACTATTATGGGGACGAGTCCCGCTCTTCCTGCACTGACCTGCTGGTGAGGACTCGGTGCTCGAGGAGCTGCTGTGATGTCGCGCTGGCTGAGCCACAGAGCTGACGTTCTTTTTCAGGTCCTCCGCGTCGCTGTAGCGCCGTATCCAGTGGTTGAGCTCCTCGCGGTCCGCTTCCTGGCAGCGGCGGAGGACGGTCAGCGAGCGCCGGGTTTTTTCCACCATATCCATAATGCAGTTTAATAGCTGGTGGGGGGAAAAATAAATAAAAAGATGATAATTTCCACGATCTCAGCAATAATCTGCATCGTCCCGGGATTTCCTATATAGCCATTGGTTCATAGGATACCACCAGTGTTGGTCATCTCACTTTAAAAAAGTAATTAGTTAAGTTACAAATTACTTCTCCCCAAAAAGTAATTGTGTTAGTAACTCAGTTACTACATTGGAAAAGTAATTAGTTACTCAGCAAAGTAACTGACTTTTTTTAATATTCTATACGTGTAACTAAGGGGCGGGTCTAGTATTACTGTAACCAAGGGGGGCATTTATTATTATTGTTATATAACCAAGGGGCAGATCTGTTATAGCGTGTAAGCAAGGGGGCGGGTCTATTATTATATTGTGTAAGGGCGGGTCTATTATTATTATATTGTGTAAGGGGCGGGTCTATTATAATATTGTGTAAGGGGCGGGTCTATTATAATATTGTGTAAGGGGCGGGTCTATTATTATTATATTGTGTAAGGGGCGGGTCTATTATTATATTGTGTAAGGGGCGGGTCTATTATTATTATATTGTGTAAGGGCGGGTCTATTATTATTATATTGTGTAAGGGGCGGGTCTATTATTATTATATCGTGTAAGGGCGGGTCTATTATTATTATATCGTGTAAGGGGCGAGGTCTATTATTATTATATCGTGTAAGGGGCGGGTCTATTATTATTATATCGTGTAAGGGCGGGTCTATTATTATTATATTGTGTAAGGGGCGGGTCTATTATTATTATATTGTGTAAGGGGCGGGTCTATTATAATATTGTGTAAGGGGCGGGTCTATTATTATTATATTGTGTAAGGGGCGGGTCTATTATTATTATATTGTGTAATGGGCGGGTCTATTATTATATTGTTTAAGGGGCGGGTCTATTATTATTATATTGTGTAAGGGGCGGGTCTATTATTATTATATTGTGTAAGGGGCGGGTCTATTATTATTATATTGTGTAAGGGGCGGGTCTATTATTATTATATTGTGTAAGGGGCGGGTCTATTATTATATTGTGTAAGGGGCGGGTCTATTATTATTATATTGTGTAAGGGGCGGGTCTATTTATTATTATATTGTGTAAGGGGCGGGTCTATTATTATTATATCGTGTAAGGGGCGGGGTCTATTATTATTATATCGTGTAAGGGGCGGGTCTATTATTATTATATCGTGTAAGGGGCGGGTCTATTATTATTATATCGTGTAAGGGGCGGTCTATTATTATTATATCGTGTAAGGGGGGGTCTATTATTATTATATCGTGTAAGGGGCGGGTCTATTATTATTATATTGTGTAAGGGGGGGGTCTATTATTATTATATCGTGTAAGGGGCGGGTCTATTATTATTATATCGTGTAAGGGGCGGATGGCTACAGAAGAGGGCGAATGTTAAATTAATGGGCGGAGCTCGATATATAACATTAATAATAAATGCGTCCCTTGGTTACAGTAATACTAGACCCGCCCCTTACTTACACGATAGACGCCCCTTGCAGAGTAGCACGAGCATCGGGAGCGTGCGGCATCGCCTCGTACAATTACATGTTAACTGCGCCTGCGCGGTGTAGAGTTCACTCAGAGCTGTTTAGGTTCGGCAATTTTGGAAGCTCCGTAGTCCTTCGTACTGCGCAAGCCCTGCGCCTGCGCAGTACAGGGGGTCCTTATCCGGCGGGGGAACTTTTTCAGCAGGACATCGGAATTACACTACTGCCATCTAGTGGTGGTAGATGTAATTGGGGTAACTAAGCCAAAGTAATGGGAACTGAGTTACCATGAGGGGAAAAGTAATCAGTTAGATACTCGTTACCCTCTAAAGTAACTACGTTAGGTAACTCAGTTTATTTTAACTCAGTTACTTACATCACTGGATACCACGGGGGGCGGGGTTTACTAAAACAGGATCTGGTGGAGCTGAGCACAGTAACCAATCAGCTTCCAACTTCAGCCTGTTCAATTAAACCTGGAAGCTGATTGGTTACCGCGCCCCCCCGCTGCACCGGATTTTACACTCTCCAGTTGTAGTAAATCCTCCCCGGGTGGTTTGTGATATACATTTGAATCTCCGCAAATTTTGGACGAATTTCGATTCATAAGGAAAGGAGTCGCCCACACACTATATTACCAAAAGTATTGGGACGCCTGCCTTTACATGAACTTTAATGGCCATCCCAGTCTTAGTCCGGAGGGTTCAATATTGAGTTGGCCCTTTGCAGCTATAACATCTTCACCTCTTCTGGGAAGGCCGTCCACAAGGTTTAGGAGGGTGTCTATGGGAATGTCTGACCATTCTTCCAGAGGAGCATTTGTGAGGTCAGACACTGATGTTGGACGGGAAGGTCCGGCTCGCAGTCTCCGCTCTAAATCAAGAAAAAGAACCGCTGCTCCAGGTGTATAAAGATAAGGCTGATGGAAGTATCCTGCAGCCCTCGACCCGATAGAACACCTTTGGGGTGATTTAGAGTGGAAAGAAACTTCCGATTGGTGTTATCTTTGTGAAACAAAATAAAAAGGAAAAGACACCAAGCACGTAGACGCGTTTCACACATACATCTTGTGCTTAATCATGATTAAGCACAAGATGTATGCGTGAAACGCGTCTACGCGACCACAGTTTGGAAGTTCTGGATGTGCCGCCATTTCTTTCTTCTTTCCACTCTAAATCACCCCAAAAGGTGTTCTATCGGGTTGAGGTCAGGAGTCTGTGCAGGCCAGTCAAGTTCCTCCACCCCAAACTCGCTCATCCATGGCTTTATGGACCGTGATTTGTGCACTGGTCCAAACCATTAGGTGTAGGGGGGGATTATGGTGTGGGGGGAGGGGGATTATGGTGTGGGGGGGATTATGGTGTGGGGGGGATTATGGTGTGGGGGGTTTTTTTCAGGGGTTGGGTTTGGCCCCTTAGTTCCAGTGAAGGGAACTCTTCAGGCGTCAGAATACCAAGACATTATGGGCAATTTCATGTTCGCCTTAAGAGTTCCCTTTACTGGAACTAAGGGGCCAAGCCCAACCCCTTAAAAAAAGACAACCCCCCACCATAATCCCCCCTCCACCCCCCACATAATCCCCCCTCCACCAAATGATTTGGACCAGTGCACAAAGCAAGGTCCATAAAGACATGGATGAGCGAGTTTGGGGTGGAGGAACTTGACTGGCCTGCACAGAGTCCTGACCTCAACCCGATAGAACACCTTTGGGGTGAATTAGAGCAGCCAGTCCTTCTCGTCCAACATCAGTGCCTGACCTCACAAATGCGAAGAATGGTCAAACACTCCCATAGACACCCTCCTAAACCTTGTGGACGGCCTTCCCAGAAGAGTTGAAGCTGTTATAGCTGCAAGAGGGGGGGGGGGGGGCCAACTCAATATTGAACCCTCCGGACTAAGACTGGGATGCCATTAAAGGTCATGTGTGTGTAAAGGCAGGCGTCCCAATACTTTTGGTAATATAGTGTATCTAGCATGCAATTAGGATGATAACTGATCATATTGAAGCACCGATCGTAGCGAATACCTTCCTCCCCGATTCTCAGAACCGTTCAGATCTCTAAATATAACCTTATTTACAATTCCATCTCAGCTTCTTATCCGGAGGAGGCTGAAAAAATATGTAAATTCTGTAATCTCCAAAAACCAGACTCCACAATCTCTTCTCTTCTTGAATATCATTCGATCGGTTAGGTGTCCGTAGTAATTAGTTCTTTAGAAACCGGCAGCAATGAACTGCAGTGACCCGTACCGGCCAATCAGATAACATTTCACAACAGCTTTGTTATATATATATATATATATAAAAGGGGGGGTAATAATTGCGCGATGGTGATCTTTAGAGCGATCGTTTTCTTGGCATACTCACATTGTTGAGATGTTTCCACTCTTCTGCCCACTCGCGTTCTGTCAGCCGGTGATCGATGACCTCATGCACAGCTGAAAGAGGAAATACAAGCTGTTTATCTGGGATAATTATAAGCAGACGCTCCTTTCCATGTTTTCTTATAAGAAATACTAAATCTTTACGGGAGGGTCCTCCATATATGGGCAGGTGGGTGGGGGAACCACGGAGGACTCTACACCAGGGGGCTCCAAACTTTCTAAACAAAGGGCCACTTTATTGTCCTTCAGACATTAAGGGGGCCGGACTGTGGTCCCCCCGGGAGTAGAAAATGTCCTCACATCAGTAATCGTCAGTGGGAGGAAAAGTACCCCATCGGTGGTGTCAGTGGGAGGAATAGTGTCCCCATCATTGGTGTCAGTGGAGAAATAGTGTCCCATCATTGGTATCAGTGGGAGGAATAGTGTCCCATCATTGGTATCAGTGGGAGGAATAGTGTCCCATCATTGGTGTCATTGGAGGAATAGTGTCCCATCATTGGTATCAGTGGGAGGAATAGTGCCCCATCATTGATGTCAGTGGGAGGAATAGTGTCCCATCATTGGTGTTAGTGGGAGGAAAAGTGCCCCATCATTGGTGTCAGTGGGAGGAATAGTGTCCCATCATTAGTATCAGTGGGAGGAATAGTGTCCCATCATTGGTGTCAGTGGGGGGAATAGTGTCCCATCATTGGTGTCATTGGGAGGAATAGTGTCCCATCATTGGTGTCAGTGGGAGGAATAGTGTCCCATCATTGGTGTCATTGGGAGGAATAGTGTCCCATCATTGGTGTCATTGGAGGAATAGTGTCCCATCATTGGTGTCAGTGGGAGGAATAGTGTCCCATCATTGGTATCAGTGGGAGGAATAGTGTCCCATCATTGGTATCAGTGGGAGGAATAGTGTCCCCATCATTGGTGTCAGTGGGAGGAATAGTGTCCCATCATTGGTGTCAGTGGGGGAATAGTGTCCCATCATTGGTGTCAGTGGGAGGAATAGTGCCCCCATCATTGGTGTCATTGGGAGGAATAGTGTCCCATCATTGGTGTCATTGGGAGGAATAGTGTCCCATCATTGGTGTCAGTGGGAGGAATAGTGTCCCATCATTAGTATCAGTGGAGGAATAGTGTCCCATCATTGGTGTCAGTGGGAGGAATAGTGTCCCATCATTGGTGTCATTGGGAGGAATAGTGTCCCATCATTGGTATCAGTGGGAGGAATAGTGTCCCATCATTGGTGTCATTGGGAGGAATAGTGTCCCATCATTGGTGTCATTGGGAGGAATAGTGTCCCATCATTGGTGTCAGTGGGAGGAATAGTGTCCCATCATTAGTATCAGTGGGAGGAATAGTGTCCCATCATTGGTGTCAGTGGGGTAAATAGTGCCCCATCATTGGTGTCAGTGGAGGGAATAGTGCCCCATCATTGGTGTCAGTGGGAGGAATAGTGTCCCATCATTGGTGTCATTGGGAGGAATAGTGTCCCATCATTGGTGTCAGTGGGAGGAATAGTGTCCCATCATTAGTATCAGTGGGAGGAATAGTGTCCCATCATTGGGGTCAGTGGGAGGAATAGTGTCCCCATCATTGGTGTCAGTGGGAGGAATAGTGTCCCATCATTGGTGTCAGTGGGGAAATAGTGCCCCATCATTGGTGTCAGTGGGAGGAATAGTGTCCCATCATTGGGGTCAGTGGAGGAATAGTGTCCCATCATTGGTGTCAGTGGGGGAAATAGTGCCCCATCATTGGTGTCAGTGGAGGAATAGTGCCCCCCATCATTGGTGTCAGTGGGAGGAATGGGGCCCTAAGGCCCGGATAAATAGCACCGCTTTCCCGCTGATGCCCGGGGCGGCTCAGTGTGAAAAGGGGTCTTAAATGGTGTTTTTTTATTTTCCTTGGATGTCCCCCTCGGATCCACAGCGACTTTACTTCCAAGTGCACTTGTAGTGCAAAGTGGATTTGCCTTCCGTAAATAACCCCCCGTGGTTTGACGATCCGGCCCCGACCTCAGCTCTACTGACCCCCTTTGGGATTGATTGCGGTGCGGATCCGGAGCCCGGCGGTGCGGATCCGGAGCCCGGCGGTGCGGATCCGGTGACCGGCGGTGCGGATCCGGAGCCCGGCGGTGCGGATCCGGTGACCGGGTCTTCTTGTCAGTACCCAACCTCACAAAAGTTCTTTTGGCTCAACAAGCACAACTTCTCAAAAAAAAAAAAAAAAACAATCCAAAATTTTGTTAACAATCTTCCCAAATTGTGGACGTTGTTTAAGTCCCCAAGGTGCAGGTTGGGGGGGGGGGACAACCTCATATTTCGAAGTTGCGTGGCCCGTGGTTTTGCTGTGGGTTGTCTGACAGGCCCATAGAAGTGTGAAGGTCAGGTGTCCACCAATCTTTGACCACAGAGCTCACAATCCAGGAGGAGGAGCACGTTGTGTGTGTGTGAGGACGCGTCACGATGGTGGTGTGACGTCGTTGTGTTATAAAACGCACATGTTGGCCTGCGAGAGGGTCTTCCCCAGGGGGCGGACTGACCATCCGGCCACTCGGGCACTTCCCGAGGGCCCCGGGCCACTAGGGGGCCCCATCAGGGTTGCCAGCCTCAGTAAAACCAGGGAGAGTATGTAAAAATCTGTGTTTTATTTACGTCTGTTTCTGAAATATCCCTTACCGACATCCTTTTGGTCTAAAAATCCCGAGATTATAGCTGCCCCACCTCTCCAGTACCTTCTCAGCCAATAGAAACATGTCTGTGTATACTGTGTGTACATGTCTGTGTATACTGTGTGATTGTATACTGTGTGGCCCCATAATCTCTGATTTGCCTGGGGGCCCCATAATCTCCTATTGCCCGGGGGCCCCATGAGTTGTCAGTCTGCCCCTGGTCTTCCCATACTGGGGGGGGGGGGGGGGGCATCGTACAGCAAGTCAGCTGATGAACGCATAACACAGCCTGCTGCGGAGATCACGCTGCTTCCCGGGCATCTGCTAGACTGACATGGAAAGGCCCCCGAAATAGACTTTGTATGGCAATATTAGCCGGAGCTCCGGCTGTTACACAACACCAGATGTGTAAACACATAGCAGCGCCGTCTGTTTATTACAGTGCAGCTCCGGATCCTCCGTTATTTGTACGGCGGCAGATAACTCTGATATGGTGACAACACTTAAGGGACAAAAAAAGAAATCCTATCGTGAGAAACTAAGGCCCCTTTCACACTGGGGCGTTTTTCAGGCGTTTTTTAGGCGCTTTATGGTTAAAAAAAGCGCCTGTAAAGCGCCTGAAAGAAGCCTCATCTGCAATCCCAATGTGAAAGCCCGAGTGCTTTCACACTGAGGCGCTGTGCTGGCAGGGCGTCAAAAAAAGTCCTGCAAGCAGCTTCTTTGCAGCGCTTTTGGAGCGGTGAATACACCGCTCCTAAAGCGCCCCTTCCCATTGAAATCAATGGGAAGCGCCTGCAAAACGCCTGAAAAGCGCCTGAAAAATGCCCAAAAAGCGCTTTTGGCAGCAGCGCTTTGTGGGCACTTTTAACCCTTTATTTGGCCACTAGCAGGGGTTAAAAGCGCTCGAAAAACACTGGTAAAGCGCTGCTAGTTTAAGCGGCGCTTTACGAGCGTTTTTCGGGCGCTGGCAGTGTGAAAGGGCTCATAAAGCACTTGGGCTTTCACATTGGGATTGCAGATGAGGCTTCTTTCAAGCGCTTTACAGGCGCTTTTTTTAACGATAAAGCGCCTGAAAAACGCCTGAAAAACGCCCCAGTGTGAAAGGGGCCTAAGGCTGGCCATAGACACAGCGATTTATTTTTTTTCCCCACGGGTTGCAGGAAAGAAATTTGCATGATTCCCCCCCATCAAAACTGTCAGCGTTGTTGGGGGAATCCCTCCCGCTGAGCCATTGTGTTCTCCCGGCGCGGGAGAACACGATGATTATTGCTAGTGGCTATAACAGTCGCAAGCAATAATCAGGCTGGATGATCGATGAACTTGGGTACATTCAGCCTTGCCCAGGCATGCTTTGAGTCTCAGCTGGTTCTTGCTGAACCCGAATCATCTATGGCCGGTGTCCTGTCATATTGTGTCCCCCATCGCATAGTGTCCGCTGTGTACTGCTCATGCGTACCCGGGTAGCTATTGTGAGCCCACCCGGGTGTTACAACGGCGAATGAACATTCGCTATTGAAACACTGATCCTCAATCCGGCCAATCAGAAGCAGGTCTGAGACCTGTTTTACAACTGGCCCGAAAAGAGAAGAGTCCCAATTGGCCGCCAAGGAGAAGGAAGTCATCACCGCCGAGCAAGGAAAGCCGCGGTGAAGCCCAGGAGAAGCGATGCCCGCCATAGATGGGGTAAGTGCCCCAGACCCGGTAAGTGTGACCGACCAACTGAGGGGGCGAGACTGGTTTTACTGTTTGCTGCCCCCCCCCCCCCCCAAAAAAAACAGGCTTTAGGCCGGCCATAGATGGAGTGAATTTCTTTCCTGCAACCACAGTCAGTGTTGATGGGGGAATCCCTGCCAAGGAGCTATTGTGTTCTCTCAGCATGGGGGGGGGGGGGAGCACAGTGATTATTGATAGCAGCTATAACAGCCGCTAGCAATAATTGCATGTAAAATCCAGCAGGCTGGTTGTACCCAAGTTGATCGATGAAATTGGGTACATTTAGCCTGCCCATACATGGTCTGAATCTCGGCTCAGAGATTTGAACCCTCTTTAGCTGGCTGTATATGGTCCATCTATGCCTGGGTATTCCCATTCAGCCTCTTTGCTTCTCGCACCATTTAACCTGGACATGCCGGAGCGTCTCCCATACCTGCCTGCCGATGTCGATCTCGCAGTTCCCGAGGGTCTGTATGCCGGTAGTGATGGGCCAGCACCATGTCCTCCAAGCGGTAGTGCTGAGTAGGAGGAGGGGTGGGGTGCGGGAGTCCATTGGTGGTAGGCGGGTGGAGGAGTCCATTGCTGGGACTGTATCGTTGGGCAGGGCTTGTGGTGCATGGCCGCTTGGCAAGGTGATCCGGGTGGAGACCTTCCTGTGCGTTCTCTTTGGTCCTAAGGAAAAGGATTTATTCAGTTTTTTTACTGTACAATTCACAACTCAAAAAAACAACAACATTACTTTCTGATAACCGGAAACCATCGGTCCGATCTCCAATCCAGAATACAAATGGTTTACCTTTGGCCAAATGCGGTACTGCACTCCCCAGTGGCTTGAATCCTTCTCGTCTTTTGCGAGACAACGCTCGCAAACCGAGTCAGGATTTTTTTTCTTTTATATAGCTCATATTGCGAAACGCTCGTAAAACGCGGTACTCGCAATCCGAGGTTCCACTGTATATACATGGAGGCAGCCATATTTGCTCCTTACAAATGCAGGCCCTGTTTCCTGCTTTGCAGTGCTGCACAATGGTTACACTAAGATTTACAGCTCCTTCCTACACTGTAAGGGCTTGTTAAGACTTGTGGGTGGGAGGCAGCAACACTAGGCGGTTGAGCCACCTTTTTGCTACACCACCCCCCCCTTCCCCTTAAGGCAGCCAACAAAAAATCCCCCCCCCCCGTCGAACAGGGCCACGTAACCGTGGCTGCGACACATGAGGGGGGTTAATTTACTAAAACTGGAGGGTGCAAAATCTGGTGAAGCTGTGCATGGTAGCCAATCAGCTTCTAACTTCAGCTCGTGGATGAGAAATCTCCTTCTGCAGTGCTGCAGGCACAGACACATGTATTCTGAGAGCAAAAACCCTGCTGCTGTCAGAACACACAGATCGGTGCTGCAGCTGATTGGCATTCCGGAAAATAAATCAACAACGGTAAACAAAAACACACATGGGTTGATTTACAATCAGCTTCTAACTTCAGCTTGTGGATGAAAAATCTCCTCCTGCAGTGCTGCAGGCACAGACACATGTATTCTGAGAGCAAAAACCCTGTTGCTGTCAGAACACACAGATTGGTGCTGCAGCTGATTGGCATTTCCGGAAAATAAACCAACAACGGTAAACAAAAACACACATGGGTTGATTTACAAAAACTGGAGAGTGCAGAATCTGGTGCAGCTGTGCATGGGAGCCAATCAGCTTCTAACTTCAGCTTTTCTGATAGAATGGAGTTCTTCTTTGGGCCCCTTTCACTTGGACGTTCCGATCGTGTCTGCCTGTCAGCTTTTCAGGCAGACCCAATCGGAAGCTCCGTTCTGCTTTATGGAGCGGTGGACGGGTGTAAATGGACAGGTGTCTGTTTACACCCGCCTACATCCAATCCAATCTGATCCGCCAAAAACAGACGCATGGGGATCCTTTCCCGTTCCGTCTAGCGGATCAGATGGCAGTCGGGTGTAAACGGAGAGGCGGTCCGTTTCCATCTGGCCGCCCATAGAGGAGAGCGATCTGTGTCCGTGTCAGCTCTGCATTAGCAGACCAGACACAGACCTGTCATCTGCCTGCTCAGTGGGGATCAGCGAAGAGATCCCCTGCTGGGCCAGCAGGTCGCAGCCGCAGTCTGATTCATGTGAATGGGGCCTTAGAGGACATGATTGGCAAAGATTTACCTTCCAGACATAATTTGTGGTTTTTCTCTCTGTCCATTCATGTTATCTTTCCTAAAACTGCCCCAGACTTTAGTTATTTATCTCCTGCTGATGGTCGTACCTGTCAGGTGTCCGCCTCTTGCCATTCTCATTCACCTCCAGTAGGAGGTGCTCAGAGGCATCGTTGGGGGAGCTGCTGACGCTGGTGTCCAGGAGCAGCTGTTCATGCTGTGCCAGGTACTGGGCCGGGCTTTGCTTTGCCAAGCGGGCGCAGTGAAGAAGCTCCCGCTGCAGAAGTGGAAGGTTAGCCTGGAGAAAAAAAAAAAAACGAATTACTGAAATACAGTGGCTTACGCGTTTCGGCGATTAACTAAAATTAGATGGTTGTTAAAGAGGAACCGCAGTCTGCTCACATAATTTGTAATAGAAATAGAAAAGACGTCGTTGATGTTGACAGTTTTACCTTTAAGAACGGGATGACAAAAGGGCGGAGAGGGAAGTTGGTTGCTTCTTGCAGCTTGGAGTGAAATTCTTCGATGGTGAGCGTGGAATTCTGGGAAAATAGAATGAAAACCGTTTTAAAGACCTCATACACAAGTCTCTTCCTGGAGCTTTCCTAGAATTGGAAGTGTAGGCAATGTTCTCAGTTATCAGCCATTTAAGGCTTAAAAGACTAAAATGACCAGCGGGCTGCCTGCAATGTGCATTACAACAAGGCCGAGACACGGGGTGGGCAGGAGGGGCGGCTGCCCTGGGCACTGTGGTATCATGTGAGGTGGAACCACAAGGAGATTGGGGAGGGGAGGGGATTTGTGTTGAAAGGGGGCATTTGGGGGGTGGCAGAGGGTAAGTATTTTTCTAGAAGGGAATGGGGGGAAGATTTGTTATAGGAGGGGGGATTTGGGGGCAGGGGAGAGAAGATTTGTGCTAGGAGGGGGGACTTGAAGGGCGGGGGGGATTTGTGATAGGAGGGGGGAATTTGTGCTTGGAGAGGTAATGGGGGGGGGGGGGAGAAGATTTGTTATAGGGGGGGATTGGGGGGAGAAAAGAATTGTGCTAGGAGGGGGGACTTGGGTGCAATCTGTGCTGTGAGAGGTAATGAGATGGATATTTGTGCTAGGAGGGGGATTTGGGGAGAATTTGTGCTTGGAGGTGTAATGGGGGAGGGGAGAAGATTTGTTATGGGGGGGGGGATTGGGGGGAGAAAATAATTGTGCTAGGAGGGGGGACTTTGGTGCAATCTGTGCTGTGAGAGGTAATGGGGGGGGATATTTGTGCTAGGAGGGGGGATTTGGGGAGAATTTGTGCTTGGAGGTGTAATGGGGAGGGGAGAAGATTTGTTATAGGAGGGGGGACTGGGGAGGAGAGAAGATTTGTACTAGGAGGGGGGACTTGGAGGGGGGGGAACATTTGTGCTAGGAGGGGGGACTTGGAGGGCGGGGGGATTTGTGCTAGGAGGGGGGATTTGGGTTCAATTTGTGCTGGGAGAGGTAATGGGTGGGAAGAGATTTGTCCTAGGAGGGGGGATGCTTTGGAGAAGATTTGTTATAGGAGGGGGGGACTGGGGGAGAGAAGATTTGTGCTAGGAGGGGGGACTTGGAGGGTGAGGGGAAGAAGGTTTGTGCTAGGATGGGGGATTTGGGTGCAATTTGTGTGTGGAGAAGTAATGGTGGGGGGGGGGGGGTGATTTGTGCGAGGAGGGGGAATTTGGGAGGAATTTGTGCTGGGGGGCACAGATTGGCATGTTTGCCCTGGGCTCAAGGTGACCTTGTCCCTTTTGCTATAAGGTTGACAGGAGCAGTGACAGCAGCATCACTACTTCTATCAGCCCAGGGCTGGAAGCGCCAAGGAGAGGAGAAGAGAGTCGGAAGGAGGTGTGGGCTGTGCTCTCTCTCCCCTTCCTCCTCATAAGCACATAATAAAGGGGGGCGTAATTTGGCATCTTTACCCCGGGCACTATATGATCTTGTCTTGGCACTGATTACAAGTATGTGTTTTTATTGCTGATTTATGTAAAGACACCCGCAATCGACTCCGCTTTCCTGCTTGCGGTACTCACCACCAGTCCCAGCACCAGGGCGCGCACCCGTTCCCCGATCTCCGGAGAGATGTCACTGCCAAACTGCTGTAATGTAGTCAGGAAGCGCTTGAGTTTGCTGAGCTGCCGGGCCCCGCAGGCCGGGGGCAGCTGCTGATTGGTTAGTGCAGCCGAGGATGACGCAGAGGGTCCGTTGCTGAAACCATTAGGGGTGGATGGGGCTCCATTGATAGCAGTGGGGGAGTGACCGCTCCCGTTCATCACTGCCGAGAAAAACAAGACACAATGTAAGTGATAAAGAACGTTCGCTACTTTATATTTGTAATAATGCACTCCGGGTCCATTCTATTTTATTGTAGTTTTAGTAACCAAAATATATAATTTTTTAACCATGAGAAGGGAAAGGCAACGCCCAGAAAATCCCCTCCCCCCCCCGGAGGTGGACTGATGGGGCTCCTGCTCAAAATGTCTTCCCAACACTAATAGAACATGGAAAGGTAGAGAGCCGGGAACTCGTCCTTCTAAAAGAATCACTTTATTTCATTGAGTAGAGTGTATAAAAAAAAGTGGGTTTTACGCGTTTCGGCCATAAGCCTTAATTCTACCCAGCGGCTATGATTAAGGCTTATTGACGAAACGCGTAAGCCACTGAATTTTGTACACTCTACTTTATGATTCTTTTGGAGTTGCCGTCTCTCTGCTTTACATCTTCATTTTTTTGGTTTTGGATAGCGTTAGGGAAAGTTCGATTCTCTGGTGTCCCCGCTGGGGAGATTCGTCCTTTTTGTTTGTCCTAATGACCATTGTCACCAGGCGTGAGGGAACGTCCAAAATTCCGAGTTTCCCCCAGAAAAGGAAAACTTCCAATGGGGAAAGTTTGATTACCTCATCTGAGAGAGAATTCTCACTTTGTGTCGTGTCTTCAGGAAAGGAAGTGAATGGTAATATCTTGATGGGGACGCAGACGGCAAAAAAATCCTGAGAAGAGTTTTAACGGATCTCTACTTAATCCATAATGAAAATAAAACATAGTTTTGCCTTTAAATATGCTTTACGTTCTTTTTTTTTTTTTTTTAAACTGATGTTTTGTTGATATATGTATACTTTTAATTACAAATAAACATGATAGAGGATTCCCAGAGCACTATGGGTTAGCCAAAGAGACAGCACAGTAATAGCAGCCTGCTTTGAGGCAGGACTTCTCTGATTGAAACCCTGGACTGAGCCGTCTGAACCACTGCTCTGGTTTAAAAGTGGTTTAAAAAAAAAAGAAACAAACATCCATACTCATCCTCTATGCTGCAGCACCGGTGTGATGCTGCAGGTGTCCCACATCGGCTCCAAGACTGAGAACGAGCGATCACATGAACCATGATCGTTCAGTTCCCGATGTGTTTGCGGAGAGCAGTGACTGTCATTTGCTGCTCTCTATTCTGCTTTTCCAGTGCCCGCGGGAGTGCTGTGTAGAGGAGGGGGCGGGAGCCGCTGGCTCTTAGTCGCAAAACTAAGAGGTGAAGTCAGCTGTTAAGCAGGCGTTGGGGTGGATCCTGTCAATATTGTTAGGATCCTTACAGAGCCTGGAGCGAGCAATAGGTCACACAAGAACAAAAGTAAGTGCACTCAGGTCAGTATGACCAAAAAAGGTCATGTTTCTCTTTTAAGTATATACAGTATGTATATATATATATTGCAGCTTGAGTGTTTGAACTCAGTAAACATAGCAGGCTTTATTAAACAGGCATTGAAAAATGAGCCTAGAACTGTAACTGCTTTTCAAGTTAAATTTTTTTTTTCTAGTCCTAAATATGAAGAAAGACAATAGCAATTTTAAAAAAAAAATCTAAAAATAATGAAAAATATAAATAATTTTTTAAAATATCTAAAAATAAAATATAAAAATATAAATGATATATAAAATATATAATAAATAAAATAAAAAATGATGTAAAAATATGAATCATTTTTAAAATATCTAAAAATAAAATATAAACATATATAAAAATATAAATAATGTATAAAATATATAAAAATAATATATAAAGTATCTAAAAATAAAATATAAAAACATAAATAATATATAATAAATAAAATATAAAATTATGTAAAAATATAAATAATTTTTAAAATATCTAAAAATAAAATATAAACATATATTAAAATATAAAAAAATATATAAAATATCTAAAAATAATATATAAAATATAAAATTATATAAAAATAAATATATAAAATATCTAAAAATAAAATATAAAAATATAAATATCTAAAATATATAATAAATAAAATATAAAATTATGTAACAATATAAATAATTTTTAAAATATCTAAAAATAAAATATAAACATATATAAAAATATAAATATATAAAATATCTAAAAATAATATATAAAATATCTAAAAATAAAATATAAAATTATGTAAAAATATAAATAATTTTTAAAATATCTAAAAATAAAATATAAACATATATAAAAATATAAATAATATATAAAATATCTAAAAATAATATATAAAATATAAAATTATATAAAAATATAAATATCTAAAATATCTAAAAATAAAATATAAATATCTAAAATATATAATAAATAAAATATAAAATTATGTAAAAATATAAATCATTTTTAAAATATCTAAAAATAAAATATAAACATATATAAAAATATAAATAATATATAAAATATATAAAAATAATATATAAAATATAAAAATAAATATAAAATTATATAAAAATATAAATAATATATAAAATATATAAAAATGAAATATAAAAATATAAATAAGTATAAAATAAAATCCTAAATATAAATAACGAAATACAAAACCACTCTGTTTTTCTTTTAACAGTGCAGGTTTTCACATTTCCCGGTGAGAGCACAGGCAGGTTTATTTGCAACAGCTTAACAGCAGAGTGGCTGAGTGCCCATCATTGTAGTGTTGGGGTTCTGGGTTCAATCCCCACCTCACACTCTTTGAAGTTGAATATTCCAGTGGCGCCGGTATGTGTTGCTGCAGAACGTTTGGTGCCGGACAGGTGAGTCTACAAACCATGACTTGTGTTTACCTGGATTAATGGTTACAGGGAAACCAGATGGCCTTAGGGTGGGGCGTCTCTTTATACACCAAAAGCTCACATACTGGTCTGTGTGCGGTTGAAAACTTAAAATATATCTAAAATAAAAACGTAAACTAATTCTGGCGTATGGAATAGATAAACCTCTTTCACTTTTGTGTTTTGTTTGGGGATGGCCCCTTCCTGTTCCAACATGACTGCGCACCAGTGGACGAAGCAAGGTCCATAAAGACATATATGAGCGAGTTTGGGGTGGAGGTACTTGACTGGCCTGCACAGAGTCCTGACCTCAACCCGATAGAACACGTTTAGGATGAATTAGAGCGGAGACTGCGAGCCAGGCCTTCTCGTCCAACATCAGTGCCTGACCTCACAAATGCTCTTCTGGAAGAATGGTCAAACATTCCCATAGACACCCTCCTAAACCTTGTGGACGGCCTTCCCAGAAGAGTTGAAGCTGTTATAGCTGCAAAGGGGGGGCCGACTCAATATTGAACCCTCCGGACTAAGACTTGGGATGTCATTAAAGTTCATGTGTGTGTAAAGGCAGGCGTCCCAATACTTTTGGTAATACAGTGTATACGGATTGGGAAGAGGCGATATATAAAATCGTTCGTTCTTTGTTTTAGATACACTTGAAGCTTTCTGTCTATATCTCCTGTGATCCCCTCCATGAGGTCTCAGGGTGGATCTTCCTAATTACTAATCTTCCTTAATGACCCCTCCCCCCCCCCCCCGAGTATACACACCAATCAGAGTCACAGCCCCGAAAACAAACGCCATCCATACATTACAATCCACACTGCATAGGTAAGTCTAACAGCAGCCTGGAGTGGAGCTTTAGGGTTCACCTATCCTGTACAATGTACTATGTTTAGGTTCCTTTATAATTATCAGTCATAAATGGTCTCACTTTATGGTCTTCCAGAGACCTTTATATATAAAGAACAGAGAGAGGGCGCCACCAGCCAAGTGCATTACGAGGAAAAAAGGGTTATCCTACTCACAAACCCATAAAAAGGACATCCTCGTCATAAATAACCACATGAAGAACCGCCACAACCACTACACATTCTTCTTGCATGTTGGGAAGATGCCACACAGGTCTACAAGTGCTGACATGTTTCGAGGGGGGTCCCCTCTTCATCAGGACTCTCTACCAAAGATCTACTAAAACTATTTAGGAGAAGCCACAACCAATACGATCCATTCCATCTCTACATATTCCCATAAATAACAAGAAGAACTGCTACACATGAGACCTGTATGCTGGGAAGATGCCCCGCCGGTCTTCAAGTGCTGACATGTTTCGAGGGGGGCCCCCTCTTCATCAGGACTCTCAACCAAAGATCTACTAAAACTATCTAGGAGAAGCCACAACCAATACAATCCCTTCCATCTCTACATATTCCCATAAATAACTACATGAAGAACTGCTACACATGAGTCCTGTATGCTGGGAAGATGCCACACGGGTCTGGAAGTGCTGACGTGTTTCGAGGGGGAGGTCCCCTCCTTTTCAGGGCTCTCTACCAAAAATCTAGGAGAAGCCAAAACCAATACTATCCATTCCATTTCTACCCATTCTCATCATAAATAACAAGAAGAAACATGCTGAGAAGATACCACACAGGTCTGCAAGTGCTGACGCATTTTGAGGGGGGGGGGTCCCCTCTTCATCAGAGCTCTCTACCAAATATCTACTAAAACTATGTAGAAGAAGCCCTAAACCAAGACTATCTTTTCCATTTTTATCCATTCTCATTATAAATAACTACATGAAGAACTGCTACACATGATTCCTGTATGCTGAGAAGATACCACACAGGTCTGCAAGCGCTGACGTGTTTCGAGGGGGGTCCCCTCTTCATCAGGGCTCTCTACCAAAGATCTAATGAAACTATCTAGGAGACACCACAACCAAGACTATCCATTCCATTGCTACCTATTCTTATCATAAATAACTACATGAACAACTGCTACACATGATTCTCGTATGCTGGGAAGATGCCACACGGGTCTGCAAGTGCTGACATGTTTTGAGGGAGGTCCCCTCTTTATCAGGGCTCTCTACCAAAGATCTACTAAAACTATCTAGGAGACACCACAACCAAGACTATCCATTCCATTTCTACCCATTCTCATCATAAATAATTACACAAAGAATTGCTACATATGCTTCTTGTATGCTGGTAAGATGCCACAAGGGTCTGCAAGTGCGGACATGTTTCGAGGGGGGTCCCCTCTTCATCAGGACTCTCTACCAAAGCTCTACTAAAACTATCTAGGAGAAGCTCCAAACCAAGCCTATACATTCCATTTCTACCTATTCTCATCATAAATAACTACATGAAGAACTGCTACACATGATTCCTGTGTGCTGGGAAGATGCCACAAGGGTCTGCAAATGCTGACGTGTTTTGAGGGGGGGTCCCCTCTTCATCAGTGCTCTCTACTTAAGATCTACTAAAACTATCTAGGAGAAGCTCCCAACCAAGCCTGTCCATTCCATTCCTACCCATGCTCATAATAGATAACCACATAAAAAAAAACGCAACACATGCTTCCTGTATGTTGGGAAGATGCCGCAAGGCTTCTCAAGTGCTGATGTGTTTCGGGGGAGGTCCCCTCTTCATCAGAGCTCTCTACCAAAGATCTACTAAAACTATCTAGGAGAAGCCCCAAACCAAGACTATCCATTCCATTTCTACCCATTCTCATCATAAATAACTACATGAAGAACTGCTACACATGCTTCCTGTATGCTCTGAAGATGCCAGACGGGTCTGCAAGAGCTGACGTGTTTCGAGGGGGGTCCCCTCTTCATCAGTGCTCTCTACTAAAGATCTACTTAAATTATGAAGAAGCCCCAAACCAAGCCTATCCATTCCATTTCTACCCTACCAGGGAAGCTCTTGTACTGCATACCTGTTCCCAGGTGTAAAGGAGATTGTACAATCAGATTGCAAAGGTGTATAGCAAGCTATAGAACTCATTGGAAGCACAAATATTACCACTAAGATACCAACTGCATAATCTTACCACACCATTCACCAATCACTGGAGGAAATACGAAAGGAAACAAGTGATATAAATATATATGTGTACATAATAAACCCATAACCAGAAATGTAATATATTGCAGATTACCAATCATTAGATGTGGTGGCTGCATTACTTTTATTTTCTTTGGCTTTTTCTCCCCTCTTTTTACACCTGGTTGTCTGGCCAGTAAGACACCTCATTTATTAGAGTGCCCCCCCCCCCCCCACCACCACCACTCTGGATGAAGGAAAACAGGAGGCACAGCAGACAGGAACATTGTGAGCTTATGGGGGAGGGGAGTGTTAGATGGACTAGCAGATTTAGATATACTAACAAATTGAAGCCAAACCCCACCTCACACTTTAGAATAAGTTACAGCAGTTTTGTTCCTTTTGGGATAAAGATCTTACATAAATAAATAAAAGCTGATCATTGTAAGCACCCCATGTCAGTGGTAAATGGATTGTCTCATCCCTCTAACTGCTACATCTGAAGGAGAGCTTGTTCTGTTGACAGGACCAGCAAATAAAATAAAGAAAAGAAAGCCTAAAAAAAGAAAATGAATGCAGCCACCACATCTAAGAATTGCTAAGCTGCAATATAATAAATGTTTGCCTTCGGGTTTAATAACCGCTTTAAATGTCTATGGCACTAAAAGGTTACAGTTTGGCAATATGTATATATATATATATATATTTATATACACACACAGTATATATATATATATACACACACACAGAATATATATACATACACACAGTATATATATATATATATATATATATATACACACACACACAGTATATATAATATATATATATACACACACACACACACACACACACAGTATATATATATATACATACACACAGTATATATATATATATATATACACACACACACACACACACACACAGTATATATATATATACATACACACAGTATATATATATATATATATATATATATACACACACACACACAGTATATATATATATATATATACACACACACAGTATATATATATATATATACACACACACAGTATATATATATATACACACACACACAGTATATATATATATACACACACACACACACACAGTATATATATATACACACACACAGTATATATATATATATATATATATACACACAGTATATATATACACACACACACAGTATATATATATATATA
The DNA here is from genome assembly GCA_028564925.1 of Lithobates sylvaticus. Taxonomy (NCBI): domain Eukaryota; kingdom Metazoa; phylum Chordata; class Amphibia; order Anura; family Ranidae; genus Lithobates; species Lithobates sylvaticus. The sequence continues at coordinate 3,099,594 of CM053034.1, read as the reverse complement.
TATACACACACAGTATATATATATATACACACACACACACACACACAGTATATATATATACACACACACACAGTATATATATATATATATATACACACACACAGTATATTTTACATATATATAAATTAATTCAACTTCCTGCCCCTCCCCCACCAGGAAATTTGTGTTGGTGTTGGATATTAGTGGACAAGCACCACCCACATGGGCCAGGCTCTCAGCGAATGACGTTCCTGAAGACACAGAGCAGCGACAAGCTCATTTTACCTTTCCCAGGACTCCTACTTCAAGAGCCTGCACAGACACAGGGACACAGTTTAGCTAATAAACACCAATTCAGAATTTGATGAACTCTGCGCTGTGACCTGCACAGAAATACCAAACTAGTTGGAGGTCCCCTTTAACCACACACACAGGGATGCCGCCCTTACCCACTGCATACGATCCGAAGAGAACTTCATCCTTCCCCGGCGTCCCGATCCGTCTCCACAACAAGCTGCCCTTATATAACACAGAGGGTCCGTCCCACCCGCACCCCAATTCCTCCGCATTGCCCGAGGCCATGCCCGCTACGGGTTGGTGAGTTTCTGGTGAATGGCACTTACCTTGCTGTGGATTCACCTCTCTCTCTATAGCTGTCCGATCGCCTTCCACTAACACACACACACTGGCACCAAGTGCAGAGGCTGAGGGGCGGCCCGCGAAAGAGCAGCCCAAAATAACCGCATGCCCACAACTGACAGGTGGGATCCCAAAGTGACACTCCGTCCGTGTGTGTGTCCATGTGTGTGTGTGTGTGACATGTTCCGTCTGTGTGCCTTACATGTTCTGTGTGTGGGCTGCATGGTTGTATTGCAGGATGCACGGACCCTGGCATGTACAGACCCGTCACATCACAGCTTTACTGACCCAACACTGAACCCCCGAGCACAGAACACGCACATTACATACATAACATACATATACATTACATACATACATTACATACATATATATTACATACATATATATTACATACATACATTACATACATATATATTACATACATATATACACATACATTACACACACATTACATACATTACATACATATACATTACACACATATATATTACATACATTACATACATATATATTACATACATTACATACATATATATTACATACATTACACACATACATTACACACATACATTACACACATACATTACACACACACATATACACATATTACTACATACAACTACACATACATACGTACATTATACATGCATACAGTGCCTTGAAAAAGTATTCACACCCCTTGACATTTCCCACATTATGTCATGTTACAAACAAACACGTAAATGTATTTTATTGCGATTTTATGTGATGGACCAACACAAAGTGTCACATAATTGTGAAGCGGAAGGAAAATGATACAAAAAAGTGGAGGGGGGGGGGATTTTGTATTCAGCCCCCTTTACTCTGATACCCCTAACTAAAATCTAGAGGAACCAATTGTCTTCAGGAGTCACCTAATTAGTAAATAGAGTCCACCTGTGTGTCTTAATCTCAGTGTAAATACAGCTGTTCTGTGAAGCCCTCAGAGGTTTGTTAGAGAACCTTAGTGAATAAACAGCATCATGAAGGCCAAGGAACACACCAGACAGGTCAGGGATAAAGTTGTGGAGAAGTATAAAGCAGGGTTAGGTTATAAAAAAAATCTCCCAAGCTTTGACCATCTCACGGAGCTCTGTTCAATCCATCATCGGAAAATGGAAAGAGTATGGCACAACTGCAAACCTACCAAGACACGGCCGTCCACCTAAACTGACCGGGCCGGGCAAGGAGAGCATTCATCAGAGAAGAGCCAAGAGGTCCATGGTAACTCTGGAGGAGCTGCAGAGATCCACAGCTCAGGGGGGAGAGTCTGTCCACAGGACAACTATTAGTCGTGTTCTCCACAAATCTGCCCTTTATGGAAGAGTGACAAGAAGAAAGACATTGGAGAAAGAAAGTCATAAGAAGTCCTGTTTGTAGGTTGTGAGAAGCCATGTGGGGGAGGGGAGCAAACATGTGGAAGAAGGTGATCTGCTCACATGAGACCAAAATTCAACTTTATGGCCTAAAAGCAAAACGCTATGTGTGGGGGAAACTAACACTGCCCATCCCCCTGAACACACCATCCCCACCGTGAAACATGGTGGTGGCAGCATCATGTGGTGGGGATGGTTTTCTTCAGCAGGGACAGGGAAGCTGGTCAGAGTTGATGGGAAGATGGATGGAGACAAATACAGAACAATCTTAGAAGAAAACCTGTTATGCCGCGTACACACGGTCGGAATTCTCGTCGGAAAAAACTCTGACGGTTTTTCCAAAGGAATTCCGTCGGAATTTCGCTCAAACTGTCTTGCCTACACACGGTCACACCAAATTCCGACAGTCAATAACACAGCGGCATACAACGCGTTTGACAGCACTATAAAAGGGAAGTTTAATGCTTCCGAGCATGCGTCGAATTGTTTCCGAGCATGCGTCGGAATTTTCCGTGTCGGAATTGCATACACACGATTGGAAAATCCGATAGAAAGGTTTTCCGTCGGAAAAATTGAGAACAGGTTCTCAATTCAAAGTCCGTCGGAAATGCCGACAGAAAAAGACCGATGGGCATACACACGGTCGGAAAATCCGATGAAAAGCTCCCATCGGACTGTTTCCATCGGAAATTCCGACCGTGTGTACGCCGCATTAGTCTGCAAAAGACTTGAGACTGGGGGGGGGGGGGGGTCACCTTCCAGCAGGACAACGACCCGAAACATACAGCCAGAGCTACAATGGAATGGATTAGATCAAAGCATATTCATGTGTTAGAATGGCCCAGTCACAGTCCAGACCTAAATCACATTGAGAATCTGTGGCAAGACTTGAAAATTGCTGATCACAGACGCTCTCCATCCAATCTGACAGAGCTTGAGATATTTTACAAAGAAGAATGGGCAGAAATGTCCTCTCTAGATGGGCAAAGCTGGTAGAGACACCCCCAAAAAGACTTGTAGAGAAAGGGGGTTCTACAAAGTATTGACTCCGGGGGGCGCCATACAAATGCCCCCTCCCCCCCCACACACACACACTTTTCACATATTTATTTGTATCATTTATCATTTTCCTTCCACTTCACAATTATGTGACACTTTGTGTTGGTCCATCACATAAAATCCCAATAAAATACCTAATGGGAGATTTCAAGGGGTATGAAAAGGCACTGTATACACATACATATTCTTTAAACACACACACACATATACATAGAAATTACATACACATATGCACATACATAAACATTAGGGACACGGATTATGGACACGCATCTGTTCCTGTTCAGCTTAAACTAAAACCCATCAGATCAGAAGCTTCCACAACCCAACATCTAATTAAAAAAACATCTGTCTGGAAGAAGCAGATCTCATGAAGGGGCTGAGACAATGTGGGGTATGAGAGATCCAGAGAGACAATGTGGGGTATGAGAGATCCAGAGAGACAATGTAGGGTATGAGACATCCAGAGAGACAATGAGATCCAGAGAGACAATGTGGGGTATGAGAGATCCAGAGAGACAATGTGGAGTATGAGAGATCCAGAGAGACAATGTGGGGTATGAGAGATCCAGAGAGACAATGTGGGGTATGAGATCCAGAGAGACAATGTGGGGTATGAGAGATCCAGAGAGACAATGTGGGGTATGAGACATCCAGAGAGACAATGAGATCCAGAGAGACAATGTGGGGTATGAGAGATCCAGAGAGACAATGTGGGGTATGAGAGATCCAGAGAGACAATGTGGGGTATGAGATCCAGAGAGACAATGTGGGGTATGAGAGATCCAGAGAGACAATGTGGGGTATGAGATCCAGAGAGACAATGTGGGGTATGAGATCCAGAGAGACAATGTGGGGTATGAGAGATCCAGAGAGACAATGTGGGGTATGAGATCCAGAGAGACAATGTGGGGTATGAGAGATCCAGAGAGACAATGTGGGGTATGAGAGATCCAGAGAGACAATGTGGGGTATGAGATCCAGAGAGACAATGTGGGGTATTGGGGAGAGAATGTTGTATGTCAGAGATCGTGTCATCCCCAGTGATGGACACATATGACAGATATGAGTAAGAGGAAACACTGGACATCCATATTGTTTGGAGGGGGTATAGGGGGGCATAAAGCCATCAATCTTTGTGTCTGTGGCAGGCAGGAGATCTGTCATAAAGCTTAAAGCAGGGGTGCCCAACCAGTGGCCCCAGGAGTCCTCTTATGTGGCCCACGGAGTCCTCTTATGTGGCCCACGGAGTCCTCTTATGTGGCCCACGGAGTCCTCTTATGTGGCACACGGAGTCCTCTTATGTGGCCCACGGAGTCCTCTTATGTGGCCCACGGAGTCCTCTTATGTGGCCTACGACTTCCTGCTCTGGGATGGCGGGTTGGCATGCCCAGATCACAAGTTGCATCAGTGTTGTGAATGAAGCCGATGGTAGAGGAAGCAAGTAGCTGCGGAGCAGAGCCGCATAAGTTAATACTTCATGTATAGCGCCGGCTCCTGACACCTGAATGGAAGACTGTTATTAAAAGTAATTTTATTACTAAAATCACAGTATATATATATGGGAATATCTGTTTTGTAGTGGTTACTGGGCTTCTTTCAAACTGATCCGCAGGTTCAGCGCAGTGCACCCAGGGCTGGTGCTAGACTATTTTGTGCCCCAAGCAAGAGCAGATACTTGCACTTGTACATTTTTAAAAACAGTAGAAAATATTAAAACATCTAAACATCAAACTGTTAATTTTTATTTTCAGACATAAGCGCCATAAAATGCGAAAGAGACAGCCCAATCTAGCAAAAAAAATAAAACAGCCCAATCCAGCAAAGATACATCCACATATAGCAAAGAGACATCACAATCCAGCAAAAAAACAAAACAGCCCAATCCAGCAAAGATACATCCACATATAGCAAAGAGACAGCCCAATCCAGCAAAAAAATAAAATAAAAAAACAGCCCAATCCAGCAAAGAGACATCCACATATAGCAAAGAGACAGCCCAATCCAGCAAAAAAAAAAACAGCCAAGTCCAGCAAAGAGACATCCCTCTCTACCACAGTGCAGCTGTCATGGTTTGACGGTGGGTGATAAAAGAGAGAGTGTGCCGTGCTCCTTCAGTGCTGCAGTGTCTCCAGCGACCTGCCCTGGAAGTGTGTGTCCCCCTGCAGGCAGCACTTCCTTTGTGTCGCTGGAGCCGTCTCAGTCAGCCTCTTCCAGGTGGTCGAGGCTGTGCCCTAGGCGGCAGTGCACCCTAGGCGGCCCTGAGTGCCCCGCGGGTTACCTGCACTGAGAAAGTGCAGCACACCTGCAGGATAGCCACCTATGGCAAAGTGCAGCTAACCCTCAGGACAGCCACCTGCGGTTTGGGTAACCCGCAGCGCATGTGAAAGCAGCCTTAGGCCCCTTCGGACCCTCTATTAACCTCTATGGTGCAACAAATGTAAACAGACTTGTGCCGTTTATACCTGCATGCCTCCAATCCGCAAAGAAAAGAAAAAAACACACAGGGCGATCCATCCCCTTTCATCTGGGCAGATCGAAGGGCCCATAGAGTAAAGTGGGCTGTGTCTGTGTCCGCTCTGCATATGCATAGTGGACATGGACCTGTCATCTGTCCACTCCGCTCACTGTGGCCCACAAAGCGGTTACCAAGTTGCTTAAGTGGCCCTCGCTCTTCAGAAGGTTGGGCACCCCTGGCTTAAAGGGAACCTGTCATTATGGAGATCTGGGAGCTGCTGACTTGTCTTGGAAGGTTCAGTCTCCAGGGCTGTCATCCTTATCCTACTACTGACCCAGGAAAAGCCTCGGCTTATCAGGGGCCACACAACTGATGTGTATCTACAGTATGTCACCATATAGAGAAAGGAAGGATACAGATGACAGCCTGGGGGCAAGAAACACCACAGTCAGTAATGGAAGCCCCCATATGTCTGGATGGAGAAATTAATTTTAAAGGGATTCTGATATTTGTAATGGAGTAATCTGAGGGTCGGGCCAGACTTCTCTCACTGGAGTCTGTAGGCACCATGTCATCCAAAGAAGCTTCTCTCTGCTGGGATCTCCTCGTATACACAGAACATGTTCTTGCTGGTTCCAACCTGTAGATACACTTATGTGAGATCATAATTGTACTGGTGAAAATGTGTGATGGACAACTAGGAAGGAGAAAAGATGCCTATAGGCACACCTATTGTGTCTAATGGTAAATCCACCCTAAGGTGCCTAGAGGCACAGCCTACTGCGTCTAATGGTAAATCCACCCTAAGGTGTCTATAGGCACGCCTATTGTGTCTAATAGTACATCCATCCCGAGGTGCCTATAGGCACAGCCTATTGTGTCTAATAGTAAATCCATCCCAAGGTGCCTATAGGCACAGCCTACTGCGTCTAATGGTAAATCCACCCTAAGGTGTCTATAGGCACACCTATTGTGTCTAATGGTATGTCCATCCCGAGGTGCCCATAGGCACAGCCTATTGTGTCTAATAGTAAATCAGTCCCAAGGTGCCTATAGGCACAGCCTATTGTGTCTAATAGTAAATCAGTCCCAAGGTGCCTATAGGCACAGCCTACTGCGTCTAATGGTAAATCCACCCTAAGGTGTCTATAGGCACACCTATTGTGTCAAATGGTACGTCCATCCCAAGGTGCCTATAGTCACAGCCTATTGTGTCTAATGGTAAATCCATCCCAAGGTGCCCAGAGGCACAGCCAATTGTGTTTAATGGTAAATCCATCCCAAGGTGCCCATAGGCACAGCCTATTGTGTCTAATAGTAAATCAGTCCCAAGGTGCCCATAGGCACAGCCTATTGTGTCTAATGGTAAGTCCATCCCAAGGTGCCCATAGGCACAGCCTATTGTGTTTAATAGTAAATCCATCCCAAGGTGCCTAGAGGCACAGCCAATTGTGTTTAATGGTAAATCCACCTCAAGGTGCCCATAGGCACAGCCTACTGCGTCTAATGGTAAATCCACCCTAAGGTGTCTATAGGCACACCTATTGTGTCTAATATAAGTCCACACCGAGGTGCCTTTAGGCACAGCCTATTGTGTCTAATGGTAAATCAGTCCCAAGGTGCCTATAGGCGCAGCCAACAGTGTTTAATGGTGAGTCCATCTCAAGGTGCCTAGAGGCACAGCCAATTGTGTTTATGGGTAAGTTAATCCCGAGGTGCCTATAGGCACAGCCTATTGTGTCTAATGGTAAATCCATCCCATGGTGCCTAAAAGGCACAGCCTGTTGTGTCTGATGGTAAAACACCTGTGAAGGAACATTGCAATCCTGGCATGTCTGAACATTGTATCTAGACCCCGGGCAGGCAAAGCCATTGCTCCCGTTCTAACCTGGGTTAAGAAATTAGGATAATGTGTAAATAGGCTTATCACTGACTTTGCCCGGATGAGGATGTCTTTGGGGACCTCAAATCTCAGGAGACCCTAAATCAGCAGATCTACTGGATTGGATGAGGAGTGAATGATTCTGGACCAATACACTCTTATAGGACATCGGGATCCCATCAATGTCCAAACTTTCCTGGGGAAAATAGGAAATAGCTGGATTGCCCCCTGTGGGTATCTAAGCAGAAGATAATGATCTGTTACCACCTAAATCGCTGGAGGATTGTTATTCAACATTATTAAATGAAATACCCCTCGGGGGGGGGGGGGAAATAGTGTAGAGGGAAGAGTAATGGGGACAAATCCACATTTGTTTTTGACTGTAATGAGAAGTTTTAAAGGCTTGTTTTATTTTAATTTTTTTTGATGTTTCTGTTATTGTGATCCTCAGTCCTTTGTCGCTTATTTGCTACTATTGTAACGAAAATACCATTGCAGTATAATAACATTATTTTGTTAATGATATGTACATTGAATGTTCTGTCAAGCTATCTTACGAGTACCCCTTGTGAAAGTACCCCTGGGGTACATGAATACCTCTCGTAAAAAAGTACCCCTGGGGCACAAGAATACCTCTTGTGAAAGCACTCCTGGTGTACATAAGTACCCCTCTTGTAAGTACCCCTGGGTTATATGAGTACCCTTCATGAAAGTATATACATGAGTATTTCCAGTGAAAGTACCCTTGGGCTACATGAATTCCCCTTGTGAAAGTTCCCCTGGGGTACATGAGTACCTCTTGTGTAAGTACGCCTGGGTACATGAGTACCCTTTGTGATTGTACCCCAAGGCTACATGAGCACCTCTCATGAAAGTACCCCATGGCTACATAAATACCCCTCGTGAAAGTACCCCTGGGGTACATGAGTATCGTTGATTAAAGTTCCCCAGGGGTACATGAGTACATCTCGTGAAAGTACCCCAGTATACATGAGTGCCTCTTGTGAAAGTACACCTAGGGTACATGAATACTTCTCGTGAAAGTACTCCTGGTGTACATGAGTATCTCTTGAGTAAGTACTCCTGGGGTACATGAGTACCTCTCATGAAAGAACCCCTGGGGTACATGTACCTTTGGTTGAGAACCCCTGGGGTACATGGACCTTTGGTTGAGAACCCCTGGGGTACATGTACCTTTGGTTGAGAACCCCTGGGGAACATGTACCTTTGGTTGAGAACCCCTGGGGCACATGTACCTTTGGGTGAGAACCCCTGGGGTACATGTACCTTTGGGTGAGAACCCCTGGGGAACATGTACCTTTGGTTGAGAACCCCTGGGGTACATGTACCTTTGGGTGAGAACCCCTGGGGCACATGTACCTTTGGTTGAGAACCCCTGGGGTACATGTACCTTTGGGTGAGAACCCCTGGGGCACATGTACCTTTGGTTGAGAACCCCTGGGGCACATGTACCTTTGGGTGAGAACCCCTGGGGCACATGTACCTTTGGGTGAGAACCCCTGGGGTACATGTACCTTTGGTTGAGAACCCCTGGGGTACATGTACCTTTGGGTGAGAACCCCTGGGGTACATGTACCTTTGGTTGAGAACCCCTGGGGTACATGTACCTTTGGGTGAGAACCCCTGGGGTACATGTACCTTTGGGTGAGAACCCCTGGGGTACATGTACCTTTGGGTGAGAACCCCTGGGGTACATGTACCTTTGGTTGAGAACCCCTGGGGAACATGTACCTTTGGTTCAGAACCCCTGGGGTACATGTACCTTTGGGTGAGAACCCCTGGGGTACATGTACCTTTGGTTGAGAACCCCTGGGGTACATGTACCTTTGGTTGAGAACCCCTGGGGTACATGGACCTTTGGTTGAGAACCCCTGGGGTACATGTACCTTTGGTTGAGAACCCCTGGGGTACATGGACCTTTGGTTGAGAACCCCTGGGGTACATGGACCTTTGGTTGAGAACCCCTGGGGTACATGTACCTTTGGTTGAGAACCCCTGGGGTACATGGACCTTTGGTTGAGAACCCCTGGGGTACATGGACCTTTGGTTGAGAACCCCTGGGGTACATGTACCTTTGGTTGAGAATCCCTGGGGTACATGTACCTTTGGTTGAGAACCCCTGGGGTACATGTACCTTTGGTTGAGAACCCCTGGGGTACATGTACCTTTGGTTGAGAACCCCTGGGGTACATGTACCTTTGGGTGAGAACCTATGTTCTCACCCAAAGGTACATTTCTGGAGGACAGGCTGGAGAACATTTGGTGTAGGTGTAGGAGCCAACTGGTGCCATCCTATAGAAGAACCACAAGCCTCAGCATGCCATGACAGCCAACAAAAGACACGCTTGCCCTTGCAGTTCCCCCATCAAGCTTCCTATGCCATATCCATAGTACCACCCCCCCCCCCAAGTTTCTATACAGACCCCCCCCCCCCCAATTTTAAAGCGCCATCTCACTTGTGCTTGGGGTGTAGGAGGAAGTGCGGTTGGTCCCTTGGCTGAGTGCGGGTGATGGAGGGGGCATGGTGGGCGGCGTGGTCCTCGTCTGGGTCTTCACATCAGCCGGTGAGTCTGGCATTGTAATCTGGGAATCGCGTGAATTGCCTGCGAAGAGAAAAAGAAAAGAATGAGATGAGCCGCTCATAATAACAGGTTCTCTTTATAATCTCAGAGATGACAGATTGCGCCAGTCCAGGGGGGGTGACCCAGGAAATTACCATTCAGGTGGAGAGGGTCGGGGGGGGGGGGGGGTGATGGAAGACGTGGACGGAGAGCAGCAGTTAAAGCAATTCCGAAACACCTGCTGCTGGGATCAGCTGTGGCGCTCCCCCCCCCCACCTCCTCTACTATTATTAACCCTTGCCTGGCCGGCGGCGCTCTGTTCCTCTGCCAGCGACGAGGTCCGTGGGGTTCACTGCAGTTTGAGAGCCGAGGACAGGTGTGTGGCAGCTGCCGAGATCCGTCCCGCAACTCCAGCCAAGACCAAAGAAGGGAACGCCGGGCAGAAGACAGGAGGGAAGGAGTCTGCCAGGGCCGCCTTAACCCCTCACGTGCCACCCGGCGGCACACTTTGCAGGGTTCCTCGCCTCCTTTTTTTTGTTTTTTTGCACAGACGCGCACCCAGCCCCGTCGCCTTGCGCCTCTCTCTTTCTCTGTGGCATACGCCCCGCCGGCCAGGACTGGCGCACACCATATGGGATTGTATCCCCGGTGCCCCCCCCCCCCCCTCCTCCTGGTGCCGCAGATAAGAAGGCTCCCTGTTTATGAGAAGCACTTTTCTCAGCCGCCAGGGTTGGCGATTGCCGCTTGTGTGTTTTTTTTTTTTTTTTTTTTGACAGGTCTTGGGAAAACTCCAGCGCTCCCAGCCCCGGCTCCAGCCAGGAACTCTCCTCCTCTCTTCGGATTATTTTTATTTGCTCGCTAATGGGCTGCAGCTGGACGTTTGTGCGGAGCCGACATCTGGAGTCCATCACCGGCGCGGGCATCCAGGATCACATCTACACAATGGTGCCAAATGTAGAGCCGGGAGGAGGGGGGTGATAAAGAGGGGGCATTCTACAGAGCTGGCTGTACGGTGCCATGTGCTGAGGGTACCAGCAAGCCGTGCCCGCCGGGGGGTGGGGGTACAGTGCCACGCAAGACTCACATTGGTCCCTTTTATTTAAAGTGAACCTGTCACCCAATTCAAACATTGAAAACTAAAACGTCCCGCCTGACAACAGAAGCGACACCCAGGAAATTCCTTCTTTGTATTTCCAGCTCCTTGTAATGTCCTACGTGGGCTCCCGGACCTCTCCTTTTCCCTCTCGTGAACAGCTCTGTGCAAATCCCATAATTCACCTCAGGAGTGGGGAAGAGAGGGGGGCTACATTCCTACATACAGGGGGACCAAGGCAGAATGGCTACAATTCTACATACAGGGGGACCAAGAGAGGGGGGCTACATTCCTACATACAGGGGGACCAAGAGAGGGGGGCTACATTCCTACATACAGGGGGGTCAAGGGAGGGGGGCTACATTCCTACATACAGGGGGACCAAGAGAGGGTGGCTACATTCCTACATACAGGGGGACCAAGAGAGAGGGGGGCTACATTCCTACATACAGGGGGACCAAGAGAGGGGGGGCTACAGTCCTACATACAGGGGGACCATGGCAGAATGGCTACAATTCTACATACAGGGGGACCAAGAGAGGGGGGGCTACAGTCCTACATACAGGGGGACCAAGGAAGAATGGCTACAATTCTACATACAGGGGGACCAAGAGGGGGGGCTACATTCCTACATACAGGGGAACCAAGAGAGGGGGGCTACATTCCTACATACAGGGGGACCAAGGCAGGATGGCTACAATTCTACATACAGGGGGACCAAGGCAGGGTGGCTACATTCCTACATACAGGGGGACCAAGGCAGGGTGGCTACATTCCTACATACAGGGGGACCAAGAGAGTGTGGCTACATTCCTACATACAGGGGGACCAAGGCAGGGTGGCTACAGTCCTACATACAGCGCAACCAAGAGAGAGGGGGGGGGTACGTTCCTACATACAGTTGGACCAAGGCAGGGTGGGCTATTTTCCTACATACAATGGGACCAAGAGAGGGTGGCTACATTCCTACATACAGTGGGACCAAGGCAGGGTGGCTACATTCCTACATACAATGGGACCAAGGCAGGATGGCTACATTCCTACACACAGTGGGACCAAGGCAGGGTGGCTACATTCCTACATACAATGGGACCAAGGCAGGATGGCTACATTACTACATACAATGGGACCAAGGCAGGGTGGCTACATTACTACATACAATGGGACCAAGGCTGGGTGGCTACATTCCTACATACAGGGGGACCAAGGCAGGGTGGCTACATTCCTACATACAGTGGGACCAAGGCAGGGTGGCTACATTCCTACATACAATGGGATCAAGGCAGGGTGGCTACATTCCTACACACAGTGGGACCAAGGCAGGGTGGCTACATTCCTACATACAATGGGATCAAGGCAGGGTGGCTACATTCCTACATACAGGGGGGTCAAGGCAGGGTGGCTACATTCCTACATACAATGGGATCAAGGCAGGGTGGCTACATTCCTACATACAGTGGGCTCAAGGCAGGGTGGCTACATTCCTACATAGAGTGGGATCAAGGCAGGGTGGCTACATTCCTACATACAGTGGGATCAAGGCAGGGTGGCTACAGCCTTACATACAGTGGGATCAAGGCAGGGTGGCTACATTCCTACATACAATGGGACCAAGGCAGGATGGCTACATTCCTACACACAGTGGGACCAAGGCAGGGTTGCTACATTCCTACATACAATGGGATCAAGGCAGGGTGGCTACATTCCTACATACAAGGGGATCAAGGCAGGGTGGCTACATTCCTACACACAGTGGGACCAAGGCAGGGTTGCTACATTCCTACATACAATGGGATCAAGGCAGGGTGGCTACATTCCTACATACAATGGGATCAAGGCAGGGTGGCTACATTCCTACACACAGTGGGATCAAGGCAGGGTGGCTACATTCCTACATACAGGGGGGGCAAGGCAGGGTGGCTACATTCCTACATACAGTGGGATCAAGGCAGGGTGGGCTATGTTCCTACATACAAGGGGCCAGCGCAGGATTCCTACATATAGTGGGACCATGGAGAATGAATGTAGCCTCCCTCTAGCAGAAAGCCAGATCACAGCAGCAATATAAAGGAATTTTGAGAGGCTGAGAGCAATAGAAGGGATAAGAATACATATTTTTATTTAAACCAGAGTTTACTGTCACTTTAACTACTATTAGCCACAAAATGATGTGCTGCGGTAAGAATTGTAACAAATCATTTACTTGGGAATATTTATTTTCTAATACTAAAAATCGCTGAGGGTTTAATATTACTTTAATACTCCCAACTCGTGGGAAATGCGAAGGCTACAGAAAGACTTACATGACACCTCAAGCCAAACCCCCAATTACACAGCTGAACAATCCATACAGGAACCATATTATTGTCTGAAAAATTGTAAAGGAATGCGCGTCCTCCAGTGATCCATCCGCACCTGCTGTGCTGTGTAGCTGAATGGCACGACGAGGGTGACACTTTTTTTCACACCACATTAGTGACACCCACCCCGATCCATCAACCCGAGGTGAGAAAAACTGTCCAACGGAAAATGGGTAAAAAATTCAGTTGCAAAGATTGAATTTTTGTACAACGGATTTTCCTAGATGAGTGTTCATTTCTGACCATCTCTTGTATTATGTCTGAAGTCTCTGACCATCTCCTGTATCATGTCTGCAGTCTCTGACCATCTCCTGTATCATGTCTGCAGTCTCTGACCATCTCCTGTATCATGTCTGCAGTCTCTGACCATCTCTTGTATCATGTCTGCAGTCTCTGACCATCTCCTGTATCATGTCTTCAGTCTCTGACCATCTCCTGTATCATGTCTGCAGTCTCTGACCATCTCTTGTATCATGTCTGCAGTCTCTGACCATCTCCTGTATCATGTCTTCAGTCTCTGACCATCTCCTGTATCATGTCTGCAGTCTCTGACCATCTCTTGTATTATGTCTGCAGTCTCTGACCATCTCTTGTATCATGTCTTCAGTCTCTGACCATCTCTTGTATCATGTCTGCAGTCTCTGACCATCTCCTGTATCATGTCTGCAGTCTCTGACCATCTCTTGTATCATGTCTGCAGTCTCTGACCATCTCTTGTATCATGTCTGCAGTCTCTGACCATCTCTTGTATCATGTCTGCAGTCTCTGACCATCTCTTTTATCATGTCTGCAGTCTCTGACCATCTCTTGTATCATGTCTGCAGTCTCTGACCATCTCTTGTATCATGTCTGCAGTCTCTGACCATCTCTTGTATCATGTCTTCAGTCTCTGACCATCTCCTGTATCATGTCTGCAGTCTCTGACCGTCTCCTGTATCATGACTGCAGTCTCCGGTCATCTCTTGTATCAAGTCTGCAATCTCTGACCATCTCTTGTATCATGTCTTCAGTCTCTGACCATCTCTTGTATCATTTCTGCAGTCTCTGACCATTTCTTGTATCATGTCTGCAGTCTCCGGTCATCTCTTGTATCATGTCTGCAGTCTCTGACCATCTCTTGTATCATGTCTTCAGTCTCTGACTATCTCCTGTATCATGTCTGCAGTCTCTGACCGTCTCCTGTATCATGTCTGCAGTCTCCGGTCATCTCTTGTATCATGTCTGCAGTCTCTGACCATCTCTTGTATCATGTCTTCAGTCTCTGACCATCTCTTGTATCATTTCTGCAGTCTCTGACCGTCTCCTGTATCATGTCTGCAGTCTCCGGTCATCTCTTGTATCATGTCTGCAGTCTCTGACCGTCTCTTGTATCATTTCTGCAGTCTCTGACCATCTCCTGTTGTGTGTTTGCTGTCTCTGATAATGAATATTCAGTGGATTTCATTTGTGGCCCTTTGGTGATGTCAGGGGCCGCACTTTGGGCCCCTCATATTAGCAAAGTTGACCACCACAGCTCTAGAGTGTTGATCACAAGTGACTGTTTTATCTGCAGATTCCACCAAACAGGAGAGCAATGAGGAAGCAGCAAACCAACGGAAGAAAAGTGAGAGTATTACCGCCAGCAGGGAAGCAGAAAGAGGAAGAGAGGGCGTGAGAACGGGCGATGAGCGGGGGACCCGCGGCTGCCTGTCACATGGCAGGAGCGTGGGAGCAGAGCAAAGGGTTAACAGGAGACCCCAGCAGTCCTCTCTCTGCTCTTTAAATGGCTGGAAATGCAGAGCAGATGTTGGGAGGCCGATCCCAGCCACAGCCAGCCCCGCTCCTAAATAAAGTAAAGTATTCCTGAAATTCAGCGCTGAGCCCCGCCAAGAACAACTCCAGATAAGAGCCGGAGACACTGGGCTCCATCTGGTCTCTGTTATGGAAACACTCAGCTGGGAGCCAGAGAGCGCCCTGCACAGGGACTGCAAGAATGCACAGCTTGTAATGGTGGAGGCTGAGCAAGGGCCTACCTGGAACACAGAGCCTGGGGCCCCAATGACCCCCCATCCCCCCCAATACCCCAGCACAGCATAATACCCCCCCCAATACCCCAGCACAGCATAATACCCCCCCCCTCCCGGTCATGGAATGACTTCACATCTAATCCACATGCTGACCTCAACTCTACTACGCTGACCGCCGCCATAAGACCTACCTACAGGGCCTACCTGGAACACAGAGCCTGGGGCCCCAATGACCCCCCATCCCCCCCAATACCCCAGCACAGCATAATACCCCCCCCCCCCCCCCCGTTCATGGAAGGACTTCACATCTAATGCACATGCTGACCTCAACTCTACTACGCTGACCGCCACCATAAGACCTACCTACAGGGCCTACCTGGAGCACAGAGCCTGGGGCCCCAATGACCCCCCCATTACCCCAGAACAGCATAATACCCCCCCCCTCCCGGTCATGGAATGACTTCACATCTAATCCACATGCTGACCTCAACTCTACTACGCTGACCGCCGCCATAAGACCTACCTACAGGGCCTACCTGGAACACAGAGCCTGGGGCCCCAATGACCCCCCATCCCCCCCAATACCCCAGCACAGCATAATACCCCCCCTGTTCATGGAAGGACTTCACATCTAATGCACATGCTGACCTCAACTCTACAGCCCCATACACACGCGCGGACAATCCGTGGACCAGGTCCGTCGGACCAGGTCCGTCATACTTTGTCTGATGTTGGTTTTGCGTACACACAATCGGACAAAGTTGTCGGAAAATCCGATCATTCTGAACGTGGTGACGTTTGTTGCCTACGACGGGACTACGTAGAGGCTAGTAGCCAATAGCTTTGGTCTTGTAATGTGATCTGAGCATGCGTAGCACTTTGTCCGGTCGGACAAGCGTACACACGCTCGGATTTGGTGTGATCGGACCGGGTTGACGGGAAATCTTTCCAGCAGGAGATAAGACTTTGTCCGACGGACAAACCGACGAACACTGTCCGATGGTGCATACACACGGTCTGATTTTTCAACAACCTTGTCCGATCGGACCAAATTGATGAAAAAGTCCGACCGTGTGTATGGGGCTTACTACGCTGACCGCCACCATAAGACCTACCTACAGGCCCTACCTGGAACACAGAGCCTGGGGCCCCAATGACCCCCCACCCCCCCCAAATACCCCAGCACAGCATAATACCCCCCCCCCCAATACCCCACCACAGCATAATACCCCCCCCTGCCAGTTCATGGAATGACTTCACATCTAATCCACATGCTGACCGAACTACCGACAGGGCCTACATGGAACACAGAGCCTGGGGCCACAATGACCCCCCATCCCCCCTATACCCCAGCACAGCATAATACCCCCCCCCCCCCGTTCATGGAATGACTTTACATCTAATCCACATGCTGACCGAACTACCTACAGGGCCTACCTGGAACACAGAGCCTGGGGCCCCAATGACCCCCATCCCCCCAAATACCCCAGCACAGCATAATACCCCCCCCTCCCGGTCATGGAATGACTTTACATCTAATGCACATGCTGACCTCAACTCTACTACGCTGACCGCCGCCATAAGACCTACCTACAGGGCCTACCTGGAACACAGAGCCTGGGGGCCCCATTGATCCCCAATACCCCCAATACCCCAGCACAGCATAATACCCCCCTGTTTATGGAATGACCACATCTAAACCACATGCTGACCTCAACTCTACTACGCTTACCGCTGCCATAAGACCTACCTACTACAGGGCCTACCTGGAACACAGAGCCTGGGGTCCCATTGGCCCCCATCCTCCCCAATACCCCAGCACAGCATAATACCCCCCCCCCCCGGTCATGGAATGACTTCACATCTAATCCACATGCTGACCTCAACTCCACTATGCTGACTGCCCCCATAACACCTACCTACATGGCCTACCAGCCCCTTATCTGGGGGTTGAGGTGCTGGGGCGGGGGTTGGAGGTCCCGGGGGGGTTGAGGTGCTGGGGGGGTTGAGGTGCCCGGGGGGGGGGGGGGGGTTGAGGTGCTCGGGAGGGGTTGTTTGCTGCCCCCCCCCCCCCAAACAAACCACCAGCCACCACTGGTAAGCAGGTACGAATCCTTTATTATAAAACACAAATTTCTATTATTTTGTGTAAAGTTTCCACTTTCAGAATCTGATCTCGGCGGTGCGCCGGCTCCTGGCGTCTGAATATTCGCTCGCTTGTTTTTTGGAGTGGGAGTTCTAATGCCAGAAATTTTAGCAAGCAAATTTCTGGCACGGCTGCAGACTATGACATCATCATGCGTTATACGCTTATTAATCCTAATAAACAAAATAAATGGCTTCTCTGTAGCAGTCCGGTCATTGCTGCACTTTGGTTGCTATTTACCATAAATATAAATGGAGATTTCTGAAGGTTTTTTACACCCGGATCGGGTGAATTTCCTTCATACACAGAAATCTCTCCAAAGTACGAGAAAATCTCCGATTAGCCGATGCCGGATCGAGTGTCCCGATTGGAAGATTCCCTCTCACTTCCTTTGCTGTGGTCTCCAGGACAGATGGAGAGGGGGGGGGGGGGGGGATCTCCACAGTAATAAAACCTGCCAGGGGTTCTAAACATTCCCTACTCTATCAAAAAAAAAAAAAACGTTGGCTTTTTAAAGTGATACTAAACTAAAACATTTTTATTATTTAAAAGGGACCTTTTTGATTTTTATCAAATTTATTTTATTAAATGCTTTTGGCATAAAAATCTATCTAAAGATAGATTTCTATTTAAGATACATTAATCATTTAGTTTATTCAGCATGAAATGGAGCTTTTAGTTATGTAGCATGAGGCTGTATATTCTGCAATATTTACATTTTTGGTAAACTCATTCAATGAATCCAAGCTCTGCAGGCTGAGATAACAGGCACTGCATTGATGCAGTCACACAATGTCACAGTTACCATGAGATAAACAAAAGTTCAGGAATATTCCTTTATCCCATTGTTTTGTAAATCTCTGTACACTACAAACTGTATGACTGAATCGGTTCTGATATCCGGTGCTGTTTTACTGACCTGACAGTTTATTATTCTAAATAGGAAACCTTCATTTTGTTTGCAAATATTAAAAAGATTCTAAATACCAGCGAGAATAAGTCCTTATATTTAAAGAGCACCTGTCATTTCAGATCCATCATGGCAGCGCCTGTCAGCGGGCGTCCAATCACCTGCTGCCGCCACCTCCCTCACCTTGTTGTGTCACCACCGCATCACCAGCCGTCCCATTAAAGTAATTGGAACTGTAGGCGAGTCAACAGCGGGTCAGAGGAGGAGCCAACAGCGAGTCAGAGGAGGAGCCAAAATGGGTCAGAGGAGGAGCCAACAGCGGATCACAGGAGGAGCCAACAGCAGGTCAGTGGAGGAGCCAACAGCGGGTCGGAGGAGGAGTCAACAGCGGATCAGAGGAGGAGCCAACAGCGGGTCAGAGGACTACCCAAAACGGGTCAGAGGAGGAGCCAAAACAGGTCAGAGAAGGAGCCAACAGAGGATCAGAGGAGGAGCCAACAGTGAGTCAGAGGAGGAGCCAACAGCGGGTCAGAGGAGGAGCCAAAACGGGTCAGAGGAGGAGCCAACAGCGGATCAGAGGAGGAGCCAACAGCAGGTCAGAGGAGGACACAAAACGGGTCAGAGGGGGAGCCAAAATGGGTCAGAGGAGGAGCCAACAGAGGATCAGAGGAGGATCCAACAGTGAGTCAGAGGAGGAGCCAACAGCGGGTCAGAGGAGGAGCCAAAACGGGTCATTGGAGGAGCCAACAGCGGGTCAGAGAGGAGCCATCAGCAGGACAGAGGAGGAGTCAACAGCGGGTCAGAGGAGGAGCCAACAGTGGGTCAGAGGAGGAGCCAACAGGGGGTCAGAGAAGGAGCCAACAGCGGGTCAGAGGAGGAGCCAACAGCGGGGTCAGAGGAGGAGCCAACAGTGGGTCAGAGGAGGAGCCAACAGGGGGTCAGAGGAGGAGCCAACAGTGGGGTCAGAGGAGGAGCCACTCCGGGTCAGAGATGACAGTTGCTCTTTAAAAATTATCATTTAAATCAAACTTTTTTAATAGTGAATTAAAATCGTGATTTAAATCAATTCCACCCTGCTGCTTGCCGATCGTATAACTTCCCGGGTCGTGCGCTCCACCGGTGGCCGGCTCCTACTGTGATTATACACAGCGCGAGCTGATTGGTGGGTACAGCGGACTCTGCCGGCACCCGCCGACGCTTCGGTCCAGATGGAAAACGGCGATCTGTAAACAAGGTTCTGTCAGTAAGGAAGGCGTGAATCCCGCGTCTCTACTCCCTGCAAAGCAGGGACAAGGATCCATGTCTTCTCCTAGTACAACCACCTCCCCCACAGTATTCCAAAACACCAGCTAGGCACACAGTTAACCCTTTGATCGCCCCGTGATGTTAACCCCTTCCCAGCCAGTGTCATTAGTACAGTGACAGTGCATATTTTGAGCACTGATCACTGTATTGGTGTCACTGATCCCCAAAAAGTGTCAGTTGGGCGGCTTTCACACTGAGGCGGTTTTCAGGCGTTTTAGCGCTAGAAATAGCCTCTAACCAATGCCTGAAGACCATCTTCCCATTGATTTCAGTGTGGCTTTTCACAATGGGGTCTGTATACAGCGCTCCTCCACACGGCCCAATGAAATGAACTTCCGAAGAGCTGGAAGTGCAGCAACATGGGCGCTTTTAACCCCTTCTTTGGCTACTAGTGGGGGTTTAAAACGCCCTCCTAGCAGCTGAAAAGTGCAGCCAAAACTAGCGAGGCTTTACCGCCGGACATGTCCGACGCTTTCAGTGTGAAAGTATCCTTAGTGTCCAAATGTCCGGCGCAATATTGCTATAAGTCGCTGATCGCCGCCATTACTAGTATAACATCCACTGACACCAATGATGGGGCACTATTCCTCTCACTGACACCAATGATGGGGCACTATTCCTCCCACTGATACCAATGATGGGGCACTATTCCTCCCACTGACACCAATGATGGGGCACTATTCCACTGACACTAATGATGGGGCACTATTCCTCCCACTGACACCAATGATGGGGCACTATTCCACTGACACTAATGATGGGGCACTATTCCTCCCACTGACACCAATGATAGGGCACTATTCCTCCCACTGACACCAATGATGGGACACTATTCCTCCCACTGACACCAATGATGGGGCACTATTCCTACCACTGACACCAATGATGGGGCACTATTCCTCCCACTGACACCAATGATGGGACACTATTCCTCCCACTGACACCAATGATGGGGCACTATTTCTCCCACTGACACCAATGATGGGGCACTATTCCCCCCACTGACACCAATGATGGGACACTATTCCTCCCACTGACACCAATGATGGGGCACTATTCCTCCCACTGATACCAATGACGGGGCACTATTCCCCCCACTGACACCGATGATGGGGCACTATTCCTCCCACTGACACCAATGATGGGGCACTATTTATTTCACTGACACCAATGATGGGGCACTATTCCTCCCACTGACACCAATGATGGGACACTATTCCTCCCACTGACACCAATGATGGGGCACTATTCCTCCACTGACACCAATGATGGGGCACTATTCCTCCACTGACACCAATGATGGGGCACTATTCCTCCCACTGACACCAATGATGGGGCACTATTCCTCCAACTGACACCAATGATGGGGCACTATTCCTCCCACTGACACCAATGATGGGGCACTATTCCTCCCACTGACACCAATGATGGGGCATTTTCTGCTCCCACTGGTCACAGTCCGGCCCCCTAAAACCTGAAGGACAGTAAACTGGCCCTTTGTTTAGAGACTCCTGGTTTATATAGACGATCTGCAGATCATCACACGTTGTCTATAGATGGTCTGCAGAAGGTTTCCTGCTCTCTGGTGGGAATGAGGAGGAGGAGATCTTCACTTCTATAATACAGATGGGAGAAGCACAGAAGGAGCTCTGATGACCTTTGTACAGAACACAATATGGTCCCGGCTCTCATTTTACCGGGTTGTGACTTTGATTTAAAGGATAAGATCACCTTTAATGACACTCTGATGACTTCCACACGACCCCCCCTCCCCCCAACGTCATTTACGGGGGTATCAGGTCCGGCGCTGCTTTGCCTCTGCCGTGCCGACCTCGGGGTAAACGGCTAAATGAGCCGATAAAATACACGGGAGCCGCTTTACCTGCTAAAGGATTTATAATTCTGTCTAATTCTGAGAATTAAAAAGCCCCCTACCAAACAGCACAACCAGGTGGATCTATACCAACCCCCGAGCCTGCTGATTGGACAGTAAGTGAGCAGCGGAAGACGGATCAGATCAACCCCCTGCTCTCTCCTATCAGCAGGTCCCTTGTCAGCACATTGGCACGCAGCACCTGATTGGATCCTAATTCTGCCTCTCCCTCATCAATTCCAGAAGCGGATACAATGTCACAATTGTATAATCACATTACTATTATATACATACGATAGTAACCTCTGTCTTCTATAGCTGCCCGGAGAAAATAAAAAGTGTCCTGGTTACAGTGAAACCTTCTTTATATTAACCCCTTGGTGTGCGTCCCTCCCCCCCCCGTACATCTACAGCGGCAGAGCGCCACCGTGCGCGGGATCACGTGCCTGCTACATGATCAGTGCTTCTGGGTAGGGGGCGTGTCCGCCGTCCCAGCTGTGCTCTGATTTGTTACAGCACAATCCGATCGGCGAGTCACGGCCAATGATTGATCAGCTCTGTCATTCACGGACGAGAGGTCTGTGCTATAAACAACACAGAGCTCTGTATAATGACAGGCGATCTTTTATTCCCTGCAAAGCAACAACAAGATCGCTTAGTAAAAGCAGAAAATATTACACATTGTTAGGCACTCATTTTACCCTTTGATCGACCCCCGATGTTAACCCCTTCCCAGACAGTGTCATTAGTACAGTGACAGTGCATAGTATTAGCACTGATCACTGTATCAGTGTCACTGGTGATGTCAGTGGCAGTTAGTGTCATATTTATAGCCGCACTATTGCAGTCCCATTATAAGTCGCTGATCGCCGCCATTATTAGTATAAAAAATAAATACAATTCCATTATATATCCCGTAGTTTGTAGACATGATAACTTTTAAGCAAACCAATCAATATACACTCATTGGGGATTTTTTTTCCCAAAGACAATTATCATGTAGCAGAACACATATTGGCCTAAATCTATGAAGACATTTTTTTTTATTTTTTTACATTTTTAATTGGATATCTGTTATAGAAGAAAGTAAAAAAATATTGTTTCATTTTTTTCAAAATTTCCGTTATCTTTATGTTTCTAGTGCATAGGAGTGGAAACCCGCAGAGGAGATCAAATACCACCGAAAGAAATCTCTATTTGTGGGGGAAAAAATGGTGGATGGAGACATGGTGGATGGATGGATGGAGACATGGTGGATGGATGGATAGAGACATGGATGGATAGAGACATGGATGGATGGAGACATGGTGGATGGAGACATGGTGGATGGATGGGATAGAGACATGGATGGATAGAGACATGGTGGATGGATGGATGGAGACATGGATGGATGGAGACATGGATAGAGACATGGTGGATGGATGGAGACATGGATGGATGGAGACATGGTGGGTGGAGACATGGTGGGTGGAGACATGGTGGATGGAGACATGGTGGGTGGAGACATGGATGGATGGAGACATGGATGGATGGAGACATGGTGGGTGGAGACATGGTGGGTGGAGACATGGTGGATGGAGACATGGTGGGTGGAGACATGGATGGATGGAGACATGGATAGAGACATGGTGGATGGATGGAGACATGGATGGATGGAGACATGGTGGGTGGAGACATGGTGGGTGGAGACATGGATGGATGGAGACATGGATGGATGGAGACATGGTGGGTGGAGACATGGTGGGTGGAGACATGGTGGATGGAGACATGGTGGATGGAGACATGGTGGATGGAGACATGGTGGGTGGAGACATGGATGGATGGAGACATGGATGGATGGAGACATGGTGGGTGGAGACATGGTGGGTGGAGACATGGTGGGTGGAGACATGGTGGATGGAGACATGGTGGATGGAGACATGGTGGATGGAGACATGGTGGGTGGAGACCTGGTGGGTGGAGACATGGTGGGTGGAGACATGGATGGATGGAGACATGGTGGGTGGAGACATGGTGGGTGGAGACATGGTGGTTGGAGACATGGTGGATGGAGACATGGTGGATGGAGACATGGTGGGTGGAGACATGGATGGATGGAGACATGGATGGATGGAGACATGGTGGGTGGAGACATGGTGGGTGGAGACATGGTGGGTGGAGACATGGTGGATGGAGACATGGTGGATGGAGACATGGTGGGTGGAGACATGGTGGGTGGAGACATGGTGGGTGGAGACATGGATGGATGGAGACATGGATGGATGGAGACATGGTGGGTGGAGACATGGTGGATGGAGACATGGTGGATGGAGACATGGTGGATGGAGACATGGTGGGTGGAGACATGGTGGATGGAGACATGGTGGATGGAGACATGGTGGGTGGAGACATGGTTGGATGGAGAGGGATGGATGGATGGAGACATGGTGGGTGGAGACATGGAGGGATGGAGACATGGATGGATGGAGACATGGTGGGATGGAGACATGGATGGGTGGGTGGGTGGAGACATGGTTGATGGAGACATGGTGGATGGAGACATGGTGGGTGGAGACATGGTGGGTGGAGACATGGTGGGTGGAGACATGGATGGATGGAGACATGGATGGATGGAGACATGGTGGGTGGAGACATGGTGGGTGGAGACATGGTGGATGGAGACATGGTGGATGGAGACATGGTGGATGGAGACATGGTGGGTGGAGACATGGTGGATGGAGACATGGTGGATGGAGACATGGTGGGTGGAGACATGGATGGATGGAGACATGGATGGATGGAGACATGGTGGGTGGAGACATGGTGGGTGGAGACATGGTGGATGGAGACATGGTGGATGGAGACATGGTGGATGGAGACATGGTGGATGGAGACATGGTGGGTGGAGACATGGATGGATGGAGACATGGATGGATGGAGACATGGTGGGTGGAGACATGGTGGGTGGAGACATGGTGGATGGAGACATGGTGGATGGAGACATGGTGGATGGAGACATGGTGGGTGGAGACATGGATGGATGGAGACATGGATGGATGGAGACATGGTGGGTGGAGACATGGTGGGTGGAGACATGGTGGATGGAGACATGGTGGATGGAGACATGGTGGATGGAGACATGGTGGGTGGAGACATGGATGGATGGAGACATGGATGGATGGAGACATGGTGGGTGGAGACATGGTGGGTGGAGACATGGTGGATGGAGACATGGTGGGTGGAGACATGGTGGATGGAGACATGGATGGATGGATGGAGACATGGATTGATGGAGACATGGTGGATGGATGGAGACATGGTGGATGGATGGAGATATGGTGGATGGATGGGGGAGTTTGCTTTGAATATTAAAAATGAATTTTTTAAATCTGTTAAAATAAATATATATTTTTTAAATTTCTGTTTATTGAAAGGTAGAAATAAAATGCAATCAAAATACTGAAAACATTTTTTTTATAGCACTTTTGTGGAAGGCGATCCCTCCTCCATCCATCCAACCGCCACGTCCGAACACATGACACGGCCGGTAACTTTGTCACCTCAATTCTGCAAATCACACATTTCTGTCTCTGGTCACACAATGTCTGCCGACGCGCCCTGGTACCCGGCACACTTCGGCGCGGACTCGGCATTATTTGGCGTGATTAAAAAATTCTATAGATTGTCCTTTCCACGGGGTGGGCAGAACCACCCTCGTCCTGGCAAAGTGCCACAAAGTGCTCCTTGATAGCGGATGAGTTAACAGCATTAAGCGCCCCCCCAGCTTAGCGCCACTGGGCACCGGGTACACTGAATGGGTATAATCCTTGTGACCACTTAGTATTTCTGTGTCATTCTCGGCACACATTGAGTTCAATTATCAGGGTAATTAAAACAGGATGAGTTAATTGGCAGTCATTTGCGTGGCAGATGGTTTTAATTGTGGCATCAAACAATTCACCTGTTTATATAAACAAAAGTGAAGCGCGTGAGTGACAGGCCTGGTGTGACAAACGTGACGATGATCACAATCACGACACCCTGGGACAATTACAGCACAAAACTCAAAGATCATCAGGCTGTCATTTATATTGTTTGTCATGAGGCGGCACAATTTGGTGGGGGGGGGGGGGGGAGGGGGGGTGTGGAGGGGGGCGGGGGGGGGGGAGTTGTGGGGGGGGGGTGGGGGGGGGGGGGGGGGGGGGGGGGGGGGGGGGGGGGGGGGGGGGGGGGGGGGGGGGGGGGGGGGGCGGGGGGGGCCGGGGGGGGGGGGGGGGGGGGGGGGGGGGGGGGGGGGGCGCGGGGGGGGGGGGGGGGGGGGGGGGGGGGGGCGGGGGGGGGGGGGGGGGGGGGGGGGGGGGGGGGGAGGGGGGGTGGGGGGGGGGGGGGGGGGGGCGGGTCGGGGGGGGGGGGGGGGGGGGGGCGGGGGGGGGGGGGGGCGGGGGGGGGGGGGGGCGGGGGGGGGGGGGGGGCGGGGCGGGGGGGCGGGGAGGGGGGGGCGGGGGGGGGGGGGGGGGGGCGGGGGCGGGGGGGGGGGGGGCACGGGGGGGGGGGGGGGGGGGGGGGCGGGGGGGGGCGGGGGGGGGGGGGGGGGGGGGGCGGGGGGGGGGGGGGGGGGGGGGGGCGTGGGGGGGGGGGGGGGGGGCGGGGGGGTGGGGGGGGGGGGGGGGGGGGGGGGGGGGGGGGTGGGGGGGGGGGGGTGGGGGGGGGGGGGGAGGGGGGGTGTTGGCTGCTTATCTTTTAAATCCTGACAGATGGATGTGGGTTTGCCAAGACGCAGCATTGCAGTGTAGCGCGCGGCGCAATATTACACATTTAATCGGGTGAACTCAACCTGTGGCTCTCCAGCTGGTTTGAAAACTAAAGCTCCCAAAATCCCACTGGCAAAATGGTTGGCTTGGGGTAGTGGAAGGCTTCAACGATGGCAGGAGTCCCACAAGACAAGCTTGTCATCCTTCAAAACGGAAAATACAATCCCTGCAAACCTATAGAAGCCGCGATTCCGAGCGATCGTTGTTTCTGAGCCCAACAGAGAAAGCGATCCCTGTATACTGGAGAGGAACGGATTGGGTTATGTAAACCTCAATTCACCCAGGAATTTCCTTGTCCTCAACAATGGAGGGTTTGCTGCGGGTCACTGCAAGTGGCATGCAGGCAAACCGGCACCTTGGTGAGCTGGTAAAGGGTCCTTTGGACCCATAAACAGTTCATTTTCATTTTGTGCTAAAAGTTTACTTCTATGTTTGAATGTTCTATTCATGTTGGTACATCCTACCAGTTCACTTCCATGTTGGTACATCCTACCAGTTCACCTCCATGTTGGTACATCCTATCAGTTCACCTTCATGTTGGTGCATGCTACCAGTTCACCTCCATGTTGGTACATCCTATCAGTTCACCTTCATGTTGGTACATGCTACCAGTTCACCTCCATGTTGGTACATGCTACCAGTTCACCTCCATGTTGGTACATCCTATCAGTTCACCTTCATGTTGGTACATGCTACCCGTTCACCTCCATGTTGGTACATGCTACCAGTTCACCTTCATGTTGGTACATGCTACCAGTTCACCTCCATGTTGGTACATCCTACCAGTTCACCTCCATGTTGGTACATGCTATCAGTTCACCTCCATGTTGGTACATCCTACCAGTTCACCTCCATGTTGGTACATGCTACCAGTTCACCTCCATGTTGGTACATGCTACCAGTTCACCTCAAAGTTGGTACATGCTACCAGTTCACCTCTATGTTAGTACATCCAACCAGTTCACCTCCATGTTGGTACATCCTACCAGTTAATTTCCATGTTGGTACATGCTACCAGTTCACTTCCATGTTGGTGCATGCTACCAGTTCACCTCCATGTTGGTGCATGCTACCAGTTCATTTCCATGTTGGTACATGCTACCAGTTCACTTCCATGTTGGTGCATGCTACCAGTTCACCTCCATGTTGGTACATGCTACCAGTTCACCTCCATGTTGGTACATGCTACCAGTTCACCTCCATGTTGGTACATGCTACCAGTTCACCTCCATGTTGGTACATGCTACCAGTTCACCTCCATGTTGGTACATCCTACCAGTTCACCTCCATGTTGGTACATGCTACCAGTTCACCTCCATGTTGGTACATCCTACCAGTTCACCTCCATGTTGGTACATGCTATCAGTTCACCTCCATGTTGGTACATCCTACCAGTTCACCTCCATGTTGGTACATGCTACCAGTTCACCTCCATGTTGGTACATGCTACCAGTTCACCTCAAAGTTGGTACATGCTACCAGTTCACCTCTATGTTAGTACATCCAACCAGTTCACCTCCATGTTGGTACATCCTACCAGTTCATTTCCATGTTGGTACATGCTACCAGTTCACTTCCATGTTGGTGCATGCTACCAGTTCACCTCCATGTTGGTGCATGCTACCAGTTCACCTCCATGTTGGTACATGCTACCAGTTCACCTCCATGTTGGTACATGCTACCAGTTCACCTCCATGTTGGTACATGCTACCAGTTCACCTCCATGTTGGTACATCCTACCAGTTCACCTCCATGTTGGTACATGCTACCAGTTGACCTCCATGTTGGTACATGCTACCAGTTCACCTCCATGTTGGTACATGCTACCAGTTCACCTCCATGTTGGTACATGCTACCAGTTCACCTCCATGTTGGTACATGCTACCAGTTCACCTCCATGTTGGTGTATGCTACCAGTTCACCTCCATGTTGGTGCATGCTACCAGTTCACCTCCATGTTGGTGCATGCTATCAGTTCACCTCCATGTTGGTACATGCTACCAGTTCACCTCCATGTTGGTGCATGCTATCAGTTCACCTCCATGTTGGTACATGCTACCAGTTCACCTCCATGTTGGTACATGCTACCAGTTCACCTCCATGTTGGTGTATGCTACCAGTTCACCTCCATGTTGGTACATGCTACCAGTTCACCTCCATGTTGGTACATGCTACCAGTTCACCTCCATGTTGGTGTATGCTACCAGTTCATTTTCATGTTGGTGCATGCTACCAGTTGACCTCCATGTTGGTACATGCTACCAGTTCACCTCCATGTTGGTACATGCTACCAGTTCACCTCCATGGCATTCCGTGTTTCATGACCAGGAGGATCCTGGCACATCCACATCTTCTACCATCTATTAGTATAGAGCAGGGGTCTCCAAACTTTCTAAACAAAGGGCCAGTTTTTTATCCTTCAGACTTTAGGAGGGCCGGACTACGGACTACGGCCCGTACGGGATAGAGGTAATGGCACTATAGTTCAGGTGAACTTCAACCAAAGCCTACAATGGCTTTAAACTTCCTGAGCCCAGACAAGCCTCCGTGTTTGTTGGAGGTCAGCAAATCAGACATTTCTGAAATCACTCGCTTAGCATGACAGCCACCCAACCACCATCTTCATAAGGAGGAGGCAGCAATGGTGGCCTCCATATCTTCCTCCCTACAGGTTTCCTCAGAGTTATTGCTCAACCTCCCCACATCCCCTTATGTAACCGACCTCAGACGAAGAGGAACTGTGTTGGTGGTTTTGGTTGAATGGATAAGAGATGTTAGAAGGAAGGAGGGGGGGGGGGGAGGGGGGGCGGCACGTCCTAAAAGGGGAACTAGAGGTCCAACTCTCAGACGAAGAGGCCGAGCCAGAAATTTCTACAGAAAGCGGCAGCTCCGAAAATAGATAACTTTGGCAGATAAAGTAGATAACAATATTTCCTAACGTGCATTAAATGAGAAATCTGATATTTCAAAAGTGGCAAATTCCCCTTTTTTTTTCGTTATCACAATCTTTATCGGCTTGATCTGTTTTCAAAATAATCAAGAAGAGAAGTGTATGTCAGGGCAAAAATAAAAACAAATACCGTATATACTCCAGTATAAGCCGACCCGAATATAAGCCGAGGCACCTAATTTTACCACAAAAAACTGGGAAAACTTATTGACTCGAGTATAAGCCTAGGGTGAGAAATGCGCAGCTACTGTAAGTGGAAAACAGGGTCAACAATGCCCATTTGCAGCCTCACTGTGCCCATTTGCAGCCTCACTGTGCCCATTTGCAGCCTCACTGTGCCCATTTGCAGCCTCACTGTGCCCATTTGCAGCCTCACTGTGCCCATTTGCAGCCTCACTGTGCCCTTTTGCATGCCTCACTGTGCCCATTTGCATGCCTCACTGTGCCCATTTGCAGCCTCACTGTGCCCATTTGCATGCCTCACTGTGCCCATTTGCATGCCTCACTGTGCCCATTTGCATGCCTCACTGTGCCCATTTGCATGCCTCACTGTGCCCATTTGCATGCCTCACTGTGCCCATTTGCAGCCTCACTGTGCCCATTTGCATGCCTCACTGTGCCCATTTGCATGCCTCACTGTGCCCATTTGCATGCCTCACTGTGCCCATTTGCAGCCTCACTGTGCCCATTTGCATGCCTCACTGTGCCCATTTGCAGCCTCACTGTGCCCATTTGCAGCCTCACTGTGCCCATTTGCAGCCATAGGTTCCCTGAACTTCAAAACTTGGTAGTTAAGGGTTCCTAGATGCCCCCCTAGCTGCAGCCAAAATTTGGGGTCTCTGGACCCAAAGGGTCCCGAAATGACATTGCTGCAGATGGACACAGTTGACCGATTTTGGGGCCCCGTATCTCGGGCCACTTGGTGCTAGGAACCCCAAATTTGAATATGTTGTAATGTTGGTTCCACACCACATTTGGGGTTCTTAGCACCAAGTGGCCCCGAGATACGGGGCCGCAAATTTGGGTCGGAAAATGTAATTTTTTGCTGCAGAAAAGTGCTTGACTCGAGTATAAGCCGAGTGGGGCAAAAAAAATGTGCTGAAAAACGTGGCTTATACTTGAGTATATATGGTAAATGCGGTACATCTCTGCCATACGTGCACATTCCCACAGATTGTACCCCACAAGGACAAATGCCTTTCCATCCCCCAGAAATGCCATCGGCTCCAGGTTGTGGGCCAACAACACGCCACGTTTTTCATGGTGTCAGCCCACCGGGTTGTCTTTTTTGCTAAACTATTCAACCATTGGGCCCCCATGCACACGAGACGCCGATGCAAACTCTGCTGAACGCATGTTTTTAAAAGCAGAAACCTGCGTTTAAAAAAACACGCGTTTTGCCACGTTTTAACGCGTTTGCGTCTATAAGCGCTTGTAAAGATAACATCATATAGACCCTCCCCAAGCTCAGAAAGAATGTATTATTAACTATTTCTGCCATTATGATCAGAGTGAGCAGCAGAGAGAGCCGTTGTACACTTGCATTTGCCTCTCTTTCTGTGTTTGTTTGTTTTTTGGAAATGGATCCCATATTGACGTTGCTGCCTCATCAAGAGCGACATCAGGAGCATTTCCTGACATCTATTCAATATGGGATCCATTTCCCCCAAAAAACACAGAGAGGCAAATGCATGTGTACAACGGCTCTCTCTGCTGCTGCTCACTCTGATCATAATGGCAGAAATAGTTAATAATACATGCTTTCTGAGCTTGGGGAGGGTCTATATGATGTTTACAAACGCTTATAGACGCAAACGCGTTAAAACGCGGCTAAACGCAGCATTTTTAAACGCAGACACAGACATCGATGTTACCGGACTCCTCCCCCCCCCCTTCCCCAAGTGCCTCCGTCTGCTAACGAAGGGAAGGGGGGAGGAGTCCGTGACGTCGAAGTTCTGATTGAACGTACCGCGTACGGGGGAGGAGCTACGCATGACGTCACCCCCGCTGCTGCCCTACGGAACTAACACGATTGTCGGCTTTACATGCTGTGTTTTTATCATCTTTATGTGAGTAGTTTGTGTTTGAACACAAAAATGAAATCTTATGCCCCGTACACACGGTCGGAAAATCCGACCACAAAATCCATCTGATTTTGTCCGACACTGGCGTTGCGTACACACGGTCGGACAAAGTTGTCGGAAAATCCGATCATTCTGAACGCGGTGACGTTTGTTGCCTACGACGGGACTACGTAGAGGCTAGTAGCCAATAGCTTTGGTCTTGTAATGTGATCTGAGCATGCGTGGCACTTTGTCCGTCGGAATTCGCTACACACGATAGGAAAAAGTCCGATAGGACTTTGTTGTCGGAAAATTTGAGAGCAGGATCTCAAACTTTTTCCGTCGGAAATTCGGACGGAAAAAGTCTGATGGAGCCTCCACACGGTCGGAATTTCCGACAACATGGTCCGATAGGACATTTTCCTTTGGAAAATCTGACCGTGTGTATGGGGCATTATGCGGCGTACACACGGTCGGAATTTCCGATGGAAACAGTCCGATGGGAGCTTTTCCGACCGTGTGTACGCCCATCAGTCTTTTTCTGTCGGCATTTCCGACGGACTTTGGATTGAGAACCTGTTCTTAATTTTTCCGACAGAAAACCTTTCTATCGGATTTTCCGATCGTGTGTATGCAATTCCGACACGCAAAATTCCGACGCATGCTCGGAAACAATTGGACGCATGCTCAGAAGCATTAAACTTCCCTTTTATAGTGCTGTCGAACGTGTTTTATGCCGCTGTGTTATTGATCTTCGGAATTTGGTGTGACCGTGTGTAGGCAACACAGTTTGAGCGAAATTCCGACGGGAAAACCATCAGAGCTTTTTCCGACGAGAATTCCGACCGTGTGTACGCGGCATTAGTAAAAAAAAAAAAATGTTTACAGGAACTTTGCACAGTTTGATTAGTGCAACTTATGAGTTGTATTTTGGATTGCAGAATTTTTCATGCACTGCACACATTTTTTTTGTCCCCCATCCAGCACTCAGTGGGTTTATCTGTCACACAAATTATGATAAGAAATTGACAACAACCCCCCCCCCAGGAAACAGGGCTTTTTTACCCCCTTCTTTTTTGCAGATCTTTGTTGGCATCTCTCCGGCGGAGGCAGTGAGTGGGTGAGGAGCCTCTCCCTGCCGGGTGCGAGGATGGCAGCACGTTTCAGCTGCTATACTGTTTGCACAGGAACAGAAGGGCTGGCACCGATCGCTATCACCGCGAATGGCTGGCACCGCGCCACCCTCCTCAGAGAAACGTGAAAAGAAAGGGGTACGCCGGGGACCGAGGAGCCAATAATAATCAAAACAACCTTTAGCTTTATTAGTATTGCATGAAATGTAACTGCGCTGATCCAAAGGTGCTTCATACAATACCACCACTAAAACAATGTCTGCAACACGTGCGCAAAACGCCATATAACTGCAAAGTAACAAAATATCAATCTATGGCGCAAATTATCAATTTTCACGTTTTTTTACAATCATCCCCAAAGCCCACTTCACAATTTTATCATTTAAATCCCACGTGCGAAGTGTGCGCCAATTCACACCCGTCCTCTATAAAAAGCCTTTTCACCACTTCGTGTGCCACCACCACCTTCTGAGATGGGCACCAGAGCCCAGAATAAGACTGGTTTATATTGGGATAACCACTCCACCTTCCTGGCGTCTCTCCGACTCGGTTGCCACTGGTTACTCCTCATATCTCCATGTCAATCTTGATATCTCATAAGAAGGAAACATCCATCATTGCGCAACATGCGTGCGTTCCGAACCTCGATCGGGTACCAGATATTGGAACGCACGCCGATCGCGGGAGACAAAGCGGGCGGAGCTAAACCCAAAAATAGACATGTGCACAACAAAAAAAATTGTTTATTTTCGTTTCGTTTTTTTCGTTTCCATTGATTCGTAACGATTCGTACATTCGTAAGTCGTCGGTGTTTGTATTCGTAACGATTCGTATTTTCGTAAGAGTTATTTTTTTCGTTGATTTGTATTTCCGTTTAATTTTCGTTTATTCATTTATTCGTACATTCGTAACATTCGTAACATTCGTAGATTCGTAATCGGAGCATAATTCATAATGTTATGTAATGTGTATGCTATTAATACATTTTAAGAGACACGGAAAATTACGAATCGAAAAAAAAAAGTTACGAATGTACGAATTTTTTTCGTTCAATCCATTCGAAGCACGTTAAGCAGCGCCATTGTAAGAGACACGGAAAATTACGAATCAAAAAAAAAAAAAAAAGTTACGAATGTACGAATTTTTTTCGTTCATTTTGATTTTCGTTGTTCCTGTTTTCGTTTTTCGGATTTTCTTCTTTCGTAGATTCGTTATTTCTAATTTGTTTTTTTTCGGATTTTCGTTGTTTTCGGATTCGTTCGATTCGAACGATTCGTTAAAATTTTTAGCGAATCGTTCGTTCATTCGTACGATAACGAATGAACGAAAATAACGAAAAAAAAACAAAAAACTAAACGAATTGCACATGTCTACCCGAAAAACACACTGCTGGAAAGACTCGGTGCCGGTCTAAAGTCACCTGAATTGTGGGTGAACATTTTATACATTTTGGATGTTTACCTTATTGGTTAACCGCTTGCTGACCAGCGCGCGACGATCTACGTTGGCACAATGGCACGGCTGCGCAAATGGTGCGTACAGGTATGTCCCCTTTAAGAAGCGGCATTGTGGGCGTGCACTGTGCCTGCGGGACCAGCGGGCTCGATGTCCTCTGGTGTCCCGCGATCGTGTCCTGCAACAGCAATCTCCCCAGCACCGCGCCGCAATCTCCCCATCACCGCGCCGCAATCTCCCCATCACCGCGCCGCAATCTCCCCGTCACCGCGCCGCAATCTCCCCGTCACCGCGCCGCAATCTCCCCGTCACCGCACCGCAATCTCCCCGTCACCGCGCCGCAATCTCCCCGTTACCGCGCCGCAATCTCCCCGTCACCGCGCCGCAATCTCCCCGTCACCGCGCCGCAATCTCCCCGTCACCGCGCCCCAATCTCCCCGTCACCGCGCCGCAATATCCCCGTCACCGTGCCGCAATCTCCCCGTCACCGCGCCGCAATCTCCCCATCACCGCGCCGCAATCTCCCCATCATCACAAAGAGTTACAGCAACTTCTTCACACAGGAAGTGCCATGTGCAAACTACAAACATTCCATTTAACCCCTTCAATCCCGGGCACTCCCCCCCCTGCCCAGGCCAATTCTCAGCTCTCGGCGCTATAACACTTTGAATGACAATTACGCGGTCATGTAACACTGTACACATATGACGGTTTTATCATTTTTTTTTCACACATATTAGCGCTTCCTTTTGGGGGTATTTAATCACCACTGGGGGGTTTATTTTTTGCTAAACAAACTAAAAAAGACCAAAAATTTTGAGAAAAAAAAAATAATTTTTCATAGTTTGTCATTAAACTTTGCAAACAAGTAATTTTTCTCCTTCACTGATGGGCACTGATGAGGTGGCACTGATAGGCGGCACTGATGGGCACTGATAGGTGGCACTGATAGGCGGCACTGATGAGGCAACATTGATGGGCACTGATAGGAGGCACTGATGGGCACTGATGAGGTGGCACTGATAGGCGGCACTAATGAGGCTACACTGATGGGCACTGATAGGTGGCTCTGATGGGCAATGATGTGGTGGCACTGATAGGCGGCACTGATGAGGCAACATTGATGGGCACTGGTAGGCGGCACTGATGGGTGGCACTGATGAGCACTGACATGCTGCAATGATGGGCACTGATGAGGTGGGACTGATAGGTGGCACTGATGAGGCAACATTGATGGGCACTGATAGGCAGCACTGATGGGCACTGACATGCTGCACTGATGGGCACTGTTAGGCTGCACTGATGGGCACGGATAGGCGGCACTGATGGGCACTGATTGGCTGCACTGATGAACACTGATGAGGCGGCACTGATAGGTGGCACTGATGAGGCAACATGGATGGGCACTGATAGGCGGCACTGGTGGGCACTGATAGATGGGCACTGATGAGGCGGCACTGAGGCAGCACTAATGGGCACTGATAGGTGGCACTAATGGGCACTGATGAGGAGGCACTGATAGGCAGCACTGATAGGTGGCACTGATGGGCACTGATGAGGCAATACTGATGGGCACTGATTGGCAGCACTAATGGGCACTGATTGGTAGCACTGTTGGGACTGCACTGATAATCAGTGCCGATGTCCCTTTAACACAAGCCAGGTTATCGGCTCTCCTCTCCCCTCCTCTTGCTGTCGGTGTGAAGAAAGAAATGCAGATAACCGGCTTGTGTTTACATCCTGTGATCCGCTGTCATTGGACACAGCTGATCACATGGTAAAGGGCCGCTGTGATTGGCCCTTTACCCCGATCTGTGATCAGCCGAGTCCAAAGAGCTCAGAGATCACAGAGCGTGCCACCGGCACACATGGCAGCGCGATGACAGGAGGGCATCCATGTACACCCTCCCAGAAAAGTAAATCCACGCTGAAGCCGTCTTTCGGCATAAACTGGTTAAACCCAAAAACAAACATTAATTATATTGCAGATTACCAATTCTTAGATGTGACGGCTGCATTAGTGTTATTTTTTAGGCTCTTTTATTTTCACCTGGTGATCCTGCCAGTAAGTCTGTTGTTTTTCAACAGAACAAGCTGTCCTGCAGATGTAGCAGTGGAGTAGAGTGTAGAGGGCTGCGATAAACTCTTTACCACTGACAGGGGTGCTTACAATGATCAGCTTTTATTTATTTATTTTATTATTATTATGTAAAACCAAAAGGAACAAAACTTTTACGGGGGAACCCGAGGCTCGGGGGGCCAAGGGAAGCGGGTGAAGAAAACAGAATGAAGTTTGTTACATATGATGGAGATTGATGAATCCTGGAGTGAAGAGAACACCTCATCAGAGTCCTGCTGCTCATTCACTGTCTCGGCGGCCATTCTCATCCTCCTCACCTGGAGGAACCACCAAAACAACTTTCCGGTCCCAGAGAACCCCGAATAATAATTCCCACATCTACAGATCAGGGTCCATTACTGGTCAAAGGCAGCGATCTCCAAACTGCGGCCCGGGGGCCAGATGCAGCCCTTTGCTTGCTTTTATCCAGCCCTTGGGGCACTATTCCTCCCACTGATACCAATGATGGGACACTATTCCTCCCACTGATACCAATGATGGGGCACTATTCCTCCACTGATACCAATGATGGGACACTATTCCTCCCACTGATACCAATGATGGGGCACTATTCCTCCCACTGACACTGATGATGGGGCACTATTCCTCCCACTGACACCAATGATGGGGCACTATTCCCCCCACTGACACCAATGATGGGGCACTATTTCCCCCACTGACACCAATGATGGGGCACTATTCCCCCCACTGATACCAATGATGGGGCACTATTCCCCCCACTGACACCAATGATGGGGCACTATTCCTCCCACTGACACCAATGATAGGGCACTATTTCCCCCACTGACACCAATGATGGGGCACTATTCCCCCCACTGATACCAATGATGGGGCACTATTCCCCCCACTGACACCAATGATGGGGCACTATTCCCCCCACTGATACCAATGATGGGACACTATTCCTCCCACTGATACCAATGATGGGGCACTATTCCTCCCACTGACACTGATGATGGGGCACTATTCCTCCCACTGACACCAATGATGGGGCACTATTCCCCCCACTGACACCAATGATGGGGCACTATTTCCCCCACTGACACCAATGATGGGGCACTATTCCCCCCACTGATACCAATGATGGGGCACTATTCCCCCCACTGACACCAATGATGGGGCACTATTCCTCCCACTGACACCAATGATGGGGCACTATTTCCCCCACTGACACCAATGATGGGGCACTATTCCCCCACTGATACCAATGATGGGGCACTATTCCCCCCACTGACACCAATGATGGGGCACTATTCCCCCCACTGACACCAATGATGGGACACTATTCCTCCCACTGACCCCAATGATGGGGCACTATTCCTCCCACTGACACCAATGATGGGGCACTATTCCTCCCACTGACCCCAATGATGGGGCACTATTCCTCCCACTGACCCCAATGATGGGGCACAATTCCTCCCACTAATACCAATGATGAGACATTATTAATCTGCCTAATACTAATGAGGGGGCATTGTTTACTTGAATTGATGCCAGGGCACTTTCTTGCCCCACTGGCCAAAGTTCTGCTCCTCTAAAGCTTGAAGGACAATAAAGTGGTCCTTTGTTTATAAAGTTTGGAGACCCCCCTGGTCAGCGGGATGAATGCTCCTTACATTGGTGGTCATTGGGAAGAATCCCCCACTTACAAATAGCTGGAAAGGTCGTTGGTGTCAGAGGGAACTTATCTGAGAGGTAGAAATTGCTCAAAGAACCCCTACAACCTCTGGAGGAACCTCAAGGCACCATGGAACCCCTACAACCTCTGGAGGAACCTCAAGGCACCATGGAACCCCTACAACCTCTGGAACCTCACGGCACCATGGAACCCCTACAACCTCTGGAGGAACCTCAAGGCACCATGGAACCCCTACAACCTCTGGAGGAACCTCAAGGCACCATGGAACCCCTACAACCTCTGAAGGAACCTCAAGGCACCATGGAACCCCTACAACCTCTGGAGGAACCTCAAGGCACCATGGAACCCCTACAACCTCTGGAGGAACCTCAAGGCACCATGGAACCCCTACAACCTCTGGGGGAACCTCAAGGCACCATGGAACCCCTACAACCTCTGGAGGAACCTCAAGGCACCATGGAACCCTGGTTGAGAAAGGCTGGTCTAGATAGAGAGTGGGGGAGGGTCCAAACCAGGCAATATGGGTTCACTGCTGTGTAGCCTGCAGAGAGGTCCGGTACTCTTAGATGTGACCCTAACCAGCCCAACCCCCCCCCCCCCCCCCCAACCCAACCCAACCCAACCAAAGCATCACACCGGGCAGGTGACGCCTTGACGGCCAGTCTTATCCATCCCAGTTTTGCACCAAACTGACATCTCTAGGTAAAAACAAGGTGGCGATCGAAGCACAAAGATCTTCCCTGGGCACTTCCAACATGTGCGGTGCATTATTTTTTATTCTCAACAAGAGATCAAGCGCTCGACATGCGCATGCTCAGCAAACGCTTATCAAGGAACAAGCTACAGTGCAGCGAGTCCCAGCAGGATTGAGGGTGGACAGATGTCTCCGAGCGTCTAGGGAGTCATCTGTCCATCTACAGCCAACCTTCAGCATTATCTTTTTCCTCGGGTTCCTTTTCTTTGCTATTTGAGTCTCTAGTATTCCCAACGCAGAGCAACATTCCAAATAATAGCGACTTCTTCAAGATTTGCTGGCTGCAGTGCCTCAAGAATTCAACGATGTATCCAATTCCACATCCCAAAAACATGTCTCTTCCCTACAATATTATACACATTGCAACAATGTATTGGATTGTTATTTATTATTATTAGTCAATAATCTCTTGCAGCATATAATATGCAGATTGCGTCAATTTATTGAATTGTTATTATTATTATCATTACTATTATTATTATTCAAAACTCTCTTGCAGCATATTATATGCATATTGCAACAATGTATTAAATTGTTATTCTTATTATTAGTCAATACTCTCTTGCGGCATATAATATGCAAGTTGTAACAATCTATTGAATTATTATTATTATTATTATTACTATTACTATTATTATTAAAAACTCTCTTGCAGCATTTTATATGCATATTGCAACAATGTATTAAATTGTTATTATTATTATTATTATTATTCAAAACTCTCTTGCAGCATATTATATGCATATTGCAACAATTTATTGAATTATTATTATTATTATTATTATTCAAAACTCTCTTGCAGCATAATATATGCATATTGCAACAATTTATTGAATTGTTATTATTATTATTATAATTATTATTATTATTGTTACTATTATTATTCAAAACTCTCTTGCAGCATAATATATGCATATTGTAACAATTTATTGAATTATTATTATTATTAGTCAATACTCTCTTGCAGCATATAATATGAAAGTTGTAACAATGTATTGAATTGCTACTAATATTATCATTACTATTATTATTATTACTATTAGAATTATTATTATGCAAAACTCTCTTGCAGCATATAATATGCAAGTTGTAACAATATATTGCATTTTTATTATTATTAATAATAATAATAATAATAATAATAATAATAATAATAATATTATTCAAAACTCTCTTGCAGCATATAATATGCAAGTTGTAACAATATATTGAATTTTTATTATTATTAATAATAATAATAATAATAATAATATTATTATTCAAAACTCTCTTGCAGCATATAATATGCAAGTTGTAACAATATATTGAATTATTATTATTAATAATAATAATAATAATAATAATATTATTATTCAAAACTCTCTTGCAGCATATAATATGCAAGTTGTAACAATATATTGAATTTTTATTATTATTATTAATAATAATAATAATAATAATAATAATATTATTATTATTCAAAACTCTCTTGCAGCATATAATATGCAAGTTGTAACAACATATTGAATTTTTATTATTATTAATAATATTAATAATATTATTAATAATAATAATAATAATAATAATAATATTATTATTCAAAACTCTCTTTCAGCATATTATATGCAGCAATGTATTAAATTGCTATTATTATTACTATTATTATTATTCGATACTCTCTCACAGCACATGATTGCCTAATACTATAAATTATCATAAATAAAATACTTTAATTAAAATAATCTGCTTTATCCGGTTAGGCGATGCCGTGATTAATACTGGTATGTACAAAGTTGGGTGACCCAGAGAAACCCCCCCCCCCCCCCCTCCTGTCACCAGATAACGGGAGGTAAGACAATGACATTTAATTGCCAGCTGCTTGTCAGGGGACATTGCCCTTTGCATGTTGCCCTTTGCATGTTGCCCTTTGCCGTACGAAAGAAGATGGAGAGATTTTTAATTATAAATATTAAAAACTGAACTATATAACAGGAAGCCCCGTCTGGGATATTTCCGTCTCGTCCTTTGTAAAAGGTTCTTAATGCGCGGATTCGCGGATTCGCGGACTGTAAGTAAAGACAGCGCTATAATTGTAGCGCACGATGATAAATAAACATTATTAATAGGTATTTACTAAGAGGGAGGAATTTCTTCACAGAAGGCAGAAAACAAAACTGCCAAATAGTTCTCCCAGGGATGTCAGCTTTTGAGGAGCGACCGGCGTCCCCCCCGCGTACGCCGCCGCCGCCGCCGATGAGAGCGGCCAGGTGGCAGGGACGGCTCCTCGCCTTGACGGCCGGCTCCGTAACACTCTGCGTGACAGACGGATTCCGCAAACAATACCCGGCCAGCGCTAAGAAGATTACACGGTGTATTGTTACAGAGCTTACCAAACACGACATGAATTGCCAAACCAATAATCTGGATCCGGTGCCGTTCGCCTGGTAGATCGTTACCAGAGTTCACGAAAAACCAGACGCTTTTGTTAATGCCAAAGCTCAATCTGATTGCTAGCTCTGCAGGCAAATTATTTCTTTCCTGTGTCTTTTTTTTTTTTTTTGTTTGTTTTTCTGTTTTCCTGTCAAGCCGAACGCAGGCAGAGATCAAACCCCACCGGAATAACCGGCTTTCCTAATCAAATAAATCACAAATCTGCCAAGTGATGAGACCGGCGCGGACTGGGTCGGGAAATTGCATCTTCTCGCCACACAGAGGAGTTCTCACCTTATTTTATTATTATATTCGGATGTTTGTGTTATAGTTCTAGCAAATAAAAAACATCAAAACACCCCAACACCCCCCCCCCCCTCCCCCCATACACACAAACATTGACCTGCCATGGTCTGCAATGCTAGAAAGATGTCCAACAACAAATAAGATGGAAGATCCTCTTCCCTGCCGAAGAATCCACAAAAATCTCACTTCATTGCCCCCCAAAACAGCCAAAAACACCATAAAAAGTCACCCAAAAGGACGCCCGCTGTCACTCGGAGATTTCTTCCTCCAGTCACCCAACAAATAACAAAATAATAACATTAATAGGACGCCGAGGAGGGACTGGGAGCCGCTGGCAGGAGATAAATCTATACTGGAAAACTAGAGATGGAAATATGGATTCTGCACACGGAACTTCCAAAAGAAGCCGAAAAAAGAGCTCAACAAACATGGCTGGCGACCAGAAAGAGGCGAGGGGCAATGGCAGGATAGGCAATGGTAGGATGGTCAGTGGCAGGATGGTCAATGACAGGATAGGCAATGGCAGGATAGGCAATGGTAGGATAGGCAATGGCAGGATGGTCAATGACAGGATAGGCAATGGCAGGATAGGCAATGGTAGGATGGTCAGTGGCAGGATAGGCAATGGTAGGATGGTCAGTGGCAGGATAGGCAATGGTAGGATGGTCAATGACAGGATGGTCAATGGCAGGATAGGCAATGGCAGGATAGGCAATGGCAGGATAGGCAATGGTAGGATAGGCAATGGCAGGATAGGCAATGGCAGGATAGGCAATGGTAGGATGGTCAGTGGCAGGATAGGCAATGGTAGGATGGTCAGTGGCAGGATAGGCAATGGTAGGATGGTCAATGACAGGATGGTCAATGGCAGGATAGGCAATGGCAGGATAGGCAATGGCAGGATAGGCAATGGTAGGATGGTCAGTGGCAGGATAGGCAATGGCAGGATAGGCAATGGCAGGATAGGCAATAGAAGGATAGTAATTGGCAGGATGGTCAATGGCAGGATAGGCAATGGCAGCATAGGCAATGGCAGGGAGGTTAATGGCAGGATAGTCATTGGCAGGAGGGTCAATGGCAGGATAGGCATTGGAAGGATAGTCATTGGCAGGAGGGTCAATGGCAGGATAGGCAATGGAAGGATAGTCAATGGTAGGGTAGTCAATGGCAGGATAGGCAATGTAAGGATAGTCATTGGCAGGGTGGTCAAAGGCAGGATAATCAATGGCAGGATAGGCAATGGCAGGGAGGTTAATGGCAGGATAGGCAATGGAAGGATGGTCAATGGCAGGATAGTCATTGGCAGGATAGTGAATGACAGGATTGCCATTAAAAAATCCCCAAAAAGACCAACAGAGAACATAGAGAGAAAAGAGAGAGATGAAGAGATGGAAAGATCTGATAGAAACGGACAGACAGAAAGATACGATAGATAGATAGATAGATAGATAGATAGATAGATAGATAGATAGATAGATAAATAGATAGATAGAGCAACTATGGCTTGCAACTAGATAGAGACAAGGTTCAGTAGTAGAAAATGCAATGGTAGGATAGTCAATGACAGGATACTCAATGGTCGGATAGTACATCAAAAATCCCAAAATCCAAACGAAGAATGTAGAGAGGAGAGAGATGAAGAGATCGAAATATCAAATA
Source organism: Lithobates sylvaticus (assembly GCA_028564925.1). NCBI lineage: Eukaryota > Metazoa > Chordata > Amphibia > Anura > Ranidae > Lithobates > Lithobates sylvaticus. The sequence goes on along the minus strand of CM053034.1, from coordinate 3,056,607 downwards.
TCAGAAATAGACAGAAAGGTAAATAAACAATCGTGTCTTGAAGTCGGATCGATGGATCAGTAATAGGATAGTAAATAAAAATAAAAATAAAACACCAACAAGAGCAAAATATAGAGAGAGAGATGAAGAGATGGAGAGATCTGATAGATAGATAGATAGATAGATAGATAGATAGATAGATTAGCATAAGTCGATAAAGGTAGGTCAGTAGATGGATAGGTCGGTAGGTCGGTCATTAGACATCTATGGAAGGACAGACAGTGGGGTGTAGGGGGCCCCCCAGGTGATGGGGGTCCCAGTGACTTACCTCGGGTCAGGAAGGAGTTGCAGCTCAGTGGTGCAGTCTGGTCCAGGTGGAGGTAGATAGTCCAGGTAGGTAGACCATGTCACATCCTCCGGTAATGTGCCCGGCTCCGGGGCTCCAGTCTCTCCCTCCCCTCCCCCCAGTTGGCGGTGCCGATGTCCCGGTACTCCTCCTCCGCCGGCTCCCAGCCTGACACTGCCGCTGCTGCTCTGTCTGCTCGGGGATGGAGGCAGCGCCGCTACCACAGGCGGCCTGCAGGGGGAGCCGGACTGCCGTCTGTACAGCGCTGAGCCCGACCACACTGCAACAAAGCCAGCACCTGGGTGACAAGGCACCGATGGAAGCTGACTGTTCTGTATATGGAGGGGGAGGGGCTGGTCCTGGGTGACAAGGCACTGATAGAAGCTGACTGTTCTGTATATGGAGGGGGTGGGCTGGTCCTGGGTGACAAGGCACTGATGGAAGCTGACTGTTCTGTATATGGAGGGGGAGGGGCTGGTCCTGGGTGACAAGGCACTGATAGAAGCTGACTGTTCTGTATATGGAGGGGGAGGGGCTGGTCCTGGGTGACAAGGCACTGATAGAAGCTGAGTGCTCTGTATATGGAGGGGGAGGGGCTGGTCCTGGGTGACAAGGCACTGATAGAAGCTGACTGTTCTGTATATGGAGGGGGTGGGCTGGTCCTGGGTGACAAGGCACTGATGGAAGCTGACTGTTCTGTATATGGAGGGGGGTGGGCTGGTCCTGGGTGACAAGGCACTGATGGAAGCTGACTGTTCTGTATATGGAGGGGGAGGGGCTGGTCCTGGGTGACAAGAGACTGATAGAAGCTGACTGTTCTGTATATGGAGGGGGTGGGCTGGTCCTGGGTGACAAGGCACTGATGGAAGCTGACTGTTCTGTATATGGAGGGGGGTGGGCTGGTCCTGGGTGACAAGGCACTGATGGAAGCTGACTGTTCTGTATATGGAGGGGAAGGGACTGGTCCTGGGTGACAAGGCACTGATAGAAGCAGACTGTTCTGTATATGGAGGGGAAGGGGCTGGTCCTGGGTGACAAGGCACTGATAGAAGCTGACTGTTCTGTATATGGAGGGGAAGGGACTGGTCCTGGGTGACAAGGCACTGATAGAAGCTGACTGTTCTGTATATGGAGGGGAAGGGACTGGTCCTGGGTGACAAGGCACTGATAGAAGCTGACTGTTCTGTATATGGAGGGGAAGGGACTGGTCCTGGGTGACAAGGCACTGATAGAAGCAGACTGTTCTGTATATGGAGGGGGAGGGGCTGGTCCTGGGTGACAAGGCACTGATAGAAGCTGACTGTTCTGTATATGGAGGGGAAGGGACTGGTCCTGGGTGACAAGGCACCAATGGAAGCTGACTGTTCTGTATATGGAGGGGGAGGGGCTGGTCCTGGGTGACAAGGCAGTGATGGAAGCTGACTGTTAATAATAATTCTCCATATACAGAGCAGTCAACTTCCATCAGTGCTTTGTCACCCAGGTCCAGCCCATCCCCTCCTGTAATAATACTATACACTGTCACTGTACTAATGACACTGCCTGGGGGTAACATCAGGAATGATCAAAGGGTTAACTGAGTGCCTTGTAACGATTCCAGAATAGCGGCAAAATGCGGAACGCGGTTGTAATGCCATTATTTTTTAATGGCACCCAGAACATGGGTGATTTTGCCGTGATTGTCGACACCAATCAGTGCCCATCAGTGACACCAATCAGTGCCCATCAGTGACATCTATCAGTGCCCATCAGTGACATCTATCAGTGCCCATTAGTGACATCAATCAGTGCCTGCTCATCAGTGCCCATCATTGCTGCCTATTAGTGCCACCTAATCAGCGCCCATCAGGGCAGCCTATCAGTTCCCATCAGTGCCACCAATCAGTGCCCATCAGTGCCACCAATCAGTGACCATCAGTGACGCCTCTCAGTGCCCATCAGTGCCTGCTCATCAGTGCCCATCAGTGCTGCCTCCCAGTGCCCATCAGTGCCTGCTCATCGGTGCCCATCAGTGCTGCCTCTCAGTGCCCATCAGTGCCTGCTTATCAGTGCCGCCTCTCAGTGCCCATGAGTGACACCAATCAGTGCCCATCAGTGACAGCAATCAGTGCCCATCAGTGACAGCAATCAGTGCCTGCTCATCAGTGCCCATCAGTGACAGCAATCAGTGCCCATCAGTGACAGCAATCAGTGCCGCCTCTCAGTGCCCATCAGTGACAATAATCAGTGCCCATCAATGACAGCAATCAGTGCCCATCAGTGCCGCCTATTAATCCCACCTAACCAGCACCCATCAGGGCAGCCTATCAGTTCCCATCAGTGCCAGATATCAGCGCCCTTCAGTGAAGGGTAAAAATTACTTATTTACAAAATTCACTGACAGAAACTAAGAAAAACTTTTTTTATACACCAATCAGTGATGTCAGTCAGTGCTCATCAGTGCCCATCAGTGCCACATAATGAGTGCTCATCAGTGAAGGCGAAATGTTACTTATTTACAAAATTTACTGACAGAAACTATATAAAAAAAAAAAATTATTTTTCAAAATTTTTGGTCCATTTTAGTTTATTTAGCAAAAAAAGAACCCCCCCCCAGAGGTGATCAAATACCACCAAAAGAAACTTCTATTTGTGGGAAGAAAATTATAAAAATTGTTGTATGTGTTGCATGACCGCGTAGTTGTCATTCAAAGTGTGAGAGCGCTGAAAGTGCCCGGTATTGAAGGGGTTAAGGGGGTGTGTCCCTTGCTACATACTTTTGCTAATAGATGTCTTTTGTTCTCATCTCAAAAAGTTGGGGGGTACAGAGGACAACCCCCCCCCCCCCAAAAAAAACAGTACAGCACCCTGCCAGCCCCTCCAACCCGCATTGCATAGACAAGCACAGAGACCCAGTGATGATGTCACAAGGTCTAAAATAAGATATGAAATGGGAACTGATCAATGATTTTGATTTATTATATTATTTATTACATTGATGAGGAGGAAAAGAAGGAACCAGGGATGGCAAATTTCACAATCGCTGCATTTCAGCGGCTTTTTGTCTACAATGGTCGTTAGCATTGCATTATGTATGTTATTCTAATATATTCTATTCTATTGTTTTTTAATTATACTCTTTTTTTTGTTGTTTATTCTATTCTAATATTTTATTTTCTATTCTATTCTATTCTATTATTTTATTTTATTTTCTATTCTATTATTTTCTATTCTATTATTTTCTATTCAAATTCAAATTTATTCTATTGAAAATATAAATTTCGGAAGATGGTTATATTCTTTCTTTTCTATTATATTCTGTTGTTTTTTTTCTATACTATTCTGTTATTTTCTATTCTATTCTATTCAAATTCGAATTGATTCTATTTGCATTTTGGGAAATGGTTATAATTTTTCTAATCTATTCTATTTTTCTTTTTTTTTAATTCTATTATTTTCTATTCTATTATCGTCTATTCTATTTTGTTTCTATTCTATTCTTTTCTATTCTATTATAGTCTATTCTATTTTATTCTATTTTGTTTCTATTCTATTCTTTTCTATTCTATTATAGTCTATTCTATTTTATTCTATTTTGTTTCTATTCTATTCTTTTCTATTCTATTATAGTCTATTCTATTTTGTTTCTATTCTATTCTTTTCTATTCTATTATTTTCTTATGTATTCAAATTAAAATGTATTCTATTTGAGAAGATGGTTATATTCTTTCTATGTTATTCTAATCTATGATATTTGTTTCTATTATATTCTAGTCTATTCTGTTCTTTTATTTTCTATTCTATTTTGTTCTGTTTTACTCTATTATATTCTATTCCTTTATTTTCTGCTATAGTCTTTTCTAGTCTAATATTTTTTTATTTTTTTATTCTATTCCATAATTTTCTATTCTTATTCATTCTCTTTGGAAATTGCAAAACTATTTGATTTAGAAAACGCTTCAAAAACGATTTGAATTCGAATTTCGTCCGAATTTTTTTTTCGGATCCGTTTTAAATTCGATACTTTTGTAATCCTGTAACTATTGTTAATTATTTTCTTGTTAAAAAAAAAAAAAACGATTGTAAATTTGTCTGAATTTTAATTGGTAAGGAAATGAACGTCACGTGTCTATATGTAACCAGGTTTTCTCTGCCAGGGGGGGGGGGGAGGGGAGAGGTTAATCACGTGTGATGTCTGTCCCCTGGTGTCACCGTGCCCCCCCTCCCCCCCCCCCCCGGGAGGATTAACCTATCACAGTCGGTCGTTAGCGGCTCCCTATCTATCTGCTGCCTCTCCGCGTGGCGACAATTACCGGCACTCAGAAGACAATGTGGCCCCTGATTGGGTGACGGATGGCCTCCGCCCTCAGATCTGTCATATCCCAGCAGACAGACAGCTCGCTTTCCTTGTTAATTAACAATATGCTGACGGGAACACAAGGGGTTAATTTCCTGGTCAATTTTATTCTGTGATGAACCCATTCAAGGGCACCTGTCATGCCTACGCCCACCCCCCCCCCCCCCCATCCATCCATCCACGTCCCCATGCTTTATTTTGGTTGAGAAATCACTTTGAAAAACATAAAAAATAAAATGGTGCAGCGCTATCGATACATCAACTCATTTATCATAAGTATTTGTTATCAATAATAATCACAAAACATGCAAAAAAACAAAAACATCATAAGTGCCTCTTCCGTTATACACAACAATGTGCACATAGAGAAACGAACACTGCCGGTATTCGGCCCCAGCAAGCCATATATAGATTCCATCTGGCTTTCCTCCATGCGCGCTGACTTCATTCAAAAGGCCCCACTCCTACGCGTTTCGTCACGGGGGACATGAGCCTTTCTCATGGGAATCCCCTGAGGAAGTCACATGCCCTTGGGAGCCCCCTGAGGAAGCCAACTGTACCTGTGAATAAGCGCATAGGTGGAGACCTTTGGATGACGTCATCGCGCATAGAGGAAAACCAGGAAGTGCGGTATCTATATACACGATATCAGTGTTTCTCAACTCCAGTCCTCGACGCGCCCCAACAGGTCATGTTTTTAGGATTTCCCTGCCGTGGTAATTACTAAGGCAGTGAAACTGATCAAATCACCTGTGCAAAATAACGGAAAGCCTGAAAAAATTACCTTGTTGGGGCACCTTGAGGACTGGAGTTGAGAAACACTGCACTATAGTACCAAAAGTATTGGGACAAAACAAAATTTAATGACATCCCAGTCTTAGTCCGGAGGGTTCAATATTGAGTTGGCCCTTTGCAGCTATAACAGCTTCAACTCTTCTGGGAAGGCCGTCCACGAGGTTTAGGAGGGTGTCTGTGGGAACGTTTGACCATTCTTCCAGAAGTGCACTTGTGAGGTCAGGCACTGATGTTGAACGAGAAGGCCTGGCTCGGAGTCTCCACTCTAATTCATCCCAAAGGTGTTCTGTCAGGTTGAGGTCAGGACTCTGTGCAGGCCAGTCAAGTTCCTCCACCCCAAACTCGCTCATCCATGTCTTTATGGACCTTGCTTTGTGCACTGGTGGGCAGTCATGTCTGAATAGGAAGGGGCCGTCCCCAAACTGTTCTCACAAAGTTGGGAACATGAAATTGTCCAAAATGTCTTGTTATGCTGACGCCTTAAGAGTTCCGTTCACTGGAACTAAGGGGCCAAACCCAACCCCTGAGGGGCCAAGCCCAACCCCTAAAAAACAACCCCACACCATAACCCCCCCCCCCCCCTCTCCACCAAATTGTTTGGACCAGTGCACAAAGTAAGGTCCATATGGGAATGTTTGGTGCTGAGATCCAATGGAATTCTAATGTGTGTCTACAACACCTTTCAATCCCCTCTATGGTTTAACCAGTTTGGTGTGGAGAAACTTTAATATCTTGCACAGAGCCCTGGCCTCAACCCTACTGAACACCTTTGGGGTGAATTGGAACACCGATGGTGAGCCAGGTCTTCTCACCTAACATCAGTACTTGACAAATGTTCTTTTGGATTACAGGGGTTCTAGCCTGTCCCTGCACTTCCAGCCTTATGGCAACAGTTTTGGAAATGTCCCTTTCCATTCCAACATGACTGTGCACAAAGCTAGCTCCATTAAGAGCCCTGACCTCAACCCTACTGAACACCTTTGAGAAAAATTGGATCATCGATGGTATGCCAGGTCTTCTCATCCAACACCAGTACCTGACCTCACTGGCCGTCCTCAATGACCTCAACTCAAATTCTCCTTGGGTTGAATGGGAATAAATTCCCACACAGTGTCCTGTACAGAGCCCTGACTTCAACCCTACTAAACACCCTTGGGATAAACTGGAACCCAGATCGTGATTCAGGTCTTCTCATCCAAACCAATGGTCACAAATGCTCTTTTGACCAAATGGGCACAAATTCCCACAGACACACTGCAAACATTTGGCAGACCCAGCTGGCCATCTTTAGTGCCATTGACACTGGTTTCTATCAAGTCCTAATTTAGGTCCTCCAGTGGGATTTTACTAAAATCCATTGCTCAAGCCCTGAATGTAGTTGGATGCAGAGCCGTTTTTAAGGCAGGGCAAAAGGGGCAGCTGCCCTGGGCCCTGTCATTGTTGTGGGGCCCAAAGCAGCTGCCTCATACTTGCCAACTATCCTGGTTTAAATTCCCTCGTCCCTTGAGGTTTTAGTCCCGTGCTGTGTCCCAACCAATATCTCAGTGTGAAGTGCTGCTACTAATGCTGCCCAGCTCTGCCCTATTGTTGTGTACAGATGACTCACCGGCAGACCCTGTGTTTACATGTAAATTACCGGCATTCATATGTAAATAGCGGCGCCCAGTGGCATTGATATTTATATCATGCCCCCCTGAGGTCATATCCACAGTAATCTCTAGCAACCAGTCAACAAGCAGAAATCATTTGCTGTAACCTCTAGCAACTAATCAGTGAGTCGTAATGTGTGCTGTAACCTCTAGCAACCAGTCAGTGAGCGGTAATGATACACTGTAACCTCTGGCAACCAATCGCAATAGCTGCCTGATCTGATTCAGTAAACTGATTTTGAGTCTGGCTGCTATTTTTTTGTATGTCTCAGAGCAGGTGGAGAGCAAAACTGCATGGGGGGGGGGGGGGGGGGCAGGGTCAAATCAATATTAAAGACGGCCCTGGTTGGATGGAGGCTCTTTCAGCCAAAACGTGTTGGCTGTATCTGAAGCTCTTAACTAATGAATGTTTTAAAAATACTTTTTTTTGGGGGTGGTATGACCCTTTGTGCTAGGAACTGGAAAGTGGAAGTTGTATCAGTTGCAGGGGGTGGAACGACTCCATAATAATGACCATGGTGTGGAAATGGAATACCCAACTAGCTCATCAAGGTGTGGCGATTGGGTTTTTACCATTTTTGCCCATACAGTATATGTCCAATGAACTTTAGTAGAGAAAGCTGTGCGTATGAGTTCTAAAGACGTTTAGGGGTTGATTTACTAAAACTGGAGAGCGCAAAATCTGCTGCAGCGGTGCATGGAAGCCAATCAGCTCCATCTTGTTCAATTAAGCTTTGACAAAAAAAAAAAAAATAACAGGAAGCTGATTGGTTTCTGTGCAGAGCTGCACCAGATTTTTCACTCTCCACTTTTAGTAAACCATTTAATTTCTTAAAGTGGAAGTAAACCCCCCTATCGTTTTCAGACAAGGAAGCTGCCATCTTTGCCTCTGTTTAATCTTCAACTGCCACAGTGCTGCACATGTGACCCGTTATGACACCAGCCATTGGATGGTTTGACTGTTTGGTTGAGAGCACAGCCAATGTGCAGTTAGCATTCACGGCATGCCTTTTTTTTTTAAACTGTTAAATCGATGGGTTTACTCCTGCTTTAACCTGTTGGATATTTTTTAGGAAACCATCAGTCCACACACAATGATAGTTATATGTGGAGCCTGGTGGCAAGGTCGGCCTCTTGATTCTTATATATCTTGGATGCTCCAGCAGCAAGATCTCCATTCCATAACACATACGGTATATACTCGAGTATAAGCCGAGTTTTTCAGCACATTTTTGTTGTGCTGAAAGTGACCCCCCCTCGGCTTATACTCGAGTCAAGAACTTTTCTGCAGCAGAAAATGACATTTTCCGACCCGACTTTGGGGCCCCGTATCTCGGGGCCACTTGGGGCTAGGAACCCCAAAAAAAAAACATTTGGCGTGCCAACCCAGTGGACCTAGCACTACAACATATCCAAAGATGGGGTTCCTAGCACCAAGTGACCCCAAGATACGGGGCCCCAAATTCAGTCAACTGTGTCCATCTGCAGCAATGTCATTTCGGGACACTTTGGGTCCAGAGACCCCAAATTTTGGCTGCAGCTAGGGGGGCATCTAGAAACCCTTAACTACCAAGTTTGAAGTTCGGGGGACCTATGGCTGCAAATGGGCACAGTGAGGCTGCAAATGGGCATTGTTGACCCTCTTTTCCACTTACAGAAGCTGCGCATTTCTCACCCTAGGCTTATACTCGATTCAATACGTTTTCTCAGTTGTTTGTGGTAAAATTAGGTGCCTCGGCTTATATTCGGGTCGGCTTATACTCGATTATATACGGTAGCTCTGTTCATATCAGTCTGGGAGTTTTGGGTGTTCCTATCCACCTTTTTGTGTTCCAGATTCCCTGTTACATTCTCCGTAGTGCTTCATATGAATGGAATGTGAAGCATTCTGGGATATGTGACCTGCATATCCCAAGAGGCTTCCAAGCAGAGGAGACATCATTATCACCTAGGTGAGAAAGGTGGCCAGGAATGGGGCAGACATAGAAAGAAAAAAAAAGGTAAATAAAGACGACAAAAATTGCCATTTTAGATTGCGGAGGGGGGCAGCGATGCCCAGTGTACCCGCCGTAGGGGCTGATAAGTGATGTGGCCCACCTGTCACCCTGCTCGGCCCGGCATTCACTTCCCAGACACTCCAAGACAATAAACAACTTCATGAGTTGGCTTTGTATTGTTGTTTTATTGAGGGACTTTAATTTGGATGGGGTACGGGAAATATGGGATGCCCAGTAGAATAATAGCAAAATTGCCAGGGGCAACTATGTACACTCTTTGTACACTTCTCCAGACTCCTCCTTGCTTGCAGACTATTGCTTTCTCTCTTTCTCTAGGACAGGGATCCTCAAACTACGGCCCTCCAGCTGTTGCGGAACTATGCATCCCATGAGGCATTGTAAAACTCTGACATTCACAGACATGACTAAGCATCATGGGAGTTGTAGTTTCTGAACAACTGGAGGGCCATAGTTTGAAGACCCATGCTCTAGGATAAGGTGACCAGATTTTTTGAATGAAATCCGGGGACATATTTTTTTTACTAGTAATGGTGGCAATTAGCGACTCTCTGCCCGTCGCCTCACAGCCTGTCAAGTCTCACTCTCCGGGCCCCGGCTACTATTGGGTGGGGAGCAGAAGAATATCACTCCGCCAGGGAAGGTGTCACGTACCTGGTGGTGCGAGCCCGAGATTGCAGGGAGAGGCCTCCCTTGCGTCTCCCACTCCTGGTCCCCTGGTGTGGGAACAGGAGAGCCAGGAGTGAGGAGGAGCACGGGTGCCTGGCAGGATCTACAGACCGGTGGGAAGGAAACAGGTTAGCTGAGCTGGCGGGATCTCTGGAAAGCAGGCTCACAGGTAAACGGGATAGCAGAGCTGGCAGGATCTCTGGAAAGCAGGCTCACAGGTAAACTGGATAGCAGAGCTGGCAGGATCTCTGGAAAGCAGGCTCACAGGTAAACTGGATAGCAGAGCTGGCAGGATCTCTGGAAAGCAGGCTCACAGGTAAACTGGATAGCAGAGCTGGCAGGATCTCTGGAAAGCAGGCTCACAGGTAAACTGGATAGCAGAGCTGGCAGGATCGCTGGGAAGCAGGCTCACAGGTAAACTGGATAGCAGAGCTGGCAGGATCTCTGGAAAGCAGGCTCACAGGTAAACTGGATAGCAGAGCTGGCAGGATCGCTGGGAAGCAGGCTCACAGGTAAACTGGATAGCAGAGCTGGCAGGATCGCTGGGAAGCAGGCTCACAGGTAAACTGGATAGCGGAGCTGGCAGGATCGCTGGAAAGCAGGCTCACAGGTAAACTGGATAGCAGAGCTGACAGGAACTGGACAACGGCTTGGCAAGCAAGCTCACAGGTAAACTTGGATAGCAGAGCTGACAGGAACTGGACAACGGCTTGGCAAGCGAGTTCACAGGTACACTTGGATAGCAGAGCTGACAGGTACTGGACAAAGGCTTAGCAAGCGGGTTCACAGGTACACTTGGATAGCAGAGCTGACAGGAACTGGACACAGGAAACGGAACCACTGAATGGACTGGAACCAACAGGTGAACAGGCTCGTTACAGAGGGTCAGACTGCAGACTGGACAGAGGCTTAACAAGGAACCAGAGTTCATCAAAGAAGTCAGGTAATGAATCTGAACTTAGAGCAAGGTACAATGGATCAGGCAGGAGGATGGTCACTGGAAGCCGGGGTCGGGTACAGGCAGAAAGCAGGATAGTCTATGGCAAGCCGGGTCAAAGGAACAGGTATAAGAGGGATCAGGTTTCTTTTACTACACCACAACGCTGTAAAGCAGACAGCAAAGACCGTCTGCTCAAGTCAGGCTTAAATAGGCCGGCTGGTGCTAACTAGGGCGCGCGCCCGTCTCCCTGTGCGCGGTTGTGTACGTGCCCGCGCCCGGGCGCGCATGCGCATGCGCATGCGCAATGGAATCTGAGGGCCGGGACGGCCCGGGTTTAGATTTCTGGCAGGATCTTCATGACATTGCCCCCCTCCTAGGGGCAACCTCCGGGTGCCCCTCTGGGCAAATCTCTCAGGATGTGCTCTTTTGAAGGCTTGAACCAGACTCTTAGCATGGATATTACACTCGGGCTCCCAGGAGTTCTCTTCAGGACCATAACCCTTCCATTTGATCAAGAACTGATTCTGATTTCTCCTTTTTCTAACATTTAGTATGGCCTCTACCTCATATTCTTCCTTGCCATCTACCAAGACTGGGTCCGGGGGTACAGTCCTTCTGTTGGAAAAGGGGTTGGGAGTGGAGGGCTTTAACAGAGAAACATGAAAGACTGGATGGACCTTGAGGGAATCAGGAAGTTCCAACTCATAGGCTACTTCATTAATCTTTCGTTTGACTGGAAAGGGACCTAGGAACTTAGGGCCCAGTTTTTTTGAGGGACAAGCCATCTTCAAATTCAAGGTGGAGAGCCACACTGTGTCACCCGGTGCCAGTACCAATTCTCCACGCCTCTTTCGGTCAAAGACTGTCTTGTTATGTTCCTGAGTCCGGGCCATGGTGTCCTGCAGGAGTTGGTTATTGGAAGCAAAGAAGTCAATCTTTTCCTGGACCGCGGGCACAGTACATTCAGGAAGAGAATTGGGCAGGAATGAAGGATGAAAGCCATAGTTGGCGAAGAAAGGTGTCTGTTGGGTGGCCGAGTGGATAGCATTGTTATATGCAAACTCGGCAACTGGTAACAGGGAGATCCAATCGTCTTGGGAGAAGGAAGAAAAGCATCGAAGATATTGTTCCAGGGTCTGATTGGTTCTTTCGGTCTGCCCATTGGTTTGAGGGTGATAAGCGGAAGAAAACGATAGCTCAATATTGAGGGCCTTGCAGAGTGATTTCCAAAACCGAGAGGTGAATTGTACCCCTCGGTCGGACACTATGTTGGCTGGTACCCCATGGAGTCTGATGACTTCTCGGATGAATACTTGTGCGGTCTCTGAGGCAGATGGGGTGCCCTTCATGGGAACAAAGTGTGCCATTTTTGACAGACGATCAACTATCACGAAGATCGTAGTGTGGTCCTCTGCTGGGGGCAATTCCACAATGAAATCTATGGACAGCATTTTCCAGGGGCGATCTGGGACTGGTAATGGCTTGAGTAGGCCCCAGGCTTTGGTTCTATGACTTTTGCTCCGAATACACACAGTGCATGTTTCCACAAATTTCTTGCAGTCCTCCCTTAGCTGAGGCCACCAGAAGGTACGTTGTACCAATTCAATGGTTTTGGTGACACCAAAGTGTCCGGCCAGCTTATGATCATGGCACAATTCCAGGACGGTTACCCGCAGACCCTCGGGAATGAAAATCTTATCCCCATGCCACAATAGCCCATCCTTGGCCTGCAACCCAGGACCGGGAGTGGGTATGAGGCCACTGGAAGCCCGCCTGAGCTGGGACAGCAGGTCTTCCTGTAGCAGGAGAAAGTTTCCAGGGGCAAGGATAGTGTCTGGAGGGGAACCATCCTGGGATTTGTGATACATACGAGACAGAGCGTCCGGCTTCGCGTTTTTGGAACCCGGACGATATGTCACGTGAAAGGTAAAACGAGAGAAAAATAAGGCCCAGCGGGCCTGTCTAGGTTTCAACCTCTTGGCAGTCTTCAAGTACTCTAGATTTTTGTGATCTGTGAAGATCAGGATTGGGTGAGTAGCCCCTTCTAGCAGGTAACGCCATTCCTCGAGGGCGGTCTTTATGGCCAGTAACTCCTGATCCCCCACATCGTAGTTCTTCTCGGCTGGGGACAGTTTCCGTGAGAAGAATGCCACGGGGTGTAGCAGGGCTTTGATGCCCTGTCTCTGGGACAGGATGGCCCCTACAGCTATCTCCGAGGCATCCACTTCGAGGACAAAGGGCAGAGAAGGGTCTGGATGCTTCAGGATAGGAGCTGAGGTAAAGAGCCCCTTGAGGGCCTCGAAGGCCCCTTGGGCCTCAGGGGACCAATGAAAACGGGTACCTTGTTTGGTGAGTTGAGTAATGGGTGCCACTATGGCCGAGAATCCCTTGATGAATTTGCGATAAAAATTGGCAAAGCCAATGAATCGCTGGATCCCCTTTTTATCTGCGGGAACTGGCCAGTCCAGGATGGCTGAGATTTTCTGGGGGTCCATCCGGATGCCTCTACTGGAGATGATCAAACCTAGGAAGGGTATGCTTTCCACCTCAAAGAGACATTTTTCTGCCTTGGCATAGAGGCCATGTTGCCGGAGACGGCCCAAAACACTTTTAACATGTCCACGATGCAGCTCTAGGGAGGAAGAGAAAATTAGTATGTCATCAAGATAAACAACAGCAAAAACATCAAGGAAGTCCCGAAGCACATCATTTATGAAAGACTGGAAGGTAGCGGGGGCGTTACAGAGTCCGAACGGCATCACCAGGTACTCGAAGTGCCCAAATCGAGACCGAAATGCCGTCTTCCATTCGTCCCCATCCTTTATACGAATTAAATTGTATGCCCCTCTGAGGTCCAGTTTAGAAAAGATGGAGGCCGTGCCAAGCCTCTGAAACAGTTCGGGTACCAGGGGAAGAGGGTAGCGATTTTTGACTGTGACCTCGTTTAGGGCACGGTAGTCCACACAGGGTCTGAGAGAATGGTCCTTCTTCTCTACGAAAAATATTCCTGCACCTGCAGGAGACGTAGACGGGCGGATAAACCCTTTTTTCAGGTTATCATCAATATAGTCCTTTAGTTTTCCCTGCTCCACCTCTGTTAACGGAAAAACCCTACCGAAGGGAATCTTGGCCCCGGGAAGGAGTTCAATGGGACAGTCATAGGGCCTATGGGGTGGCAGCACATCTGCCCTTCGTTTGCTGAACACATCCAGGTATGCATGGTAGACCTCAGGGATGGACTGACGTAGACCTGCCTCGTTTTCGAGGCAGAGCAAAGCAGAGGGTCCTGCGGGGGCCAAGGAGCCGCAGGACCTTTGGCAATAGGGAGAAGAAAAGGCCACCTCTCCTGTGGACCAGTTGATGACCGGGTTGTGTGCTTGCAGCCAGGGGATCCCTAGAATGACTGGAAACAAGGGAGAAGAAATTATGTCCAAACATAACAGTTCTCGATGGGACTCTGAGATCACTGTGTGCAATGGGGCAGTCTCCTGAGTCACTGGGCCAGATTTGATGGTGGACCCATCCGCCAGGTGGACGGACAGGCCCTGTTCTCTTGGACGGAGAGGAATTCGATGCCGGGCAGCAAAAGCAGAGTCCATGAAGCAACTACAGGCACCAGAGTCAATGATAGCTGTGGTTTGTAGGGTCCTTCCTGAGAACTGGAAGGAAACAGAAAGGGCAAGATGAGATGAAACCCCGGTCACCGGATCCACATAACTGGAGAGAATAGTGGGGAACTTACGGAGTTTAGCCGGGCAGTTCCGGACATAATGACCAGGCTCTCCACAATACAGGCACAGATTGTTGCTGCGGCGTCTCTGTCGTTCTGCTGGGGTGAGAGAAGGCCGCAGGAGTCCAAGTTGCATGGGTTCTGATGCTGAAGAGGCATGAGCAGGTTTAACGGGGGGAGCAGTGCGGAAGTGACTTGGACCCCTGGGAAGCATCCAGGTAGGTCTTGGGGACCCCAAGGTTTGTTCGGCCCTACGCTCCCGTAGGCGCCGGTCAATTTGGATGCTTAGGTCTATAAGGGAATTCAGGGTCTGAGGTACCCCCACTCTGGCGAGCTCGTCCTTGAGTGCATCTGAGAGGCCCATGCGGAATTGGTGACGGAGAGCAGCATCGTTCCAGTCGGTGTCGGCACCCCAACGCCTGAACTCAGCCACATAGTCCTCTGCTGGTCTTCGACCCTGTTGGAGAGAACGTAAGGCGGCCTCCGCAGTGGTTGAGAGTTGGGGGTCCCCATAAAGCTGCGCCATGGCATCAAAAAAGGTGGAGAGACTGGACAATGCTGCATCCTTTTGTTCCACGAGACGGTGGGCCCAGATTTGGGGATCCCCAGTCAGTAGGGCTACCACAAAACCCACCTTGGTGGACTCTAGAGAAAAGGTCCTGGGTTGTAGGGCAAAATGGAGTTCACAGGAGTTACGGAAAGTTCTGAAGCTACCACGGGCACCCGTAAAATTTCTCTGGAGTGGGTACCTTGGGCTCAGGTGGTAGCATCACTATAGTCTGGGTAGGTGCAGGCCCCGTTGGGGGTATTGCTGGGTGAGGAGTTCCTTGGGTACTGGATGGACCAGACAGGGCCAGTACCCGTTCCTCCAGCCGGGTGTACCCTTGCTGGAGGTTCTTCACCGCCTCGGTCAGACCTGCCAGGTGTTGGCATAGCCCCTCCATGGCGGGGGCTCCCTGCTCGGGCTCAGACATGGCTGTCTGCTACTGTCACGTACCTGGTGGTGCGAGCCCGAGATTGCAGGGAGAGGCCTCCCTTGCGTCTCCCACTCCTGGTCCCCTGGTGTGGGAACAGGAGAGCCAGGAGTGAGGAGGAGCACGGGTGCCTGGCAGGATCAACAGACCGGTGGGAAGGAAACAGGTTAGCTGAGCTGGCGGGATCTCTGGAAAGCAGGCTCACAGGTAAACTGGATAGCAGAGCTGGCAGGATCTCTGGAAAGCAGGCTCACAGGTAAACTGGATAGCAGAGCTGGCAGGATCTCTGGAAAGCAGGCTCACAGGTAAACTGGATAGCAGAGCTGGCAGGATCGCTGGAAGCAGGCTCACAGGTAAACTGGATAGCAGAGCTGGCAGGATCTCTGGAAAGCAGGCTCACAGGTAAACTGGATAGCAGAGCTGGCAGGATCGCTGGGAAGCAGGCTCACAGGTAAACTGGATAGCAGAGCTGGCAGGATCTCTGGAAAGCAGGCTCACAGGTAAACTGGATAGCAGAGCTGGCAGGATCTCTGGGAAGCAGGCTCACAGGTAAACTGGATAGCAGAGCTGGCAGGATCGCTGGGAAGCAGGCTCACAGGTAAACTGGATAGCAGAGCTGGCAGGATCTCTGGGAAGCAGGCTCACAGGTAAACTGGATAGCAGAGCTGGCAGGATCGCTGGGAAGCAGGCTCACAGGTAAACTGGATAGCGGAGCTGGCAGGATCGCTGGAAAGCAGGCTCACAGGTAAACTGGATAGCAGAGCTGGCAGGATCGCTGGGAAGCAGGCTCACAGGTAAACTTGGATAGCAGAGCTGACAGGAACTGGACAACGGCTTGGCAAGCGGGTTCACAGGTACACTTGGATAGCAGAGCTGACAGGAACTGAACAACGGCTTAGCAAGCGGGTTCACAGGTAAACTTGGATAGCAGAGCTGACAGGAACTGGACACAGGAAACGGAACCACTGAATGGACTGGAACCAACAGGTGAACAGGCTCGTTACAGAGGGTCAGACTGCAGACTGGACAGAGGCTTAACAAGGAACCAAAGTTCATCAAAGAAGTCAGGTAATGAATCTGAACTTAGAGCAAGGTACAATGGATCAGGCAGGAGGATGGTCACTGGAAGCCGGGGTCGGGTACAGGCAGAAAGCAGGATAGTCTTATGGCAAGCCGGGTCAAAGGAACAGGTATAACAGGATCAGGTTTCTTTTACTACACCACAACGCTGTAGAGCAGACAGCAAAGACCGTCTGCTCAAGTCAGGCTTAAATAGGCCGGCTGGTGCTAACTAGGGCGCGCGCCCGTCTCCCTGTGCGCGGTTGTGCACGTGCCCGCGCCCGGGCGCGCATGCGCAATGGAATCTGAGGGCCGGGACGGCCCGGGTTTAGATTTCTGGCAGGATCTTCATGACAGAAGGCAAGGAGATGGGCAGGTGGATGGCCGGGACTTGAGCCAAGGCAGAAGAACATGCAAGCAGGAGCAGGAACGGGCATGCACCCGAAACTGAAGAAATATTATCTCCGCTCCGACCAGCACATGATCATCAGAAAGGGGCACAGATAATTAAAAAAATAAGATTTTTTTTTTTTATTCTGCACTGGCTGTCTTTGAAATTGCCCCAGTCCCTGTTCAAATCCAATCCGGGGACAAAACCGGGGACAGACTTGGTTCAGGGACAGTCCCCGTAAACCAGGGGGTGTCTGGCCACCCTACTTTAGGAGCAGCTAGAACATGGTTAGGGCTGACACTGGCTCAGCAAGGACTTAGGAATTGCCCTTTGCAGGCAGGGACCGCGGGCCCCTACATTGTAGCAGAAAATATAGAAAGTCTCCTTAGTGCTAGCCGTCCTTACAGATGGACTACTGCTCCCAGTCAGCCCTCTCCAGACCCTGCCAGCCCTCCTGGCTGCAGCTGCCCGACTTCACTGCCCGCAACATCACAGTCCACACTACTGGCTCTGCGCCCATCCCAGACTGCACACTCCCAGTCCTCTCAGGCGTGCCTCCCCAGTCCTCCCGACTGTGCATATCAGTCACCAGCCCTCCTGGCTGCAACCGGTGGTTCCCTCCTGGAGACTTGACCAGCAGTACTATCTCCTGCTGTCCTCTCTGTGCCTCCTGTTCAGATCCTTCATGAGTTCTTGAAAGGCTCCGTCCTGCACCCGAGTCCCAGGTCCAAGGTCACCCCCCTTCCCCAGACTGGGGAGCTCCCTCAAAGGCCCTGACAGCCTAGTACTCATCCTCAGTTCTTCCACCCGACAAATCCCCCCAGCTGGGCTGACCCTGGGTATTTCAAGGAGGGCCTGCCCCCTGCCAATCCTAGTTGGAGATTGGTCAGGGCTCCCCGAGACACCCCAGACAGCTCCACCTCTCTTCCCCTCCTCCTCTTCTAGAATCCTTTAGAAGAAAAAGGAGGGTAACAGCAAAGTAATGCTGTCTGTGAGTCATAGCTGCTACTCTGAGCCACTCCCAGCCCACACAAACCAAGAACAAACAGGCCTAGTTTCCAGCTAGACCTGCCTAAATTTGCCTGCACTGCCAAAAATCCTAACCTCTAGCCATGGGCGTCCGCAGAACTTTTTTCAGGGGGGGGCATCATTTTAAGGTCACCCATGCTCTGACCCTTTTCGACAATGTCATTATCACATTATCACGGTCATAGACTGCAGACGTAGTACAGGTGATGGTCAGAGACTGCGGACATGGCCCAAGAGACTGTCGGAGACTGCGGACATGGCCCAAGAGACTGTCGGGGACTGCGAACATGGCCCAAGAGACTGTCGGGGACTGCGGACATGGCCCAAGAGACTGTCGAGGACTGCGGACATGGCCCAAGAGACTTTTAGAGACTGCGGACTGTCAGAGACTGCGGACATGGCTCAAGAGACTGTCAGAGACTGCATACATGGCTCAAGAGACTGTAAGGGACTGCAGACATGGCACAAGAGATGACCAGAGACTGCATACATGGCCCAAGAGACTGTCAGAAACTGCATACATGTGGGGGGGGGTGTGACAGAGAGACAGAGGGGGTGACAGAGAGAGAGGGGGGTGAAAAAGACAGAGGGGTGAGAGAGAGAGGGGTGATGGGAGGTCATCACTCCTGATTCGATCCCTGATTCCAGGGGGGGGGGCACTTGCCCCCCCTTACCCCTACCTGCGGACGCCCATGCCTCTAGCACCTACCTATGTGAAGGGTGCTACACATCTAGCGGGTGAAGGTCTACTTTAAGAACTGCGTACAATTATTCCTAAAAACAGACAGGTCTTCTCTGAAGTGAGGAGGATCAAACACACACATTCCCCCGATGTCAAAAACAGCTGGAAAATGACAACAATGATAGAAAACGATGGTATATCGAGCTTATTTGCCTAAATGATGTCTTCATACCCACAGCTGCCTTCAGGGCTATCATCGCATCCTCAGCACGGGGCTCCCAACCAGCCTCTCACTATGGAGGCCTCCAGAAGAGGAGTACGGCCCGGAGGAGGAGATAAGCTCCGTCTAGGCAGACTGGGCTGCTGATAACAAGCTGTTTGTATCACATCAACAGAACTACAGAAATGTATCGGCTGCAGATAGCCGGGAAAACCCCAAATTCATTCCAATTTGTTGGATTGCCAAAAAAAATAAAAATCAAAAATTGATTGACTGATTCACCGTTCTCAGGATCAAATGCAGCGTGCATAAGACGGAAGGTCAAAGTAGATGCAAAGCCTAACAGAATAATACGTCAGTATTCACTCCGAGAGCCCACATGGCTTCTCACAGACTACAAACAGGACTTCTTCTGACTTTCTTTCTCCAATGTCTTTCTTCTTGTCACTCTTCCATAAAGGGCAGATTTGTGGAGAACACGACTAATAGTTGTCCTGTGGACAGACTCTCCCCCCTGAGCTGTGGATCTCTGCAGCTCCTCCAGAGTCACCATGGACCTCTTGGCTCTTCTCTGATGAATGCTCTCCTTGCCCGGCCCGGTCAGTTTAGGTGGACGGCCATGTCTTGGTAGGTTTGCAGTTGTGCCATACTCTTTCCATTTTCCGATGATGGATTGAACAGAGCTCCGTGAGATGGTCAAAGCTTGGGAGATTTTTTTTTATAACCTAACCCTGCTTTATACTTCTCCACAACTTTATCCCTGACCTGTCTGGTGTGTTCCTTGGCCTTCATGGTGCTGTTTGTTCACTAAGGTTCTCTAACAAACCTCTGAGGGCTTCACAGAACATCTGTATTTATACTGAGATTAAATGACACACAGGTGGACTCTATTTACTAATTAGGTGACTTCTGAAGGCAATTGGTTCCACTAGATTTTAGTTATCAGAGTAAAGGGGGCTGAATACAAATGCCCCCCCCCCCCCCACACACTTTTCACATATTTATTTGTATCATTTATCATTTTCCTTCCACTTCACAATTATGTGACACTTTGTGTTGGTCCATCACATAAAATCCCAATAAAATACATTTATGTTTTTGGTTGTAACATGAGAAAATTTGGGGAATTTCAAGGGGTATGAATACTTTTTCAGGACTCAGTAATTATGTTTATTATATTTTGGATTTATTATCCACTATGATGTCGGTGTTGCTGATTTATTGATTTATTATTGCATATTAACGATTGATTGATATATTTGTGTCATGTTTTCTAGGGCTGTACACCACGGCTGAATTTCGATCCATCTATGGCCATCTAATGCCGCGTACACGCGATCGGACTTTCCGGCGGGATTGTCCGCCGGACTAGAGTCCGCCGGACAATCCGACCGTGTGTGGGGCTCCGGCGGACTTAGTAAGAAGTTTTGACTTAAAATTGTCCTCCGGACAATCCGGCCGTCTGTGTGCTAGTCCGCGGGACCTTTGAAATGAACAGACTTGCCGACACACGTCGTAAAGTCCGTTCATTTAGAACGTGACTCCAGGTAGACGGGACAAGCGAAGGAAGTCAATGCCGCCGCCCCGCTCTGCGAGATTGACACCTCGCTAGTCCCGTCTACCTGGAGTCACGTTCTAAATGAACGGACTTTACGCCGTGTGTGGGGCAAGTCTGTTCATTTCAAAAGTCCCGCGGACTTCCGCCAAAAAAAAGTCCGGGCGTGTGTGGGCAACTCCACACGTTCGGAAAGTCCAGCGGATTGACTAATGCCGCGTACACACGGTCGGAATTCTCGTCGGAAAAAGCTCTGATGGTTTTCCCGTCGGAATTCCGACATGATTTCGCTCAAGCTGTGTTGCCTTCACACGGTCGCACCAAATTCCGACAGTCAGTAACACCGCGACATACAACACGTTTGACGGCACTATAAAAGGAAAGTTTAATGCTTCTGAGCATGCGTCGAATTGTTTCCGAGCATGCGTCGGAATTTTGCGTGTCTGAATTGCATACACACGATCGGAAAATCCGATAGAAAGGTTTTCCGTCGGAATAATTAAGAACAGGTTCTCAATCCAAAGTCCGTCGGAAATTCCGACAGAAAAAGACCGATGGGCGTACACACGATCGGACTTTTCGGCGGACTATCTGGCGGACTTATACCGCGTACACACGGTCGGAAAATCCGATGAAAAGCTCCCATCGGACTGTTTCCATTGGAAATTCTGACCGTGTGTACGCGCTATAAGTCCGCCAGATAGTCCGGACGAAAAGTCCGATCGTGTGTACGTGGCATTACAATCGTTTCCTGCAGAACGGGTCAGCGGAGAGACTAGCGGTCAGAACACAATGGCGCGGCGGTTTAATCTCGATATAAAATGTATCTTTCATTAACCTGCAGAATGTCAGTTATTTTCCTCTTTTTCTCTCTTCCTTTACCATGAAGTTTGTTTCTCTGAACCTCCGGTAGTTTCGGGACAAGTGTCAGCCGGTCACAGGTGGTGCTCAGAAGTTTGGGGACACCTGCCAGAAGAGGGATGTGATCTTCATTCACCGCGGTGCGGCTCCGCGCCGTCATTCTGCGACTTAGAAAGTGACAAACCCCGACCACACTGCGTAACAAAATCCAAGGGAAATAATTATGAGGCGTAAAGCCGGAATAACCCCCAAAAGCAAACGTTTAATATCTTACCAATTCTTAGATGTGACGGCTGCATTCGTTTTCTTTTTTTTTTTTTAGTCTTTCTTTCTTCTATTTTTATCTGGTGATCCTGCCACCAAGTCTGCTTGTTTTTCAAAAGCACAAGCTTTCCAGCAGAATGGATCAGTTTACAGGGATGAGACAAACCATTTAACACTGATAGGGGTGCTTACAGTGATCGACTTTTATTTTTTTATGTTACATAAAGACATCAGTACATTCAGTGCATCCCGTGTTGGTGTGGAAGAATTATGTCCCACTCTCTACCACTTCCCATATCCCTGAATATCGTGTTCAATAAGATGTTTATTTAAGATTTTTTTTAAATTAGCTACATTTCCCGCTGCAACCACCGATTGTGGAAGGGAGTGGGGAGAATGTTTTTGTTGGGGGGGGATTTGTGCTGGTAGAGATGATTGGGGGGGGGGGGGGGGGGGGAGTTGCTAGGAAGGGGAATGGGGAGTATTTTTGTACTGGTAGTAGGGGGAATTGGGAGAGGGAAAGATGTGTACTTAGATGGAAAATTTAAAGGGTGGAGGATTTGTGCTAGGAGGGGGATTTTTTTTGAGGGGGGGGGGGGGGGCTTTGTGCTGGGAGAGGGTATTTGGAGTGGGGAAGATGTGTACTTGGAGGGACATTTTGAGGGGTGGAGGATTTGTGTTAGGAGGGGAACTTTTTTTTTTGGGGGGGGGGGGGGATTTGTGCTGGTAGAGATGATTGGGGGGTGCTAGAAAAGGGGGATGGGGGGATTGCTAGGACGGTTGATGGGGCACCCCTGAAGGACCCTGGAAGGAACCTCAAGTCACCCCTGGAGGAACCTCGAGGCACCCCTGGAGGAACCTCAAAGCACCCCTGAAGGAACCTCATGGCACCCCTGAAGAAACCTCAAGGCACCCCTGAAGGACCCTGAAAGGAACCTCAAGGCACCCCTGGAAGGAACCTCAAGGCACCCCTGGAGGCATCTGGGGGCGACTGGTGGTGACTGGGAGTGGCTGGTGATGATTGGGGTTGATTGTTGGCGACTGGGGTTGACTGGTGGCGACTGGAGTCCACTGGTGGTGACTAGAGGCCACTGGTGGTGGCTGGGGGTGAGTGGTGGCGACTAGGGTTGACTGGGGGCAACTGGAGGTAACTGGTGGGGATTGGGGGTGACTGGTGGGGACTGGGGTTGACTGGTGTGACTGGTGATGACTGTAGTTGATTGTTGGGGACTGGGGGTGACTGGTGGCGACTGGAGGCCACTGGTAGTGACTGGTGTCGACTGCAGATGACTGGTGGTGACTGGGGGTGAGTGGTGGCAACTAGGGTTGACTGGGGCGACTGGAGGTAACTTGTGGCGACTGGGAGCGACTGGAGGTAACTGGTGGCGACTGGGGGCGACTGGTGGTGACTGGGGTTGACTAGTGACGACTGGTGGTGACTGGTGGTGACTGGTGGTGACTGGTCGTGACTGGTGGTGACTGGTGACGACTGGTGACGACTGGTGGTGACTGGTGGTGACTGGTGGTGACTGGGGACGACTAGTGGTGACTAGAGTTGCCACCTCATCCCTTTAAACCCGAACACATATTAATTACACAGATTCTGTGGCTAATTGATTGCAGGTAAGGCACCAAGTGAGTTTAATTACCACCTTAATCAGCCACAGAACCTGTGTAATTAATATGTGTTCAGGTTTAAAGGGATGAGGTAGCAACCCTAGGGGTGACTGGTGGCGACTGGAGGTGACTGGTGGTGACTGGATGTGACTGGTGGTGATTGGTGGTGACTGGGGGTGAGTGGTGGAAAAAATGGGGTTGACTGGGGGCGACTGGAGGCAACTGGGGGCGACTGGTGGGGGGGTGACTGGTGGTGACTGGTGGTGACTGGGGTTGACTGGTGGTGACTGGTGGTGAATAGAGTAGATTGGTGGCATTGGGGGGCGACTGGTGGTGATTGGGGGTGACTGGGGGTGACTGGTGGCGACTGGAGTCGATTGGTAGCATTAGGGGGTGACTGGTGGTGATTGGGGGTGACTGGTGGCGACTGGGGGTGACTGGTGGTGATTGGGGGTGACTGGTGATGACTGGTGGTGAATAGAGTCGATTGGTGGCATTGGGGGGCGACTGGTGGTGATTGGGGGTGACTGGTGGCAACTGGAGTCGATTGGTGGCATTGGGGGGCGACTGGTGGTGATTGGGGGTGACTGGTGGCGACTGGGGGTGACTGGTGGTGACTGGTGGTGATTGGGGGTGACTGGGGGTGACTGGTGGTGACTGGGGGTGACTGGTGGTGACTGGTGGTGACTGGGGGTGACTGGGGTTTACTGGCGGTGACTGGTGGTGACTGGGGGTGACTGGTGGTGACTAGTGGTGACTGGTGGCGACTGGGGGTGACTGGTGGTGACTGGGGGTGACTGGTGGTGACTAGTGGTGACTGGTGGCAACTGGGGGTGACTGGTGGCGACTGGGGGTGACTGGTGGCGACTGGGGGTGACTGGTGGTGATTGGGAATGACTGGGGGTGACTGGTGGTGTGGGGCGACTGGGGGTGACTGGTGGTGATTGGGAGTGACTGGTGGCGACTGGTGGTGACTGGTGGTGATTGGGAGTGACTGGGGGTGACTGGTGGCGACTGGGGGTGACTGGGGGTGACTGGTGGTGACTGGTGGTGATTGGGGGTGACTGGTGGTGACTGGTGGTGACTGGGGGTGACTGGGGGTGACTGGGGGCGACTGGTGGGTGGTGACTGGTGGTGACTGGGGGTGACTGGTGGTGACTGGTGGTGACTGGGGGTGACTGGTGGTGACTGGTGGTGACTGGTGGTGACTGGGGGTGACTGGTGGTGACTGGGGGTGACTGGGGGTGACTGGTGGTGACTGGTGGTGACTGGGGGTGACTGGGGGTGAATGGTGGTGACTGGTGGTGACTGGGGGTGACTGGTGGTGACTGGGGGTGACTGGTGGTGACTGGTGGTGACTGGTGGTGACTAGGGGTGTAGAAGGATCTCCAGGCTGCTCTTCCCGCCGTCTCGGGCTCAGTGTGCAGCAGCTTTGGCGGTGTGAATGCGCAGAGCAGATAAGGGGCTCAGTATGAGAAGAGGGAAGTCTCAGCCGGGTGTTAGCGGATATCACACGCCGCAGATGGGTCTGAGTGGGCCACATCTGGCATCAGCCTCCCCTCCCCCCCCCCAGCCTCCTCCATAAACATCTCACCTCACCCCCCTCCTGCTCAATCCGGCTCTCTCCCGGCTATTATCTTCCCTTGTCAGCCTCTCTCAGACCCTTTATTTAATATGGTGAATTAAACTTACCGCATTGTTAACTGCGCCTGACTCCGCTGCCTGGAACTGCGAAGAGAAAACGGACTTCTGACTTCTATTTATAGCTAAAAATTACAATAATTGGGAAAAAACTGCGTTGCTTTCATTAAAGTGCGTGCGCTGCATGCGCATCCCGGAACATCCCTAATCATTTGCACATTGAAATCTTTTTTTGTAAACTTACATTTCCTCCCCTCCACGTTTTTGTTTTTCAATAGGCAATGGTGACATAGCAAGGGTGTCACAGGTGCCCCCTGGGAAGGCTACACCACCGGCACCTTCTATAACAAACCACTCCAGATCTCCTACCCAGAGGTGTCAGGACCAGAATCGGATGCTGGACAGTTTCCTGTCTGATCTCTTGGAACACATGTGTCAAACACAAGGCCCGCGGGCTGAATTCGGCCTGCCAGGTCATTACACGTTGCCCATGCCCAGGGCTTTTCTTCATCCGGAGGTGTTGGAACTCAGCATACTGTACATAGCACACCCCTAACCCCTGCATTCTGTATGTAGTGTACCTCTGAACTCTGCACTCTGTATATAGTGCACACCTGAACTCTGCACTCTGTATATAGTGCACACCTGAACCCTGCACTCTGTATATAGTGCACACCTGAACTCTGCACTCTGTATATAGTGCACACCTGAACTCTGCACTCTGTATATAGTGCACACCTGAACTCTGCACTCTGTATATAGTGCACACCTGAACTCTGCACTCTGTATATAGTGCACACCTGAACTCTGCACTCTGTATATAGTGCACACCTGAACTCTGCACTCTGTATATAGTGCACACCTGAACCCTGCACTCTGTATATAGTGCAC
Organism: Lithobates sylvaticus; assembly: GCA_028564925.1. NCBI lineage: Eukaryota > Metazoa > Chordata > Amphibia > Anura > Ranidae > Lithobates > Lithobates sylvaticus. The sequence continues at coordinate 3,030,964 of CM053034.1, read as the reverse complement.
ACCTGAACTCTGCACTCTGTATATAGTGCACACCTGAACCCTGCACTCTGTATATAGTGCACACCTGAACTCTGCACTCTGTATATAGTGCACACCTGAACTCTGCACTCTGTATATAGTGCACACCTGAACTCTGCACTCTGTATATAGTGCACACCTGAACTCTGCACTCTGTATATAGTGCACACCTGAACTCTGTACTCTGTATATAGTGCACACCTGAACCCTGCACTCTGTATATAGTGCACACCTGAACTCTGCACTCTGTATATAGTGCACACCTGAACCCTGCACTCTGTATATAGTGCACACCTGAACTCTGCACTCTGTATATAGTGCACACCTGAACTCTGCACTCTGTATATAGTGCACACCTGAACTCTGCACTCTGTATATAGTGCACACCTGAACTCTGCACTCTGTATATAGTGCACACGAATTCGGCCTGCCAGGTCATTACACGTTGCCCATGCCCAGGGCTTTTCTTCATCCGGAGGTGTTGGAACTCAGCATACTGTACATACCACACCCCTAACCCCTGCATTCTGTATGTAGTGTACCTCTGAACTCTGCACTCTGTATATAGTGCACACCTGAACTCTGCACTCTGTATATAGTGCACACCTGAACTCTGCACTCTGTATATAGTGCACACCTGAACTCTGCACTCTGTATATAGTGCACACCTGAACTGAAACCCGCACTTAACGCACATGTATTGCCTGTTTAAGATCCCACTGTTATTGCAATTTGTACTCTGTACATAGCGTACCCCTGAACTCTGCACTCTGTACATCATGCATCCCCCAACCATGCACTCTGTGCATAGGGCACCCCTGCAACTGCACTCTGTACATAGCACACGCCTGAACTCTGCACTCTGGTATGTAGTGCACACCTGAACACTGTACATAGGGCACCCCTGAACTCTGCACTCTGTATGTAGTGCACGTCTCAACTCTGTACATAGGGCACCCCTGAAACTGCACTCTGTACATAGAGCAGCCCTGAACTCTGCACTCTGTACACAGGGCACCCTTGAAACTGCACTCTGTACATAGAGCACACCTGAACTCTGCACTCTGTATGTGGTGCACACCTGAACACTGTGCATAGGGCAACTCTGAAACTGCACTCTTTACATAGCGCAGCCCTGAACGCCACACTTTACACATTCCTGGTATTAATTTCCCTTTTAAGATCCTCCCAGATACAACCGGAACTTTGAGGGCAACCATAATGTTGGTGTGGCCCTCAATGAAGTTTGACACCCCTGTCCTAGAACAACCTTGCCTTGTGTCTTGTTTCCCTTGAACCATGAACTCTTTGCTCCTCCCATAAACCTCCTATTCATATTCAAGCCATGCCTTTGCACTTCCTGTTTGCCAGATTATTGTGCTCTCTCCAGACGATATCTCCCTCTTGTCACTCCTGCTGCCGTCCATATCATCTCTACACTTGTTAACGACCTTTGGCTTGTTTACTGACTACGCTTCTGCTTTATCTCTACCTACTATATCTGCTACTGGACCCCGGCTTGCTCACCTCCTGGTGGGGTGATCCCGAGGACTGTAACCTTCTACTAACACACAGCAAAACCCATGCCCACCATCAGGAGCTCTGGTGAACATCGGTTAGTGCTTAGGCCCTACACCTGGGGTGAGCCGGTGTCATCCTCCAGAGTGACCTGCTTGTGTACTTACCCAGCTGGTCGGTGGGAGCCTCTCTACTGCCATAGCTACTGGCCTCTGAGCCTGACCCCTGACAATAAGACATCCTGTTGTTATTTGGTTTACCTTTTCAGAAATAAAAATTAAAAAGGTGAACTAACCAGTGGCGGTGCATGCATAGAGGGCGCAGGAGTGCCGCCCCCCCTCTCCTGCACCGCTCTATCACCAATAGATAGATTCATGCATTGCATGAATCTATCTATTGTCACCGCTGCCGCCCCCTATTCAGGTGTCTGGCCCCTTGTCGGGCGCCGGGCATCTGAATTACAGCAGGGGGGGGTGTTTCTGGAAGCGCCCTATTAGAGCTGTAAAGCTCTAATAGGCTTCCATAAGTGTAAACAGCGGGCGCACTGCTGTGCGTTCGCTGATTACACAGTATTGTGTTAGAGAAGCGAATACATCGCTTCCCTAACACAGACCCGCCTCTCAGCCAATCAGATTGCTGGGTTTGTTACCTGTCACCTGATTGGCTGAAGTCACAGGCGCTGTGATTGGACGCTAGGCGTCCAATCATAGCAGAAGACAGGAGCGCGGGAGAAGATATCGGAAGATGAGGGGAAGATGAGGGGACACCGCGCGCTGCACACCGAGACAAGGTAAGTGCAGAGGGCAGGCAGGGGGCACAGTGGCAGCACTTGAGGGGCACAATGGCAGCACTTGAGGGGCACAATGGCAGCACTTGAGGGGCACAATGGCAGCACTTGGGGCACAGTGGCAGCACTTGGGGCACAGTGGCAGAACTTGGGGCACAGTGGCAGAACTTGGGGCACAATGGCAGCACTTGAGGGGCACAGTGGCAGCACTTGGGGCACAGTGGCAGAACTTGGGGCACAGTGGCAGCACTT
>CM053034.1:2830889-3023389 GCA_028564925.1 Lithobates sylvaticus | reverse complement strand
TGGTGTTTGTCTGCGGTCACTAAGGATGCCGGTATAAAATTGGTGTCACATTAAGAAAGCTCAGAGGAAACAAGCCTGTTTAAGGCTCCAGCACCTGCCATCTGTCCTTTGCCGGACACTGCCCGGACCTGTGTGCCAACCAAAGGCAGCTTCATCTCACAGCTGTCTACTCTCAGCTTCCCCTGAACCCATGTCAATATGTATGTGTGTGCACAGCCCTGTATGTCAACATACACAATGTGTGACACGCGACGGTTTGCTCACTTTAACCCCTTCCGGCCCAACGCTGAACCAGGATTGTGACATCTGCATTAAAGAGGAACCACATCCGAGCCCCAAAAACACCATTCCATTCATTTTTATTATTCACAGCAAACTCCCCCATCCATCCATCCATGTCTCCATCCATCCATCCATGTCTCCATCCATCCATCCCTCCATCCATCCATCCATGTCTCCATCCATCCATCCATGTCTCCATCCATCCATCCATGTCTCCATCCATCCATCCCTCCATCCATCCATCCATGTCTCCATCCATCCATCCATGTCTCCATCCATCCATCCCTCCATCCATCCATCCATGTCTCCATCCATGTCTCCATCCATCCATTTATCTCTCCATCCATCCATATCTCCATCCATGTCTCCATCCATCCATATTTCCATCCATCCAAGTCTCCATCCATCCAACCATGTCTCCATCCATCCATGTTTCCACCTATCCATGCCTTCATCCATCCATCCATGTCTCCATCCATCCATCCACGTCTCCATCCATCCATCCATGTCTCCATCCATCCATCCATGTCTCCATCCATCCATGTCTCCATCCACCCATCCATGTCTCCATCCATCCATGTCTCCATCCATCCATCCATGTCTCCATCCATCCATGTCTCCATCCATCCATGTCTCCATCCACCCATCCATGTCTCCATCCATCCATGTCTCCATCCATCCATCCATGTCTCCATCCATCCATGTCTCCATTCATCCATCCATGTCTCCATCCATCCATCCATGTCTCCATTCATCCATCCATGTCTCCATCCATCCATGTCTCCATCCACCCATCCATGTCTCCATCCATCCATGTCTCCATCCATCCAACCATGTCTCCATCCATCCATGTTTCCACCTATCCATGCCTTCATCCATCCATCCATGTCTCCATCCATCCATCCACGTCTCCATCCATCCATCCATGTCTCCATTCATCCATCCATGTCTCCATCCATCCATGTCTCCATCCACCCATCCATGTCTCCATCCATCCATGTCTCCATCCATCCATCCATGTCTCCATCCATCCATGTCTCCATCCATCCATGTCTCCATCCACCCATCCATGTCTCCATCCATCCATGTCTCCATCCATCCATCCATCCATGTCTCCATCCATCCATGTCTCCATTCATCCATCCATGTCTCCATCCATCCATCCATGTCTCCATCCATCCATGTCTCCATTCATCCATCCATCCATATCTGGATCCATCCATCCATGTCTCCATCCATCCATGTCTCCATCCACCCATCCATGTCTCCATCCATCCATCCATGTCTCCATCCACCCATCCATGTCTCCATCCATCCATGTCTCCATCCATCCATGTCTCCATCCATCCATGTCTCCATCCATCCATATCTCGATCCACCCATCCGTGTCTCCATCCATCCATGTCTCCATCCATCCATCCATGTCTCCATCCATCCATGTCTCCATTCATCCATCCATCCATATCTGGATCCATCCATCCATGTCTCCATCCATCCATGTCTCCATCCACCCATCCATGTCTCCATCCATCCATCCATGTCTCCATCCACCCATCCATGTCTCCATCCATCCATGTCTCCATCCATCCATGTCTCCATCCATCCATGTCTCCATCCACCCATCCATGTCTCCATCCATCCATCCATGTCTCCATCCACCCATCCATGTCTCCATCCATCCATGTCTCCATCCATCCATGTCTCCATCCATCCATGTCTCCATCCATCCATATCTCGATCCACCCATCCGTGTCTCCACCCATCCATGTCTCCATCCATCCATCCATGTCTCCATCCATCCATGTCTCCATTCATCCATCCATCCATATCTGGATCCATCCATCCATGTCTCCATCCATCCATGTCTCCATCCACCCATCCATGTCTCCATCCATCCATGTCTCCATCCATCCATGTCTCCATCCATCCATTTATCTCCATCCATCCATCCATCCACCCATCCATGTCTCCATCCATTCATATTTCCATCCATCCATGTCTCCGTCCATCCATCCAAGTCTCCATCCATCCATCCATGTTTCCACCTATCCATGCCTTCATCCATCCATCCATGTCTCCATCCATCCATGTCTCCATCCATCCATGTCTCCATCCATCCATCTTTCCATCTATCCATCCATCCATGTCTCCATCCATCCAACTTTCCATCTATCCATCGATCCATGTCTCCATCCATCCATATTTCCATCTATCCATCCATCCATGTCTCCATCCATCCATCCATGTCTCCATCCATCCAACCATGTCTCCATCCATCCATGTCTCCGTCCATCCATCCAAGTCTCCATCCATCCATCCATCCATCCATGTCTCCATCCATCCATATTTCTACCTATCCATGCCTGCATCCATCTATCCATGTCTCCATCCATATCTCCATCCATCCATGTCTTCATCCATCCATCCATCCATCCATGTCTCCATCCATCCATATTTCCACCTATCTATGCCTTCGTCAATCTATCCATGTCTCCATCCATCCATCCATCCATATCTCCATCTATCCATGCCTTCATCCATCTATCCATGTCTGCATCCATCCATCCATATCTCCATCCATGCCTCCATCTATCCATGTCTCCATCCATCCATCCATATCTCCATCTATCCATGTCTTCATCCACCCATGTCTCCATCAATCCATGTCTCCATCCATCCATCCATCCATATCTCCATCTATCCATCCATCCATGTCTCCATCCAATCATGTTTCCTTCTATCCCTGCCTCCATCCATCCATGTCTATATCCATGTCTCCATCCATCCGCTTTTCCATCTATCCATGCCTTCATCCATCCATCCATATCTCCATCCATCAACCCATGTCTCCTACCATCCATGTTTCCATCTATCCATGCTTTCATCCATCCATCCATGTCTCCATCCATATCTCCATCCATGTCTTCATCCATCCATCCATGCCTTCATCCATCCATATCTCTATCCATCCATGCCTTCATCCATCCATATCTCCATCCATCCATGTTTCCATCCATCCATATCTCCATCCATGTCTCCATCCACATCTCCATCCATGCCTTCATCCATCCATATCTCTATCCATCCATGCCTTCATCCATCCATATCTCCATCCATCCATGTTTCCATCCATCCATATCTCCATCCATCCATGTCTCCATCCATCCATATCTCCATCCATGTCTCCATCCACATCTCCATCCATGTCTTCATCCATCCATCCATGCCTTCATCCATCCATATCTCTATCCATCCATGCCTTCATCCATCCATATCTCCATCCATCCATGTTTCCATCCATCCATATCTCCATCCATCCATGTTTCCATCCATCCATATCTCCATCCATCCATGTCTCCATCCATCCATGTTTAGCAGGCTGTAGGTTTGTGATAGTGTGTGCGTTATGGTACCCGATGCGTTGCAGAGTTCTTCTAGTGTTGTGAGGGGAGGTGATGTTGTCGGAGGGGTTTTCAGTGAGTGTAAAAAGTGGCTCAGTTGGCTGGCTCTCAAGAAGTCCAGCCGAAATGGCCCTGTGGTATTTGAGAGTTCTGTTATTGTGGGCCAACGACCATTGGTGCTAAAGTGGGAGGCCTGGTGTGTGCCCTCGTCTTTCAGTCTTTTAAATTCTGCGTCATGTAATCCTGGTGCAAATTCAGGGTTTCCCAAGATGGGGAAGAGGGGTGAGTTGGGGGATGATATGGGGGTCGTCGTGATGAGACGTGCGCAGACCTGTGTTGTGGTTCCTATTAGCGGGTGTCGCTTAATTTCCGCTGGCAGAGACGGGTAGCACCAGGGAGCTCTACTAAGTGGGGTTTCGCTTTGATGTTGCTCCAGTTGTGTCCAGAGCTTAGTCTCCTGGTGGCGGCACCAGTCTATAAGCCTGCCCAAGTGAACTGCCTGGTAGTATGTACGGATGTTTGGTAACGCGAGTCCCCCATGTTGTTTAGGTAGAACTAAAAGTTTATAAGAGAGTCGTGGTCTTTTTTTAGCCCATACAAAGTCTGTAAACATGGTTTGTACTTGTTTGAAGTAGAGTGTGGGAATGTGTATAGGTATCGCCTGCATGAGATAGAGGAATTTTGGGAGTATCATCATTTTGAGGATGTTGCAGCGACCTATCCATGAATGTAGACCGGTGTGCCATTTTTTAAGTAATATTTTGATTGTTTTCAAGAGTGGTGGGAAGTTCAGCTCATATAGCCGTGTGAGTGTGCGAGGGATGTAAGTACCTAAATATTTTAGGGCTGTCTGTGTCCATTTCAACTGGAAACTTGATTGTAGCTGTCTAAGTTGTGCTGGTTGTATTCCTACTCCCATCGCCTCAGATTTAGTAAAATTAATTTTTAGGTTGGAGAGGACTCCATAAATCTTAAATTCTCGTAAGAGGTTGGGGAGGGAGATTGAGGGGGTGGTGAGTGTGAACATGAGGTCGTCGGCGTACGCCGATACCTTGTGTTGCGTTTGGTGTACTTTCACTCCTGAGATATTGGGGTTTTGTCTTATGTGGCATAGGAATGGTTCCAGAGTGAGGGCGAATAGAAGGGGGGACAACGGACACCCCTGCCTTGTCCCGTTTGTGATCGGGAAAGGGTCTGAGAGCACTCCATTAGCCCTCACTCTGGCAGATGGTTTTTCATAGGTTGCGGCTATCCACTTTAGCATGTTGTCTCCCAGTCCTATATGGCGCAACGTGGCAAACATGAAGGCCCAACTAACCCGATCAAACGCTTTCTCAGCGTCCGTGCTTATAAAAACACTGGGCGTTTGGGTGCGGGTGACTTTATGTAGTAGATTCAAGACCTTGGTGGTATTGTCCCTTGCCTCTCTTGTGGGGACAAATCCCACCTGGTCTAAGTGTATTAGGAGGGGCAGGTGTGTCTGTATTCTAGTCGCTATTATTTTGGTGAATAGTTTGAGGTCCGAATTAAGTAGGGAGATAGGCCTATAGCTTCCGCAGTTGGTCAGGTCTTTGCCTTCTTTTGGGATAACAGATATTTGTGCTTGTAATGTGGTGGTGTGTAGTTTCCCTTCTTTAGTGAGGCCGTTAAGCACATTAACCAAGCGTCCTCCTAATACTGGTAGTAGTGTCTTGTAGTAGTGTGGCGTGAGTCCGTCCGGTCCTGGGGCTTTTCCAACTTTAGTGCTTTTCAGCGCAAGTTGTACCTCCGATAATGTGATAGGGGCTTCTAACAGATCTCGGGTGTCGGTGGAGAGGGTGGGCATACGGGAAGTAGTAATATAATCTGTTATGTGTTCTAATGATGGTGGCGTGTTGGACAGGTTGTAGAGCGATTCATAGTAGGATTTAAATTCCCGTGTTATATGTTGTGGTAAGGTTATCTTCTGTCCCGATGGCGAGCGTATGGAGGGTATGTACGACGCTGTTCTTTGGTCCCGTAATGACTGTGCTAGCAGTCTGCCGCATTTATTGCCCGACTCGTAAATCCTTTTACGTGTTATTTGTAATGCCGTCTTTGCTCTAAAATTTAACAGGTCAGTTACTTGTGTGCGTATTGCGTCCAGTTCGTTCCCTATCTGGTCAGTCGGGGTTTGCTTGTGTCTGATTTCTAGGGTGTGAAGTCTGCTGAGGAGAGAGGTCAATTGGGCTGTCCTTTGTTTTTTTAGTCTTGCCCCGTGTTTTATGAGTATTCCGCGAATCACCGCTTTGTGCGCTTCCCAGACTAGGCCTTCATCACTTTCTGAGTCGCTATTGGTTTGAAAATAGTTGGTTATTTCCCTTGTAACCTCAGCTAGTGTGTCTGGGTCTTTCAGAAGGCTTTCATTAAGCCTCCACGGTTTCCTTTGATTTTTTTGGAAGTCTGTCAGAGCATAACTCAGGATAGCTGGGGCGTGATCGGACCAAGTGATTGATCCTAGTGAGGTGTTTCTGACGGCGTGAAGTTGGTTGTGTGGTATCAACAGGTAATCGATGCGCGAATATGTGTTGTGGGGGCGTGAGTAGTACGTATAATCTCGTTCGCCAGGGTGAAAGAGGCGCCATGTATCTATCAATTGTGATCTCTGAAGTGCTATGTGGATGGCCTTGCGTGTGTTTCTGGAGGTTGATGAACTCCCTGTTGAGGTATCCTCCTCGGGTATTAGGGGGATATTCAGGTCTCCTCCCACTATTAGTTGCCCTTCAGTAAAGTTTTGTAGTTTGATCAAGTGTCTTGTAAAGAACGTATCTTGTTGGGTGTTTGGGGCGTAGAGGTTTGCTAGTGTTATTTTGATGTCACCAATTTGGCCCTTGAGGAATAGAAATCTTCCCATCGGATCTGTCAGTATGTCTGCCAGGGACCATGGGATTTTGGCTGAAATTAATATTGAGACTCCTCGTGATTTGGATTCCTTGTAGGTCGAGTGATACACCGTCGGGAAGTACCTATTCTTGAGGATCGGGAGTGTGTTTTCTCGGAAGTGTGTCTCTTGTAGGAGGACTATGTCTGCCTTTAGGTGTCTCATATCATTAAGTAGCATTCTCCTTTTCTCTGGGATGTTGAGTCCCTTCGCATTTAAAGTGACAATAGTAATGTCGTCCATGTTCGTGGGGGGACGGGGAGTGTGGGGGGGGGGGGGGTAAGAAAGTACAGTAAAGAGTTAGAGAGAGGTATAGAATAGAGAGAAGAATGTAGTAGATGGAGGTAGGTATATTCTACCAATACTAAAAGGGTATGAAATGCGCCCGTCGGAAGCCTAGTGCTTCTAGCGGTTGCCTACCGATTTAGCTGGTGCTCTAATGTGCGTGCAAAATATTTGCAAAGACGCTCTCCAGGTAGCCTGGGTATCGTGCGTCGTCCTATGTGGGGGTGAAATCAGCAAGGGTCCCTGCGAGTCTCCCGGTCCCTCACTGACCACCCGGCCTCTGCTTGTATAAAAGAGTGTGTGGGCATGCGTGCTCAATTGTGTGTCGTAGGGTGGTTTTGTACATTTCAGGCTATAATATGTAATATGACACTAGGACATGTAAATTCAATACTTGCTCATTTTCTAGTTAACAAAAAAAAAAAAACCTTTAACCAGAAAGATGGAATCAATAAAACAACATTAGCTTATATGCATAGGTTACGTCTGCCAACTAATCATTCCCCCACAAAATCCAGCCCCCCCCCCCCCACCCGCCCCAGAGAAGTTCCCCACAATAATTTATGGTCCTGAGCAATTTGATGCGGTTCCAATATCCCCCCCCCCCTTTTACGGCTCCCCTGTCCGTATCTCTTCGTGGGAGTCTCGGTTTGTAGCATGCAAAGTGTTGGGGAAAGGGGGGTGAGTGTGTATCATTGCACCATGGCGGACCAATCTCTCCGTTCAAATTCTGAGGCGTGGGGGTGTCACAAAACCGGCCCCCGGCGGGTCCTCCGCGGCAGGCGGGGGGGGGGGGGGCCGGGGGGCAGAAAACAGGGGGCAGCATCAAGGTAAGTTCGATGTCCTATGCATTACAAACAATGGGTACCGGTATAGGTAGCTCCGCAGTAATCAGGACTCACGTGTACCATCGTCCACGGCGGCGGCAGGGCTGGGGCGGAATCGGCCTCTGTTCCTCTGCGAGCGCGGTGGTTGGTTGTATCTGCCCGTTGCTGGACCCGAGCGACCCGGTGCCTTCGGTAGTCTCATTAGCCAATTGGGGACCTGGACTGGTTCTGTGCCTATAAAGGAGAAGAATCCCGGCAGGTCTGCAGGCGTTCTCAGGGTGAATGAGGTCTGCGCCGTTCGGAAGATTACCGCCAGGGGGTATCCCCAGCGGTAGGTGTATCCTCGTCTCCTCGCTAATTCCAATACTGGCTTTAGCATAGCCCGGCGCTGTAGGGTTGCCCTGGATAAGTCCGGTAGGATCTGGATATTGGCCCCATCAAATTCGATTTCGCCTGCTTCCCAGGCCTTTCGTAGTATGTTTTCTTTAGTTGTAAAGCGGTGGAGGCGGCATAGCACATCGCGTGGCCTGGCTGGGTCGGCGGATCTGGGGCCCAGTGTGCGGTGCACCCTGTCGATTTCAATCGTCGGCGGGGGGGTCTCCAGCAGTCTGTGGAATATTGCGGTCACTGTCTCCGCCAGGTCTTCCGGGCCCGTGGCTTCAGGTATCCCCCGCAGCCGCAGGTTGTTGCGGCGGCTGCGGTCTTCCATTTCCTCCAGGTGCAATTGCATGTCTTGGGAGTCCATCGTTTGTGATACCTGTGCCTGCTCCAGGGCCTGTATGCGTGTCTCCAGTGCAGAGACCCGTGACTCTCCAGATGTCACACGGTCCGACACTGTATGCAACTCCGCTTTCACCTCCTGGATGTCCCTGCTGTGCGCCTCCTCTATCCTTAGGATCAGCGCTTCTATGTCGGCCCTTGTCGGTAAGGCCTCAATGTCGGCTCTGGTGGGGAGGGCCCGCAGCATGGTGCGGAGGTCGGCATCTAATTGGCCTTGCGACGTGTCCGTCATCTCTGTACGGAATGCTGCCGGTGTCTCTGCGAGGTATTCCGGGTCCTCCGGTGGTGTTGGTGTGTGGCTTTGGGTTGGGCCCGGGTTCCGTTCCATGCGCGGCCCACGTGGAGCGGTTTCTATGGCGCCTGTTGCTTGTCTCGGTGTGCCGCTGAAAAAATTATGGATACTGGTCTGCGAGTTCTGGGATCTGGTCCCTCTTGAGGTCGAGCGTGTCCTGTATTGATTTGGGGTGCTCATGCCGTGCCCACATGAGTTAAGTGGCAGGTAATGGCCATAGTGGATCAGGTTAGGCCGGGAGCTCTGTCGGTGCCCGTCTTTACTCGGCCATGGCTAGTTTTGTCATTTGTCAGGGAGTAAAGTCGTGCTATGCATCCCTGGGGGTCATAGCCTGGCCGGCTAGAGTGTTGCAGCTTCAAGGGGCAGTTTGCCAGTCTCAGAGGGGGTCAGAATGGTGTGCAAGATGGCCGCCGGGTGAAGCAAGATGGCCGCCGGGTAAAGCAAGATGGCCGCCTTTCACAGGACTGGGGCCGTTTTTCCTCCTGCCGGCCACTGTGAGGGGGGTAAATGGGAGCCCCTGATGGAGGGTGAGTTCCGGTTACTGTGTGGGGGAAAAACCGAGCCACGGGGGGGTCCTGCAGGCCAGAATTAAGTGTTGGGGCCGCTGCCGGGTGTAGCAAGATGGCCGCCGATCACAGGGCCGGGGCCGTTTTCTTGCCTACAGGCTGCTGTACAAGGGTGTAAGTGGGAGCCCCGGGTGGAGGGTGGTCTCCGGTTGTTGTGGGGAGAAAGAGCCGGTCCAGGGGGGGTTCGAGAGGCCAGGATTGGGAGGCGGAGCCGCGGCCGGGTGTAGCAAGATGGCCGCCGATCACAGGGCCGGAGCCGTTTTCTTGCTTTCAGGCCGCTGTACAGGGGTGTAAGTGGGAGCCCCGGGTGGAGGGTGGTCTCCGGTTCTTGTGGGGAGAAAGAGCCGGTCCAGGGGGGTTCGAGAGGCCAGGATTGGGGGCCGGAGCCGCGGCCGGGTGCAGCAAGATGGCCGCCGTTCAGGGAGCCAGGCCGGAGCCGCGGCCTGTCCTCCAGATGGCCTCAATCACACACAATATTACCCTCTGGTGGTCTGGCTAGCGTTGGGTGCCGTCCTGACAGGTCCCTGGGTGTTTTTCAGGCTGGTGGATTCACGGATGGCGGCGGATTAATAATCAGGGTCCAGAGCTCCTCACAAAGACGTCCGCCGCCGTTCGCATCAGGACACGCCCCCCCTGCGCATATTTTGTTGCTTGAAACTTGTTGCTCGATAAAGTACATGGACTTCTTCGGGGAAGGGTCCTTTGTGTTGACCCCGATAGACAGGAGGTCATTGGGGGAGATTTACTAAAATTGGAGAGTGCAAAATCTGGTGCAGCTGTGCATAGAAACCAATCAGCTTCCAAGTTTTTATGTCAAAGCTTCATTGAAGAAGCTGAAGTTAGAAGCTGATTGGCTGCCGGCTGCACCAGATTCAGAGCGCTCCAGTTTTAGTAAATGCCCCCCACTGTCTCATGCTGCACAGGAAACATTCATCTGGTTTGCTAAAGACGACTAGAACTTTGGCTGTCATGCATGAAAAGTTCTAGTTGTCGTTAGCAACCAGATTTTTTTATTTTTTTTGTAGCACCCGGCAGGTATCCAGACTCAGCGATTACTAATGGCTGCACCTGAGCTGCATCATGTGACACAAGTTTTCGGTTTCTCCAGAGGAGCAGCTGCAGAGAGAACGACAGGGAGGGGGCACTTTCATATCCTCACACCTGCCACAGTTGTTTGTAAAGGGGATTTCCCTTGAAATCAGCGTGTATAGGCAAGGCTCGTTGCTCCAACAGGTCTGAAAAGACCAAATTTATCTTTTTTTTCCCCCAATTTTCTACCTGTAAAATATTTACTGTGCGCTCTTCACTTTCTCACGTTTACAGAGAACCTGTGCATTGCCTAGGCCCACGCTCCCTGCTTACCGTATATACTTGAGTATAAGCCGACCGAATATAAGCCGAGGCACCTAATTTTACCACAAAAAAACTGGGAAAACGTATTGACTCGAGTATAAGCCTAGGGTGAGAAATGCGCAGCTACTATAAGTGGAAAAGACAGTCAACAATGCCCATTTGCAGCCTCACTGTGCCCATTTGTAGCCTCACTGTGCCCATTTGCAGCCATAGGTCCCCCAAACTTCACACTTGGGTAGTTAAGGGTTCCTAGCTGCCCCCTAAGCTGCAGCCAAAATTTGGGGTCTTTGGATCCAAAGGGTCCCGAAATGACATTGCTGCAGATGGACACAGTTGACCAACTTTGCTGCTAGGAACCCCAAATTTGGTGCGCAAACCCTGTGGAAACCCTGTGGAACTAGCACTACAACATATCCAAAGATGGGGTTCCTAGCTCCAAGTGGCCCCAGATACGGGGGCCCCAAAGTCGGTTTCGGAAAATGTCAAGCACTTTTCTGCAGCAGAGAATTACATTTTCTGAACCGACTTTGGGGCCCCGTATCTCTTGGTGCTAGGAACCCCATCTGTTGTATGGATATGTTGTAGTGCTGGTTCAACTGGGGTTGCACACCAAATTTGGGGTTCCTAGCACCAAGTGGCCCTGAGATACGGGGCCCCAAAGTCGGGTCGGAAAATGTCATTCTCTGCTACAGAAAAGTGCTTGACTCGAGTATAAGCCGAGGGGGGCATTTTCTGCACAAAAAAAATGGGCTGAAACAAATCGGCTTATACTCGAGTATATACTGTATATATTCCTACCTTGTACTTTCTTTTCTATGAGAATAAGTAGAAGAAGCCCTTTGTAAGCTCTAACCGCAGCAAGGTGGACTACCCCGTCCCTCCACCTTCAACTGGTGTCACGTACCTAGTAGACGAGCCCGAACTGCAGGGGAAGGCCTCCCTTGCACCTCCGACTTGAGGCCCCTGGTAGAGTAAACAGGAGGCGCAGGAGTAAGGAGTGGCATGAGCGCCTGGCAGGATCAACAGCAAGAGGTAAGTCCGGAATTCAGGAAGCTCTGCACAGGAGGACAGAAGACTGGAACTGGAGCAGTGGACTGGACCTGGAACAGGCTGGATCAGCGGACAGGTGCAGCAGACTGGAACTGGAGCAGTGGACTGGACCTGGAACAGGCTGCATCAGCGGACAGGTGCAGCAGGCTGGAACTGGAGCAGTGGACTGGACCTGGAACAGGCTGGATCAGCGGACAGGTGCTGCAGGCTGGAACTGGAGCAGTGGACTGGACCTGGAACAGGCTGGATCAGCGGACAGGTGCAGCAGGCTGGAACTGGAGCAGTGGACTGGACCTGGTACAGGCTGGATCAGCAAACAGGTGCAGCAGGCTGAAACTGGAACAGCTGACTTGGAGCTGGACAGCAGACTGGAACCTGGAACAGGCTGGATCAGCGGACAGGTGCCGCAGACTGCAGGAAGATTTCTTCAGGAACTCAGGAAGGTCAGGCAAGCCGGGTCGGTTATCAGGCGGGCAGCAGAAGGTCCAAAGGAGCAGGCAGAAGAGAAGTCAGACAGGCCGGAGTCAGGTGCAGGCAGATGGCAGGGATGGTCGGAGGCAAGCCGGGTAAAGCACAAGAACAGATTTCAGATATCAGGAACACACAGAACGCTGTAGAGCAGACAGCAAAGTCCCTGTGTGTCAGTCTGGTTTAAATAGCCCTCCTGGCGTTAGTGGGTGCACGTGCTCGCACATGTGCACTAGTGGCGCCCGCGATCGCGCACCAGCAAGTCTAGAACGCCTGTTACTGGCAGGATCTTCCTGACAACTGGGTTTGGGAATGAAAATTGGCCATTTAGGCACCATGCCAAGCTGGAGTCTGTTCCCAATAGAGGTGGACTAGCTAACCAAAAATTTGTTATCGGAGTTGGGGCTAGGCTGTGGCAGTGGCCACGGAGAAGACACGTTGGGAGTCTTGGTGTCACGGTCAGGGGTCAGGCTCGGAGACCATTGTAGTGTAGGTATACTTGGCATGGGCACCTACCGCCCTGCATTTCTTGCTTGTAGCTTTAGCAGTAGAGAGGCTCCCACCAACCAGCAGTATAGGTATAGAAGCAGGTCACCCTCCCAGATCAAGCAGGATCAGCTGAGGAGTCTAAGCACTAACCGGTGTCCACCAGAACTTCTGATGGTGGAGATGGGTTTTTCTGTGTGGTAGTACATCAGGAGGTTAGGAAGCCGGTATAGCAGGTAGGGATTAGGCAAAAGCATAGTATGTAAACAAGCCAAAGGTCAGTAACAAGTGGTTGCAGGGTGGGATCAAGCGGAAGCATAGTTAAGGAACAAGTCAAAGCTCAGTAATGAGTGGTAGTGAAGATATGGACAGAACAAGGAGTGACAAGAGCAAGATATTGGCTGGAGAGAGCACAATAATCTGGCAAACAGGAAGTGAAAATCCATGGCTTAATTAGGAAGTTCATGGGAGGAGCAAAAATGTCAAGGTTCAAGAGAAACAAGGCACAAGTCAAGGTTGTCTATGGAATCAGGCAGGGAGCTGTCCAGCATCTCAGGCGGCTCAGCAAGAAGAAATGCTGCCAGACACAGCAGAGGTTGCAGGTTCAGATCCGGGTCCTGATACTTGGAGAAGCAGGGTACCCATTGGCACAGGAGGGTACCCTGCAGTACACGAAGGGCCAAGGCACGGAATCGAAGGAACTGCCTGGTCTTCGCCAGAACTCCTGAAGGGGAAGATAGATTATACACCCAGGTTGCGGCCCTCTGACTCACCAGGCAGGCAGTTACTGAGAACCGAGTGTGAAGATGCATGGATCACAAGTCTATAGGGTACACTGGTAGGGGTGCACGAAACTACACAGAGGCATGTAGGAGGAAAAAAGACTGGGAATCCTCAGGTTCTGGTAACGAGAGGCTGGCTGGAACACACAGGAAGACGTAGTGATGAAGGGGGCCTGGATACTGGCAGGGGTGCACCATGTCACTGCAGTAGGATGCAGAATGAGGATCGCAGACTCAGGCGCACGGGCGCAAGGTACAGGTTGGAGTGCACAGAAGCAATGCAAGGAAACACTGGGGATCACAGAAGCATTCAGGAGGAAATGCAGGGGGTCTCACTGATCCCCACTGATCTCTGTAGCTGCAGGCACTATAAAGCAATTCATCCTCAAAGTTCAGAGAAGTACTAAAACTGTCTGGCTCAGCGTCCAGAGCACCAGCCCCTTGTATATATTAGAGATGTGAAGGCTGTAAGGCTGTTGAGTCACTACTTAGAGGGCAAGCTGAACTGCAGAGCCACTGCTGGGAGGAGGGGGGGGGAGACAGGGGAAGCTGTTACTGCAGAGCCACTGCCAGGAAGGGGGGAACAGGGGAAGCTGTTACTGCAGAGCCACTGCTGTTAGGGGTGAGCTGAGGACAGACGTGATTTCCCTTTGGGAGTATCTCACCAAAAGTGAAATTTTTGCTGCAGGGGATGCTCAAAAACTGACTTGCATCTTGGGGCAGACTTCTGGGAAAATCAGTGAGCCAATCGCACAAGCAGGAAATCACATTTCTGGGGGGCGCTCTGTATACCATCTGTGTACAGAGCGCCTCCAGGTGGCCATTTTGCATTTTACAGAAAACTACAACAGCTGCAGAAAGGAAAAGTCATTTTTAATAACATTCAATTACAATTTGACTTGTGCCGCAATTATATATGCTTTATTTATTTTTTTCAGAGCGCACCCCACGTAGGAGCCGCTGGTGAATAGGGATCCCTCCGCACAGCCAAGCACACCAAATCTTCACAGGCTCCCAGAGCAAGAAACACTCCAATATTTGCATTCTATTGAGGGGATAAAACTTGGATAGGGAATGGGAATATTTTGGGATGCCCACTTGACTTAGAACAAGTCTGCAGGGAAAACGTCTCCTATGCACAGTCTATATACACTCCACTGCTTCCTCCAGCACACTTGTTTGCAGAACTCCAGCTGGCAGTCAATCTGATAAAAAGGCAACAGTCAGATCTTGGAGGAAAAGCCCTTTACAGGCAGGGCCCCTGGGCCCCTTGGGTTGTGTAGCAAAGTACAGTGTACAGCTAACGTCCCTGTGGCTACTGATCCCAGCACCGCCTCTTCGGGCACTGCCACCCCCGCTGGCTGCAGCTGCCCCTTTCACCAGCCCACCTGGCTACTTCTCCACAGTCCTCCCAGATTGTCACAGTCACCAGCCACCCGGCTGACTTCTCCCCTGAGATCTCCTGGAAGTGCTGACTCTCTCCCGCTGTCCTCACACCCGCTCCCATGCATCCAGGACAGGACTCCTCTCTGTGTTGTTAGAGGATCCCTCCCACACCCGAGCCCCAGGCCAGAGGTCACCACCCAGACTAGGGGGCACCCTCAAGGGCCACTAACAGCCTACTCAGCACTCCACCTCCATCTTCCACCCGACTGCCCTCTGTTGGCATGATCCAGAGTTATTAAGAGGTGCCCACCTCCTGCCAGCCCACTTTCTGGGGATAGGCTGGGGCTCTCCTCCAAAGCTCCCACCCATTCTTCTGGAAGCTTCTCCAATTTTCCAGTAAGTAGGGGGAGGTACCAGAGGTGCTGCCTGATGAGTCATCCAGCCTCCCTGAGTCACTCACCCTGGCCCAGATTTAACCCACCCTGGCTCTCAGCTAGGCTAAAATGTACCTACACTAAACACTTATAGGGATGAGCCCGGTGTTCGATTTGAACCCATGTTCGAATCGAACATCGGCCGTTCGTCTGTTCGTCGAAACCAGAACTTTGTGGGCCGTTCGCATCAAATTCGTGTGATACGAACGACCCACAATGCACTGCGCCAGTCGCAGTGCATTGCTGGCTGATGATTGGCCAAGCATGCACTGTAACCCCGCATGCTTGGCCAATCACAGCGCCGGCAGTGAGGAGAGGCATAATTGGCCACAAGCAGGATGCCTATGGCCAAATATAGCTCAGGGGGGTTTAGTACACGCCCCACACTATAGAAGGCCACCAGTGCGGCGGCCTTGTGTAGTGTTGTGCGGCATTCATAGAGAGCAGGATAGGCAGGGACAGTGTCAGCTGTGCTTTATACTTCTTTAGATAGCGCTGTTACAGTGGGTGTAGTGTGCCTCCTGCACAGCATACACCTGAATCTACCCCCTCATTTCTGGTGTTGTGTAGTTAATTTGTGCAACACAGGCATCTGCCTAATATTCAGTCATGTCATTTACACAGGAATCAGTGCATTTAAATAGCACTGATTGCTGTATAAATGACAATGGTCCCAAAAACGTGTCAAATTTGTCCGATGTGTCCGCCATAATGTCGCAGTCCCGATAAAAATCGCAGATCGCCGCCATTACTAGTAAAAAAACAATAATAATAAAAAATGCTATAAAACTATCCCCTATTTTGTAGACGCTATAACTTTTGCGCAAACCAATCAATATACGCTTACTGCAATTTTCTTTACCAAAAATATGTAGAAGAATACATATCGGCCTAAACTGAGGAAAAAATTAGCTTTTTTTAAAAGCTTTTTTGTAGCAAAAAGTACAAAGTATTTTTTTTGATAATTGTCACTCTTTTCTTGCTTATAGCGCAAAAAATACAAACCGCAGAGGTGATCAAATACCACCAAAAGAAAGCTCTAATTGTAAGGAAAAAATTACGTCAATTTTGTTTGGGTGCAGCGCCACACGACCGCGCAATTGTCAGTTAGGCCCCTTTCACACTGGGGCGGTTTGCAGGCGCTATTGCGCTAAAAATAGCGCCTGCAAACCGACCCGAAACAGCCGTTGCTGTGTCTTCAGTGGGAAAGCCCGAGGGCTTTCACACTGAAGCGGTGCGCTTGCAGGACGCTGGAAAATGTCCTGCAAGCCGCATCTTTGGCTCGCTATAGGAGCGGTATATTTACCGCTCCTATAGCGCCCGTTCCCATTGGAAACAATGGGGCAGCGCTCCGAACCCGCCCGCAAAACGCTGCTACAGCGGCGGTTTGCGGGTGGTATTGACCCTTTTTCGGCCGCTCGCGGGGGGTAAAACCACCCCGCTAGCGGTCGAAATGCGCTGCTAAAACGCCGGTAAAGCGGCGCTAGATATAGCGCCGCTTTACCGCCATCGCCCCCACCGCTCCAGTGTGAAAGTAGCCTTAAGCGACGCAGTGCTGAATCACAAAAAAATGGCCTGGTCATTCAGCAGCCGAATCTTCCGGGGCTGAAGTGGTTAAAAACCCAGCATGAAACATTGACCATATGTCTATGTCCACAGCAGGCGGGCAGACCAGAAGACATCTCACTGGAATCCCTGATGAGTATAAGAAGCTTGCGGGTGTATCGGTGCGCCGGTATCCACCGGCGTCTGAAATAACGGCTTATAACGCAATCATTATCTCTTGTTATGTAGGTCCGAGATGTCATGGCTTTGGAATCACCTGTAATTCGTTCTCGCAGAGGATGATAGGGAATCCGCTACTCGCTGGGCCTACCTGTGGCTTGAATTTGCATGTGTCAAAGAAAGTCTTTGAAACGCCGCCACTTTCTGACTGTTGGGTGACCAGTGCCAAGAATCGCGACTCCTAATAATTCTTCCCGCATTCTCTCACAATTTTTGAAGGATGCTGCACAGATCAAAGGCCTCTTTGATCTCCTACATTTTATTAAGTATTTTATGAGTTCACCAAAAACATGATTCTGTGCTGTGGATAAAGCACATTAAGAATGCGGTTTGTCAGTAACAAACCTTTATGCAGTTTTGATCCATCCATCCAAAAAAATAAAAATCTGCTAACCAGTGAAAACTGAAATGTAAAAAAATAGCCATTTTGCTAGTTCATTTATTGGTTTAAAATCGCTAATCAGAGTTTTTCCATTGATTACCAGATTTGGTGACGTGATCGGTTGGGCAGCCACCTTGGGGCGCCAGAATGGGGGGGGGGGGGGGGGGCAAAAAATCAGAATCCCCAGCCACTTGCTGGAGATTCAGATTTCTAAAATATTTATCTTCCGTTCCCTTGCATTGTGCCCTCTCTCCTACCGGGTGCAGCATGGAGGCAGGGCCGGTGCTACCACTAGGCAAACTAGGCAGCCGCCTAGGGCGCACTTCTGCCTAGGGGCGCTCGGCCACTGGTTTCCCTCCGCGTTTGCATGCTCTGCAGGCTACAGAATGCAACTAACTAAGTCTGACCGGTAGTGTAATTAGAGGCGCAGCAATGGAGCCAGCGCTAGAGGAAGCCGAGCCGATGCTTTCTGTATAGCGCCGCCTTCTGTCACATGGACAGTGTAAAGGGGGTGGAGCCAATGGTGGTGAAAAAAGTAGGTTTTGCCTAGGGTGTCAAAAACCCTTGCACCACCCCTGCATGGAGGTTTTGGTTTGCCTCACCTGCCAGCTGCCCGTGGCCGGTGGGGGGAGGCAGGGAGTGTGCGGCCCCACTCCCTCCATGCATGCTGCCGTTTTGTGGCAGTTCGGTGCAGCTTGGGTTTTCGGTGCTGTGTGGTGTCCTTCGTGCTGCGCTCCATTGCATTGCAGGCATGGTGTGTGCAGGGGTGGGGGAGGGGGGGTGCCGGCGCTGCTGTGGACAGTGGGGGAATGTGGGGAGTGGGTGGACCTGCCCTCTTAGTGCATGTGCCGTCTGGGATTTTCTTGCGATTTTGGGTGCAGCATTGCGTCCCTAACCACCGCTGCATAATTCTCAGCCAAATATCCAGCCAGCCAGTGACCACCGAATGTACAAGTCAGGTCATTGGCTAACCACACTGATGGAAAGTTATAGAGTCCAACACGTTGTCCTGACCACCAGCTCTGCCTCTGTGATGTCATTATTTAATCACCATAATGGAAAACTGTTGGTTCCAACACTTGGTTCTGACCACCAACTGTACATCTGTGATGTCATCGGCTCACCACACTGATAGGCAGTCATGGGATCCAACACTTGGCCCTCACCACCAACATCACGTTGCTAAGTGCATTATGTACTTGTTTGTAGCTTAAGTTCTGGAATTTACACTTAAAACTTCGATTGTAAGCTCTAACGAGCAGAACTCTGATTCCTACTGTATTAAATTGTATTGTAATTGTACTGTCGGTGCTACCCTCATATTGTAAAGCACTGTGTAAAAACTGTCTGGGCTTTATACAGGTGCATCTCCAAAAATGTAAATATCATTAAAAAGTTTATTTATTTCAGTAATTCAATTTAAAGAGTTAAAAAGTTAAATTTTGATGATTGTGGCTTACAGCTAGTGAAAACCCAAAATTCAATATCTCAGAAAATGAGAATATTGTGAAAAAGTTGAATATTGTAGACTCGTGGTGTCACACTCTATTGTACACTCGTGGTGTCACACTCTATTGTAGACTCGTGGTGTCACACTCTATTGTAGACTCGTGGTGTCACAATCTATTGTAGACTCGTGGTGTCACACTCTATTGTAGACTCGTGGTGTCACACTCTATTGTAGACTCGTGGTGTCACACTCTATTGTAGACTCGTGGTGTCACACTCTATTGTAGACTCGTGGTGTCACACTCTATTGTAGACTCGTGGTGTCACACTCTATTGTAGACTCGTGGTGTCACACTCTATTGTACACTCGTGGTGTCACACTCTATTGTAGACTCGTGGTGTCACACTCTATTGTAGGCTTGTGGTGTCACACTCTATTGTAGGCTTGTGGTGTCACACTCTATTGTAGACTCGTGGTGTCACACTCTATTGTAGACTCGTGGTGTCACACTCTATTGTTCACTCGTGGTGTCACACTCTATTGTAGATCCGTGGTGTCACAATCTAGTGTAGACCCGTGGTGTCACAATCTAGTGTAGACCTGTGGTGTCACAATCTAGTGTAGACCCGTGGTGTCACACTCTATTGTAGACTCATGAAGTCACACTCTATTGTAGACTCGTGGTGTCACACTCTAATGTAGACTCGAGGTGTCGCACTCTAATGTAGACTCGTGGTGTCACACTCTATTGTAGACTCGTGGTATCACACTCTATTGTAGACTCGTGGTGTCACACTCTATTGTAGACTCGAGGTGTCACACTCTATTGTAGACTCGTGGTGTCACACTCTATTGTACACTTGTGGTGTCACACTCTATTGTATACTCGTGGTGTCACACTCTATTGTACACTTGTGGTGTCACACTCTATTGTAGACTCAAGGTGTCACACTCTAATCAGCTAATTAACGCAAAACACCTGTAAAGGTTTCCTGAGCCTTTAAATGGTCTCTCAGTCTGGTTCCGTAGGTTACGCAATCATGGGGATTTGCTGACTTTATAGTTGTCCAGAAGACAGTCATTGACACCCTCCACAAGGAGGATAAGTCACAAAAGGTCATTGCTAAAGAAGCTGGCTGTTCACAGAGTGCTGTATCCAAGCATATTAATTGAAAGTTGAGTGGAAGGAAAAAGAGTGGTAGAAAAAGGTGCACAAGCAACAGGGATAACCGCAACCTTGAGAGGATTGTGAAACAAAGACCATTCAAGAATTTGGAGAAGGTCCACAAGGAGTGGATTACAGCTGGTGTCAGTGTCACCACACAGACATATCCAGGACATGGGCTACAACTGTCACATTCCTTGTGTCAAGCCAATCCTGAACCAGAGGCAACATCAGAAGCGTCTTACCTGGGCTTAGGAGGAAAGGGACTGGACTGTTGCTTAGTGGTCCAAAGTCCTATTTTTCGGGTGAAAGTACATTTTTGCATTTCATTTGGAAATCAAGGTCCCAGAGTCTGGAGGAGGAGTGGAGAGGCCCAGAGTCTTGAGGAAGAGCCATAGAATCCAAGTTACATGAGGCCTTAGCCCCCGTACACACGGTCGGAAGTTCCGACGGAAAATGTCCGATCGGACAATGTTGTCGGAAAATCCGCCCGTGTGTGGGCTCTATCGGACTTTTTCGGACGGAAAAAATTCGAGACCCTGCTCTCAAATTTTCCGACAACAAAATCCGATCGGACTTTTTCCGATTGCGTGTAGAGAATTCCGACGGACAAAGTGCCACGCATGCTCAGATCAAATTACGAGAACAAAGCTAGTGGCTAATAGCCTCTACGTAGTTCTGTCGCACACAACGAACGTCACCACGTTCAGAACGATCGGATTTTCCGACAACTTTGTCCGACCGTGTGTATGCAACACCAGTGTCGGACAAAATCCGTCGGATAAAAATCCGACGGATTTTGTGGTCGGAATTTAGCCTGTAAATTTGAAAATCATGTCATGTCAGTAAATTTCCCTCTGGTGGGTTGGCAGCACTGGACCGTATACATGTGGGGACCGATCTGACCGGGGGGGGGGGGGGGCTGCCTTAGATGACCCGAGATGTGGGCCAAGCGCCCTTCAATTGGCCTATACTGCCAGCGGTAATGCTAGAGCACATATAGATTAATGAGTCTTTGGACAATCTATATGTGCTGTAGCATTACTGCTGGCAGTATAGGCCAATTGAAGGGCGCTTGGCCCACATCTCGGGTCATCTAAGGCAGCCCCCCCGGTCGGATCGGACCCCACATGTATACGGTCCAGTGTTGCCGACCCACCAGAGGGAAATTTACTGACATGATTTTCAAATTTATAGGCTAAATTCCGACCACAAAATCCGTCTGATTTTTTCAGACGGATTTTGTCCGACACTGGTGTTGCATACACACGGTCGGACAAAGTTGTCGGAAAATCCGATCATTCTGAACGCGGTGACGTTCGTTGTGTACGACGGAACTATGTAGAGGCTATTAGCCAATAGCTTTGGTCTCATCATTTTGAACTGAGCATGCGTGGCACTTTGTCCGTCGGAATTCTCTACACGCGATCGGAAAAAGTCAGATCGGATTTTGTTGTCGGAATTTAGCCTATAACCACATGCCGACCGCGCTATAGTCGAAAGACGGCCACAGCGCGGTCGGCTTGTTCTAAGTGGACGTCCTACGGACGTCCTCCCAGAAACATGCTCCCGCGCGCCCCCTGGTGTGCGCACTCGGGAACATCCGTGACCGCCGGGTCCCGAGGACCCGTTTACCACGGAGCGATCACATGTACACAAACCGGCGTCACGTCATGACGCCGGTTCCTCCCTCCCCTCTCTGTACCGATCGGTACAGAGAGGGGAGAAGCGGAGAGGGGGAGAGACGAGACCAGCGCTGTGGGCTGGATGTGTAGTGCCCACAGCGCTGGTCAATACACTGCCACCACTGTGCAATGCTCTGCAATCACTGTGCAATGCTCTGCCACCACTGTGCAATGCTCTGCCACCACTGTGCAATGCTCTGCAATCACTGTGCAATGCTCTGCCACCACTGTGCAATACTCTGCCACCACTGTGCAATGCTCTGCCACCACTGTGCAATACTCTGCCACCACTGCAATGCTCTGCCACCACTGTGCAACGCTCTACCACCACTGTGCAATGCTCTGCAACCACTGTGCAACGCTCTGCCACCACTGTGCAACGCTCTGCAACCACTGTGCAATGCTCTGCCACCACTGTGCAATGCTCTGCCACCACTGTGCAACGCTCTGCCACCACTGTGCAATGCTCTGCCACCACTGTGCAACGCTCTGCAACCACTGTGCAATGCTCTGCCACCACTGTGCAATACTCTGCCACCACTGTGCAATACTCTGCCACCACTGTGCAATACTCTGCCACCCACTGTGCAATGCTCTGCCACCACTGTGCAACGCTCTGCCACCACTGTGCAATGCTCTGCAACCACTGTGCAACACTGTAATACTCTGCCAATACTCACCAATACTCTGCAATAATTTTTAATAGAAACAAAGAATTATTTTTTTTTTACCGAATTTTCTGTATTTTTTGATTTATAGCGCAAAAAATAAAAAACCCAGCAGTGATTAAATACCACAAAAAGAAAGCTCTATTTGTGTGAAAAAAAGGACACAAAATTCATATGGGTACAGTGTTGCATGGCGGAGTAATTGTCATTCAAAGTGTGAGAGCACCGAAAGCTGAAAATTGGTCTGGTTAGGAAGGGGGTTTAACTGCCCAGTGGGTAAGTGGATAAATTTGAAAATCATGTCAGTAAATTTCCCTCTGGTGGGTTGGCAGCACTGGACCGTATACATGTGTGGTCCGATCTGACCCGGGGGGGGGGGGGGCTGCCTTAGATGACCCGAGATGTGGGCCAAGCGCCCTTCTATTGGCATATACTGCCAGCGGTAATGCTACAGCACATATAGATTGTCCAAAGACTCATTAAAATCCCATTCCTGCCATTGTGGATGCTTCAATTAACATCAATAACAGCAGCAACCATTAAAAACAGTAAGCCGCAAGAAACATAAAAAAAAAAAAAAAAAAAAAAAAAAAGCATTTCAATCAAGAAGTAACAAAATGCTTTTTCTTTTTTGCCATTTTTTTAACTCGATATTCTATACATTATTTATTTGCAGGACCGGTATAACCAGCTTCTGCCCTTTTTTTACCCCTTTAAACAAGACTACCCTGATAAGCCACAGCCTCTTCCGAGAGCCATCCTGCGGTCGTCCCGGCCGGGGGAAGGGTTAATGCCCTAACTCCAGTTTCAGGCTGTTCAAACTGTTAGCTCCTTTCATTTCATTATTAATTATTCACTTAAATTGTCTTTCTTGTAATTCAGTGAGTGCGAGGTGGCAGAGTCGTTAACAGACTGCTGCCTTTAACAGGTATTCTTTTAAGTGGCTTTTGATGCTTCCTCATTATTAATTCATACAGAAGCACTAATGACTATAAATGCATTGAGTATTAATGGGTTTCCAGGAGCCCTTCTGGTGGAATTCAGCGTTAATTAACACTCGGATGCCAGGCAGGTCTAGCACCGTAATAAGTTACAAAGTTTTTCATCCGCAGACCCCGGGCCTGGCTGTCTGTTTAACCCCCCCCTCCCCCCCCTCTCGCTTGTCACCCTTCTTTCCTGAGCAAGATAATCAAAGTTCCC
The DNA here is from genome assembly GCA_028564925.1 of Lithobates sylvaticus. Classification (NCBI taxonomy): domain Eukaryota; kingdom Metazoa; phylum Chordata; class Amphibia; order Anura; family Ranidae; genus Lithobates; species Lithobates sylvaticus. The sequence goes on along the minus strand of CM053034.1, from coordinate 2,999,763 downwards.
CCCCCCCCCGTGTTTGTTCTTCAGGCTTTTTGTATGATAAAGGGTCTGGAATACCTAATTAGAAAGAACCAGCCGGAAAGGGCATTTTTACAATTCCGAATTTCCACTATGAAGTTGTTTTAGTGCAGCCCGACATTCCCGTGGGATGGGTGTGTGTGCTGATATTTACTCGTATTCTCTCCTTGTCAGAAATGTCAGCCCAGCATCACGCTGTAAGCCCCTCCCCATAGAGGCTGACCTGTCACCTGCCTGAGCTTTTTTGCTACAGGTGTGCTTTAACCAGGTGTGCTTTTACTGCTGCATGGAGGCCGCTGTGTGCAGGATCACGTAAAGGGGATCCTGCACTTTTGGGTACCTGGCATGAATTCGCACCACCTAGGGTTGCCATTTTTTCTTCAAGCCAAGCCCAAACACTTTAGTGGCACACAGTAGTTATTATTTAAATTTTTTTTTATACACTACGGTGCCCGTGGCCTCTCTGCAGCCGGCATTAAGAGCCGGGTGTATGAGAGAAGCGAGCGGGCAGGCAAGCAGAGATGACATCATCTCTCTTTGCCCCCCGCATCACCGCTCTTCCACCCTCACAGCCAGTGTTCTGTCAGCCTCAATGTCGGAGGTGCGGCTAGGAGCAGAGAGATGACATCATCTCTCACCGCCCCCCCCCCTCCCCCCGCATCACCACTCTCCTGCCTTCACTCGGAACCCACCACTGCACAGAGGCCTGGTGGCAGGCAATGTGGCAGGTGACAAGCTGCATCTGAAGGCAGGTGACATGACAAGTGCCATTCCGCATCTGGTGGCAGGCAGCATGGCAAGTGACAATTCACATTGCCTGCCACCAGATGTGGATTGTCACTGCATTGTTGCCAGGCAATGTGGCAGATGACAAGCTGCATCTGAAAGCAGGTGACATGGCAAGTGGCATTCCGCATATGGTGACAGGCAGCATGGCAAGTGACAATCCACATCTGGTGGCAAGCAACGTGGCAAGTGACAATCCACATCTGGCGGCAGATGACGTGGTAAGTGACAATCCACATCTGGTGGCAATCAGCATGGCAAGTGACATTCCGCATCTGGTGGTGGACAGCGTGGCAAGTGACATTCCACATCTGGTGGTGGGCAGCATGGCAAGTGACATTCCGCACCTGGCTGGTGACAGGCAACGTGGCAAGTGATAATCCACATCTGGTGACAGGCAACAGGGCAAGTAACATTCCACAGACCCCTATCAGTGCCCATCAGTGCAGCCTATCAGTGCCCATCAGTCCAGCTTATCAGTGCCCATCAGTCCAGCTTATCGGTGCCCATCAGTGCAGCTTATTAGTGCCCATCAGTGCAGTCTCATCAGCGCACATCAGTGAAGAAGAAAAATGACTTATTTGCAAAATTTTATAACAGAAACTAAGAAAAGGGTAGAAGGAGAGCCTGTTAGAGGGGATGGCTGCTAAAGGTGGTTCATATGCTTTCACATGTGTTTACTGCGGAACGTCCACTAAATGTGATTGACTGTGTAATGTCCAGGGACTCCGGAATGTATGGCGATGTGATGTGACTGTTATGCCATTTCCTGAATTCAGTGAACTGCAAATCTCCTCTTATGGGTGGACATCCCTTTCCGTTGCGTGGAGGCCTCTGGCATGGAATGGGGCACCATATGGTGGAGGGTTCGGCCCCAGCAGGAGGGGCAATGTTCTAGCAGGCCAGGAGCGGGGGGAGGGGCTTGTAGGGACATGTGCTCTTGGTGCCAATTCTAGCCAAACACAAAGCCCCTCCTACAAGTTTTTTAGGATCATTTTAGTGTCATTCCAAAGGGAAAGTCCAGTTTTATTTTCTTGCATTTTTGCAAATGATAAACACCTCCCAATTCACAACGACGGCATGGAAAGTCCTGGAGGTGCCGGAATGAGATGAGGGCCGATAACCTCACCCCCCTTCACTGACTATGAGGGTCTCTAACATGGGCGGGCCCACGCCATGGTTCAAGCAGTCGTGCCATGGAGGTACCCAACACAATCCCAACCGGCAATGCAGCCGAGGGAAGCAAAGCAATGAGTGGTTTTCCAGTTTAGAGCCGGCCAGGGATGGATAATCTGGGATACCCCCCAGTGAGGAGCCCTGTGTTCACACCCCAGACGCTTCATTATCATCATTAAAAGTGCAACCGTGTTATTAGGCTGGGGATTAGGTGTGAGAAGCGACGGGAGGGGGGACAGAAGGAACTCCAGATGGCACAGGGCCAAAACAGAAGGAGCCCAGCCAAAGTGGAGTTAATTTGTTAACTCTTCGCCTGCTACAGCCTATCAACTACCAGATCAAAAATCATCACCGCGTCGCTTTGTATCCAACTCCCCCCTCCCCCCATATCATATGGAAAACGAGTGATTGTAGGCTTCGAGTGGAACTACAGCTTTGCTGTCGTAGTTAATACTGTGCGGCAAGGCGAGAAAATAATACATCTTTCAAAATGTATTGACCCGATTTGTTCCGGTATATTTTTACAGGCTCTTGAGGTATCAAATGCATGAAAAAGGGATATACGGGTAACTAGACCAGCGACGGGATCGCCAGAGCACAAACACGCGCGTGTGTGTATCAGCAGAGCAGTGGACGGCGTCAGTAGAGCAAAGATTGGTGTCAGTAGGCAGTGTACGATGTCGGACGTTTTTTAATTTTTATTACTTTTTTATTTTAAAAAATATAAAGATTTAGGAGCCCCGTTATGGGGCTTTGGTGAAATATCAGAGGTCTAAACAGACCCCTGATGTCTCGCTTTTGAGACAGAGAAAGAAACCGAGGACAGAGATTACCCCAGTCCCTTCCTCTGCAGCCTGCAGTAAACATAGTTTACTATGCTTCAGTTAGGAACGAAGACAGGAGCGATCAGTACAGATCACTCACTGTGTTCAGGCAGAAAAGAAAGTCTGGTTAAGTGTTGCCAGCTCTCCTCCTCTCCTGACAGGAGGAGAGCTGGCAACACTGCAGGGGGGAGAAGCAAGGGGAATTGGCACTTCACGGGGTGATTAGTCACACCCAGCACACCCTGTGCACACACCTACGATCGCTATAGAGGGCAGAAAGGGGGCCACTCAGCTTTTTCTACAGGACTGGCTCCATGCTGGCCGGACTAGCGAGGTGTCGCTCCATCCCTGGCAAACGAGATTCTGCAGTTTTTCCACCTGTCAGGAAGCAACAATGTAGAAACATGTGAGCGTTTTGTTTAGTATATACTGTATATACATGGCTCTCAACTGTCCCTGATTTGGGGCAATGTCCCTCTGTCCCTCTTCCCCCCTCATTTGTCCCTCATTTTGGTCTGATCCATATAGTTGTATATAAAATGCACTTTTTATCTTTCAAAAAGAGTGCTGAACCTTTCATCCAAATTCTAAATTACTGTATTCGTACATTTTAAAAGCCAATGTAAAGGAAAAGTCGTGTTAAAAAAAAACGCCCTTGTAAATTTAATTAACCTTTTCTGGTTAATTCCTTTAACCACTTCCCGACCACCCCATGTACATATACGTGTGCAGAATGGCACGGGCAGGCAAAATCCCGTATCGCGGACCCGATCGCCGCTGGTGTCCCGCGATCGGGTCACGGAGCTGAAGAACGGGGAGAGGTCTGTGTAAACAAACCTCTCCCCGCGCTTCCTACACTGCCTGTCATTGATCGGCTGTTCCCTGTCATCGGGAAAGCCGATCAGTGATGTCAGACGTCAGCCCCGCCCCCTAATGTAAAAAACCACACGCGTCACAGCCCATAACCCCTCCCCTCCCCCTAGTGGTTAACCCCTTCACTACAACTGTCATTTATACAGGAATCAGTGCATTTAAATAGCATTGATCGCTGTATAAATGACAATGTTCCCAAAAATGTGTCAAAAATGTCCGATGTGTCCGCCATAATGTCGCAGTCACAATAAAAATCGCTGATCGCCGCCATTACTAGTAAAAAAAAAATATTAATAAAAATGCTATAAAACTATCCCCTATTTTGTAAACGCTATAACCTTTGCGCAAACCAATCAATAATCGCTAATTGCGATTTTTTTTACCAAAAATATGTAGAAGAATACGTATCGGCCTAAACTGAGGAAAAAAAAAAAATTTTTTTATATATTTTTAGGGGATATTTATTATAGCAAAAAGCAAAAAATATTGCATTGTTTTCAAAATTGTCGCTCTATTTTTGTTTATAGCGCAAAAAAATAAAAACCGCAGGGGCGATCAAATACCACCAAAAGAAAGCTCTATTTGTGGGAAAAAAAGGACGCCAATCTTGCTTGGGAGCCACACCGCACGACCGCGCAATTGTCAGTTAAAGCGACGCAGTGCCGAATCACAAAAAGGGGCCTGGTCCTTTGGCTGCCAATTGGTCCGGGGCTGAAGTGGTTAAGGGGGTGTGGCAGGGGGCGTGTCCTATGCCTACATAAGTTTGTTAGTAGGTGTCCGTCATTCCAATCTCAAAATGTTGGGAGGAGCGCATATATTTGGTTCTATAGCAGTCAGTCATTTTTGCAATATGGTCTTGAATGAATTTGTTAGGAAAAATACATTTTTATGTGTGCAAATTAACAAATCTTGGTTGCAATCAAATGGCCGCATGTGTGGGAGGATTTCATAGTACGATGTCCCATAGAAAAGGTCGATTCTGAAAGGAAAGTTATGCCGCGTACACACGACCGGTTTTCCCCGTTGGAATAAACTCTGAAGGTTTTTCCAACAGAGTTCCGCTGAAACTGTCTTGCCGCCACACCAAAGTCCGATCGTCAAGAACGCGGTGACGTACAACGCGCACGACGGGACTAGAGAAAGTAAGTTCAATAGCCAGTAGCCAATAGCTTCCGTCTCGTACTTGCTTCAGAACATGCGTTGTTTTTGGTCCGTTGGAACAGCATACAGACGAGTGTTTTTTCCCGATAGGAATTGGTTCCTTAGGAAATATTTAGAACATGTCCGTCAGAATTTTCCAAAAATGAGGCCCACACACACGATCGAAATATCCGATGAAAAGATTCCGTCTGACTTTTTCTGTCGGACATTCCGCTCGTGTGTACGCAGCATAAAGGTTTTCTGACAAATCTGTTGGGGTGTACTCCTTTATTCTGAGCACCGTATATATATATATATATATATATATATATATATATTAGACATGTGCAATTAGTTTTGTTTTTTTTTTTTTTTTTCGTTAAAATTCGTTCATTCGTTATCTAACGAATGAACGAACGATTCGCTAAAAATTTTAACGAATATTCGAATCGAACGAATCCGAAAAACAACGAAAATCCGAATTGACCAAATTAGAAACAACGAAAACTACGAAAGAATAAAATCCGAAAAACGAAAACAGGAACAACGAAAATCAAAATGAACGAAAAAATTCGTACATTGGTAACTTTTTTTTTTGTTGAATTGGTAATTTTCCGTGTCTCTCTTACAATGGCGCTGCTTAACGTGCTTCGAATGGATTGAACGAAAAAATTCGTACATTCGTAACTTTTTTTTTTTCGATTCTGAATTTTCCGTGTCTCTTACAATGGCGCTGCTTAACGTGCTTCGAATGAATTGAACGAAAAAATTCGTACATTCGTAACTTTTTTTTTTTCGATTCTGAATTTTCCGTGTCTCTTACAATGGCGCTGCTTAACGTGCTTCGAATGGATTGAACAAAAAAATTCGTACATTCGTAACTTTTTTTTTTTTTTTTCGATTCGTAATTTTCCGTGTCCCTTACAATGGCGCTGCTTAACGTGCTTCGAATGGATTGAACGAAAAAATTCGTACATTCGTAACTTTTTTTTTTTTTTTTTTTCGATTCGTCATTTTCCGTGTCTCTTACAATGGAGCTGCTTAACGTGCTTCGAATTGATTGAACGAAAAAATTCGTACATTCGTAACTTTTTTTTTTTTCGATTGGGAATTTTCCATGTCTCTTACAATGGCGCTGCTTAACGTGCTTCGAATGGATTGACCGAAAAAAATTCGTACATTCGTAACTTTTTTTTGATTCGTAATTTTCCGTGTCTCTTAAAATGTAATAATAGCATACACATTACATAAAATTATGAATTATGCTCCGATTACGAATCTACGAAAACAATGTTACGAAAGTACGAATAAATCAATCTGACGAAAGTACCAATGTAACTAAATCTACGAAAATACGAATGCGTCCGAATTTTTGAATAAACGAAAATTAAACGGAAAAACAAATCAACGAAAAAATAACTCTTGCGAAAATACGAATCGTTTCGTAAGTCGTCGGTGTTCGTATTCGTAACGATTCGTAAGTCGTCGGTGTTCGTATTCGTATCGCTACGAATACAAACACCGACGACTTACGAATTTACGAATCGTTACGAATACGAACACCGACGACTTATGAATCGTTACGAATACGAACACGGACAACTTACGAATTTACGAATCGTTATGAATACGAACACCGACGACTTACGAATTTACGAATCGTTACGAATACGAACACCGATGACTTACGAATTTACGAATCGTTACAAATACGAACACGGACGACTTACGAATTTACGAATCGTTACGAATACGAACACCAACGACTTACGAATCGTTACGAATACGAACACGGACAACTTACGAATTTACGAATCGTTATGAATACGAACACCGACGACTTACGAATCGTTACGAATACGAACACCGATGACTTACGAATTTACGAATCGTTACAAATACGAACACCGACGACTTACGAATTTACGAATTGTTACGAATACGAACACCGACGACTTATGAATTTACGAATCGTTACGAATCAACGGAAACAAAAGAAACAAAACAAAAATAAACAAATTTTTCTATTGTGCACATGTCTAATATATATATGTATACACATATATATACATACACATATATATAGTTACGATAAGCGTATATAATATTAATATATATATGTGTGTCGTTTTTTTTTTTACATAATGTTACATACGTTATCACATTACAATGAACATGTCTTCCTTTTCTCCCCTCCAGTCCTGTAACTTGCAGATTATATCAACGCTCTATATAAAAAAAAAAAAAAAAAAAAATCTTAAAGCTGCGCCACTGATTAAAGCAAAAGTCGAATGCTTTATGCAATCATTTCATATCACAGATCTGTCACAGAGAGGGCGAGAGCTTTAAATACATATGGTGTAGGGAGTTATATAAATTGAGGTCCTTCTGTTAGATGCAGGTCTTAGTGTGAATGGAGCGGGGAGGGAGGGGTGTGGGACGCTGCAGATGGCTGCAATCTACAAGTGCATCTAGGGATAAAGCCATGGGATGGGGGGGTGCGGAGGACAGGCCGGACATCTGCTCAGGGAGTCAGCTTAGCTGCCGAGCATCCACTTAAGAGTTATGTTTTTTTTTTTTGTTTTTTTTTTACCATTGACGTATTTAATATCTCTGAAACATACTCCGCAGCAAATGTCTACAATACATATTTACAAATGACTCCAATGTAGAATTCTGCAGGAGGATATTTTGTAGAAGTCGGGACATGAAGGGGACTTACCGCCAAAGTCACAAATGTTTGGTTAAGGTTTGGGCTGGACTGCCTGGATGGGTCACTAGCGGTGGGTAGGTGGCTCTGTCGCCGGTGAGGAAGAAATTACTCCCAGTAGGTTGTGCCCAGCAGTGGGTGGTGGACCCTCTTGGGTGGGGGGGGGGGGGGGGGGCTTGGGTTGCTACCTTTCAGGTACGGCCTTTTGGTCGTTTTAGCAAGAAGACTTGGGTGGGAAGGAAGGAGCGCCCGGGGTCCAGAAAATTCAACTTTTTATGTAGGGTTCATAAAACATTTATTAAAAATGTAAACGTGTACATCAAGTCAACGCGTTTTGGGGGAATGCCTCAAAAGCCCTGCTTCGGGGCTGTTTCTGTGTAATAGGCGGGAGAGGTTTTTAAAACTGGCTACAAGGGCGCGGTCAGAGGGTGGTGATAAATGGGGAGTACTCGGAACGGTCGGGGGTGGGTAGTGGGGTCCCCCAGGGTTCTGTGCTGGTACCAATTCTGTTTAATTTGTTCATAAACGATCTGGAGGATGGGGATGGGGGAAACAGTTCAATCTCTGTATTTGCTAAGCAGGGCAATAACTTCTCCGCAGGATGCGGAAACCTTGCAGGAAGATCTGAACAAATTAACGGGGTGGAAAACTACATGGCAAATGAGGTTAAATGTGGAAAAATGTATGTAGCAAACTCTATAGCCTCTTCCAGTCTAATGCAGCGTACACACGATCGGAAATTCTCCAAGGCTTTTCCGACAGAATTCCGCTCAAGCTTGTGTTGCCTACACGCGGTCACACCAAATTCCGACTGTCAAGAAAGCATACAACACTACGACGAGCCGCGAAAATGAAGTTCAATGCTTCCGAGCATGCGTCGAATTGTTTCCGAGCATGCGTCGAATTGTTTCCGAGCATGCGTCGGAATTTTTGCACGTCGGAATTGCCACATACGATCGTAATTTGTAATAGAAACTTTTTCCGTCTGAAAAATAGAGAACCTGCTCTCAATCTTTTTCTGGCCGAAATTCCACCAGCAAAAGTCCGATGGAGCCTACACACGGTCGCATTTTCCGACCAAAAGCTCTCATCTGTCTTTTTCTGGCGGAATTTCCGATCGTGTGTACGCGGCATAATGAGAACCTTTAAGGCCAAAGGTAGCTGACATCCTTCTGTATGTAGAGGGTTGTGAGGCATAGTGGGTGCAAGGTGTAAGTGATTGGGGCGCCAGACACTTCTTGAATGCAAAAGAGATGTTTATTTCTTTTACAGTCTTTCTTTTATGAGGGAAAGAGGGTTAGGGCCAGGACACCCTTAACCACTTTCAGACCGGACCAATTTGCAGCCAAAGGACCAGGCCCCTTTTTGCGATTCGGCACTGCGTCGCTTTAAGTGACAATTGCGCAGTCGTGCGACGTGGCTCCCAAACAAATTTGACGTCCTTTTTTTCCCACAAATAGAGCTTTCTTTTGGTGGTATTTGATCACCCCTGCGGTTTTATATTTTTTTTTTGCGCTATACACAAAAAAGAGCGACAATTTTGAAAAAAAACGCATTATTTTTTATTTTTTGCTATAATAAATATCCCCCAAAAATATATAAAAAAAAAATTTTTTTTCCTCAGTTTAGGCCGATACGTATTCTTCTACATATTTTTGGTAAAAAAAATCGCAATAAGCGATTATTGATTGGTTTGCGCAGAAGTAATAGCGTTTACAAGATAGGGGATAGTTTTATAGCATTTTTATTAATATTTTTTTTTTTTAGTGGTAATGGCGGCGATCAGCGATTTTTTTTGTGACTGCGACATTATGGCGGACACATCGGACATTTTTTGACACATTTTTGGGACCATTGTCATTTATACAGCAATCAATGCTATTTAAATGCACTGATTCCTGTATAAATGACACTGGCAGTGAAGGGGTTAACCACAAGGGGGCAGTGTAGGGGTTAAGTATGCCTAGGGGTGTGTTTCTTACTGTGGGGGGGGGCGTGGCTGTCAGCTAGTGAATGCTGATCTCTGCTCCAATCACAGGGAGCAGAGATTGGCGTCACTAGTTGCTAGGCAGAACGGGGAGATGGTGTCTATTTCCGCATCTCCCCGTTCTGCCTTCCCGTGAGACGATCGCGGGTGTGTCCTGGCAGCAAGATGCCCCGGGATAGGCCCAATCTCCGGCCTAGCAGCCCAGGGCATACGACACACGTCCACCCATACAGCCGTCCAGGTGGCACAGAACATCGATCACCTGACTCCACCCGAATATATAGGCTCTCCCAGCAGGCCAAGGGATTCAAGAAAACCCCTGCCCATTGGCTGAGATACCCCATATACTAGAGCTGCACGATTAATCGTTAAGAATCGTTATTGCGATCTTGAAAAAAAGTATTTGATTCTTTCTATGTAGAGAACAGCCATGAAAAGAAAGGAAAAAAAAAATCTGGGCAGTCTGCCAAGAATCATAACATTCTTTAGCACTGAAACTTAAGTATAAACATTGTAACAATTTGTCCTTTAGATCAAAGGAATAGACTTTGGTGTGAAAATGAGGGAAGTTTAACCACTTAAACACTAAGAGCCGGTTCACACGATCGGACTTTCCGATCACCAAATCCGTCGGATAATTTCCGTCGGATTTTGTCCGAAACTGGTGTTGCCTACACACGGTCGGACAAAGTTGTCGGAAAATCCGATCGTTCCGAACGAGGTGACGTACAAAACGTACGACGGGACTGCGTACAGGGCAGTAGCCAATAGTTTTCGTCTCCAAATTTCTTCTGAGCATGCGTGGCACTTTGTGCGTCGGAATTCTCTACACACGATCGGAAAAAAATCGGATTTTGTTGTCGGAAAATTTTCGATCCTGCTCTCAAAATTTTCCGTTGGAAATTCCGACGAAAAAAGTCCGCTAGAGCCCACACATAATCGGATTTTCCGACAACATAATCCGATCGCACTTTTTCCATCGGAATATCAGACCGTGTGTACGGGGCATAAGAGCCGGTTCACACAGGGGCAGCACGACTTGCAGCGCGACTGCCTCAGGCGACCTGCACACGACTTCATTGGTGGCTTGCAAAATGACTTCTGTATAGAAGTCAATGCAAGTCGCCTGAAGTCGGCCCAAAAGTAGTACAGGAACCTTTTTCTTGGGTCGCTCCTATTAGAACGGTTCATTAGTACAGAACGGGACGCGACTTGTCAGGCGGCTAAGTCGCCCGACGAGTCGCCCCTGTGTGAACCGGCTCTTAACCTTTTTCTGACATTTGTTGGTTTCAAGTTAAAATAATTTTTTTTTGCTAGAAAATTAGTTAGAACCCCCAATTATTATTATATATATATATATATATATATATATATATATATATATAGAGTGTGAGAGTGAGCGGAGACAGTTTCAATGGCAGCTGTTATGGCGTGTACTACTGCTCGGCGATCCCGGCTCTCTTCTAACTCATCAGGATCCGGCCGCCCTCTCACTTCCTCCACCCTGGCAAGGGCTGCAATGTGGGCACTGTGAGGCTGTTATTTGGGGCACGGTGATGCTGCTATTTGGGGCACACTAATCCTGCAAATGGGGGCACAGTGAGGCTGCAATGGGGGCACAGTGATGCTGCTATTTGGGGCACAGTGATGCTTCTATTTGGGGCACAGTGGTCCTGCAAATAGGGGCACAGTGATGCTGCAAATAGGGGCACAGTGATGCTGCAAATAGGGGCACAGTGATCCTGCAAATGGGGGCACAGTGATGCTGCAATGGTGGGGACAGTGATGCTGCAAATGGGGACATGGTGAGGCTGCAATTTAGGGCACGGTGAGGCTGCAATGTGGGGCATGGTGAGGCTGCAATGTGGGGCACGGTGAGGCTGCAATTTGGGGGAAGGTGAGGCTGCAATGTGAGGCATTGTGAGGCTGCAATGTGGGGGAAGGTGATGCTGCAATGTGGGGCATGTGAGGCTGCAATGTGGGGCATTGTGAGGCTGCAATGTGGGCATGTGAGGCTGCAATGTGGGGCATGTGAGGCTGCAAAGGGGGCACAGTGAGGCTGCAATGTTGGGCACGGTAAGGCTGCAATGATGGGCACAGGTCACGCTGCAATAATGGGCACAGGTGAGCCTGCATTGATGGGCACTGGTGAGGCACTGCTGAGGGGAGATCATTTTTTGATGGCGTGATTAGGGGCGGGGCAGGGTAAGGGTTGGGTGGGATGTTGGTGGCGAGTAACCCTTGAGACCTGGCTAGTAGCTCAGGACTTGAAATTTTGAGCCCTGTATATATATATATATATATTTTAGTAGAGACCCTAGGGAATAAAATGGTGGTTGTTGCAATTCTTTATGTCACACTGTATTTGCGCAGCAGTCGTTCAAATGCAATTTTTTGGGGAAAAAAATTACACTTTAATGAATAATATAAAAAAAAATAACTAGTAAAGTTAGCCCAATTTTTTTTTTTGTATAATGTGAAAGATTGTACGCCATGAGAATCGTGAGAGAATTGCGATCTTTTTATTCTATGCAAAAAAATTGTTAATATCATTTTGGCCAGAATCGTGCAGCTCTACCAAATACCCACAACCTGACCTTGAGTTGTGCTTCTCATATCTAGTACCACCAAGTGCCCGGCCACCTAGTGGTAGAAGAGAAAAGTGCAACAAGGCCAAACTTAGGGAGAAATCAATAGATCTCTATCAATCGACCAAGATAACTACTCCTAGCAAGTAAATTCGAGAGGAGCGTCCCTGACTAAACCCCGGGGCGCTACAGGTAAAATAATGCATTTGGGTGGCAAAAATCTGAATGCAATATTTACACTGGGGGGAGAACCTCTGGGGGGATCTAGGATGGAAAAGGACCTGGGGGTCCTAGTAGACGATGGGCTCAGCAATGCCAAGCTGCTGCTACCAAAGCAAACAGAATATTGGCATTAAAAAGAGGATCAACTCCAGAGATAAAACGATAATTCTCCCGCTCTACAAGACTCTGGTCCGGCCGCACCTGGAGTATGCTGTCCAGTTCTGGGCTCCAGTCCTCGGGAAGGATGTACTGGAAATGGAGCGACTACAAAGAAGGGCAACAAAGCTAATAAAGGGTCTGGAGGATATTAGTTATGAGGAAAGGTTGTGAGCTCTGAACTTATTCTCTCTGGAGAAGAGACGCTTGAGAGGGGATATGATTTCAATATATAAATACCGGACTGGTGACCCCACAATATATAAAAATACCGGACTGGTGACCCCACAATATATAAATACCGGACTGGTGACCCCACAATATATAAATACCGGACTGGTGACCCCCCCAATATATAAATACCGGACTGGTGACCCCACAATATAGAAATACCGGACTGGTGACCCCACAATATATAAATACCGGACTGGTGACCCCACAATATATAAATACCGGACTGGTGACCCCACAATATATAAATACCAGACTGGTGACCCCACAATAGGGAGAAAACTTTTTTGCGGAAGGGAGTTTAACAAGACTCGTGGCCACTCATTAAAATTAGAAGAAAAGAGGTTTAACCTTAAACTATGTAGAGGGTTCTTTACTGTAAGAGTGGCCAGGACGTGGAATTCCCTTCCACAGGCGGTGGTCTCAGCGGGGGGCATTGATAGCTTCAAGAAACTATTAGATAATCACCTGAACGTCCGCAACATACAGGGATATACAATGTAATACTGACATATAATCACACGCAGAGGTTGGACTTGTGTCTTTTTTTCAACCTCACCTCCTATGTAACTAAAGTCTTGGAGGACCGGAGTGGTGTCATGATGTCATTTCCGGGCCGGGGTTGAAGTAAACAATTTATTTTTCTTCATTAAAACAAACGCATGTTCATTGGAACCCCCCCCCCCCCCCCCACTCCGGTGCAACAGTTGGCACCTTTCAGGGGAGAGGGGGGAGCAGATACCCGTCTAAGACAGGTATTTGCACCCACTTCCGGGCATAGACTCCCACGGGAGTCTACGCCTCTTCCTGTCCCGCTACGCTGTCTGCGAGGACACACACGGGTCCCAGAGACAGCACGGAGCATTCCCATTGCGCCGAGTGACTCGCGCACGCCCAGTAGGGAACCGGGAAGTGAAGCCGCGAAGCCGCAACGCTTCACTTCCTGATTCCCTCAACGAGAATGGCAGCTGAGAACCGAGCGATTGGTCGGCTTCGGCTGCCGACATCGCTGGACCCCGGGACAGGTAAGTGTCCATTTATTAAAAGTCAGCAGCTGCAGTATTTGTAGCTGCTGGTTTTTAATATTTTTTTTTTAGGTGCCACTCCTTTTTAAGATCGCAATTCGTAAATTCGAAAATTCGTCATTTAGAAAATTTGGATATTAGGAAATTAAAAATTAGAAAATCCGAAAATTAGAAAATCTGAAATAATAACTAAGTATTAAATTATAAGTATTGGAATTTTCTTTCAAATTTGGCTGTTAGTGTCCATAACAAATACGAAATTTATCCGAAGTTACGAATTATCGAAATAACGAATGCCGCATCTAAACAAATGGAACGGGACAAATTAATAATAAATAATAAGAAATAGAAAAATAAATAAAACGTTTTTATTATTATTATTGTTATTTATTATTATTAATTTGTTACGTTACATTTGTTTAGATGCGGCATTCGTTATTTCGGATAATTCGTAGCTTCGGATAAATTTCGTATTCGTTACGGTCACTAACAGCCAAATTTGAAAGAAAATTCCAATACCTATATTTTTATTAGTTAGTTATTATTTCAGATTTTCTCATTTTCAGATTTTCGAATTTTGAATTTCCTAATTTCTGAATTTTCTAATTTCCGAATTTTCGAATGTATGAATGTACGAATTCGTAACTTTGGATAAATTTGTATTCATTACGATCGCTAACAGACAAATTTGAAATGAGATTGCAATACCTAGAATTGAATAGTTAGTAATAGTTAAGTTAATATTAGTTAATTATTATTTCAGAATTCAGAATTTTTGAATTTCCGAATTTACTAATTTACGAATGTACGAATTTAAGACTTTACGAATTTTCTAATTTATGAATATTTGGAAAAATTTGTCAAATGGGTTTTTCGTTAATTTGAATATTTCCGAATTAACTAATTTGTCAAAATTCGTTAAAAAAACAAATTTGCAACTACCGGTAAAAGAATTGCACCTGTCTATTTACTAAAGGCAAATCCACTTTGCACCACAAGTGCACTTGGAATTGCACTTGGAGGTGCAGTCGCTGTAGATTTGGGGGGGCGGGGGGGGATGCAAGGAAAATAAAAAGCAGCATTTTTTCTTGTACATGATTGGATGATAAAATCAGCAGAGCTTCCTCTCGTTTCAGATCTTCCCCTCAGATCTACAGCGACTGCTCTTCCAAGTGCACTTGCAGTGCAAAGTAGACTGTGTGCACTTTGCAAAGTGCATTTTCTCCACAGCTTAGTAAAAGAGGTAAAGCTTCACTTTGCAAAGAGCACCCAATCAGGTGCAAGGAAAAAAACAAAACTGCAATTTTTGCTTGTACACGATTGGATGATGGAAGTCAGCAGAGCTTCCCCTCGTTTACTAAGCTCTGCAGCAACTGCACTTTGCAAAGCGCACCGTCTATTTGCCTTTAGTAAATCAGCCCCATAGGCTGGCATAGCGCTCAAAACCAAAACGCCTGTAAAAAAAAACGTCATTTTCTAGGCCCGGCGTGCACGCGGCCGCGGCGGAGCGCCCTTCCTCCTTCCGTGTATCAGACGCCGCTCTCGTATGTCTGTCATTTCCGATTCCCTACGGAGAAAAGACAATGGTGCACCAGAGCGCGCTCGCTTGTTAAAGGCAAGTCTATCTTATTGTCTCATTTCACAGTCAATGAATAATAACAGCCCCACACCCACAAAGGGAAGAAAACTTGACAAGCGCCCCCCCCCCCCCTCCCCCGGCTGGTGGACAGATGGCATGTAAAGCGAGGACAGGAGCTGCGGAGAGTGACAGCTGTCACCGGGGTTCGGCTGACACACGTCACCTCGCTGTCCTGGCCTTGTGTAAGTTCACAGAGACGCCCAGCCGGGGACAAATATCACCCGGAAAGTGACAGCTGCTGCCCGTCTGCCCTCTGTTGGTCGGAAGAGCTGACAATCAAGTTCACTTTCTGCAGAATTCAGCAGCTTATTATATACATAATGTACATTTATTTTAATCTTTTTTATTTAATTATTTCATTTTTATTGATAAGACCTTTTTACACAGTGGGCTTTAAAAAAAAAAAAAAAAAAACGCAACTTTTATTGCCGTTCACAGTGACGCGGCGCGGGAACCGACCATCGCAATCCCATCATAAGTCGAGGATCGCCGCCAGAAGTAGTATGAAATAGGTAAGTCTTATTATAGGGTCACCTGCAGGTAAATGTCAACAGAGGAAGTTTACTTCCTATTTAACCCCTTCAATAATCGGGCACCTCCCCCCCTTCCTGCCCAGGACAATTTTCAGCGTTCAGCGCTGTCGCTGTTTAAATGACAATTGCGCGGTCGTGCTACACTGTACCCAAACAGAATTTTTATCATTTTGTTCCCACAAATAGAGATTTATTTTGGTGGTATTCGATCACCTCTGCTTTTATTTATTTTTTGCTAAACAAATAAAAAAAGACCGAAAATTTTGAAAAAAAAAATAAAAGTTTTTCTTTTGTTTCTGTTATAACATTTTGTAAACAAGTATGTTTTCCCCTTCACTGACGGGCACTGGTAGGCGGCACTGATGGGTGGCACTGATATGCAGCACTGATGGGCACTCATGGGCGACACTGATGGACACTAAAAGGCTGCACTGATGGGTACTTATGGGTGGCACTGATAGGCGGCACTGCTGGGCACTGATACGTGGCACTTCCGGGCCACTGATATGCGGCACTGATATGATGGCATTCATAGGTATCACTGATATTGCTTTCAGGTAAAAATGTGCACTCACAGAAAATCGTCTCCCGTGTCTCTTTATTGGTCGGCTACAAATGGAAAATATCCGCAATAACCAAACAAAGTAACAAAAATAAGACAGACGGATGTGAAGGTCGGAGCGTTTGCAAATATTTTCGTTCACAAAGCTGCTGATTTCGGGGAATCCCAAAAATGAAAGTGAGAGTTCAGACCCACCTCACTTCCCTGTACCGTGCCAGCTGCTCTGTGGTTAAAGCAGATGTACTGAGTGCCAGCACCCTGCCTACCCCCCTACTGTGTACACCCTCCTCCCCCCCACCTCCCAGTACTGTGTACAACCTCCCCCCCCCCCTCCTGGTACTGTGTACACCCTCCTCCCCCTCCCCCCCACCCCCCCCTACTGTGTACACCCTCTTCCTCCCCACCTCCTGGTACTGTGTACACCCTCCCCCCCACCTCCCAGTACTATGTACACCCTCCTCCCCCTCCCCCCCACCCCCCCCTACTGTGTACACCCTCTTCCTCCCCACCTCCTGGTATTGTGTACACCCTCCCCCCCACCTCCCAGTACTATGTACACCCTCCTCCCCCTCCCCCCCACCCCCCCCTACTGTGTACACCCTCTTCCTCCCCACCTCCTGGTACTGTGTACAACCTCCCAGTACTGTGTACACCCTCCCCCCCTCCCCCTCCCCCCACCCCCCCTACTGTGTACACCTTCCTCCCCCCCCCCCCAACTCCCCGTACTGTGTACACCTTCCTCCCCCCCCACCTCCCCGTACTGTGTACACCATCTCAGCATGGGAGCAATGGAGCGGGAGGTGAGCGGGGACCAGAGAGAGAGGTGGAACAGCAAATCAGAGGATCAGCAGAGCTGGGGGCAACTACTGAGTGGGGGATCAGCAGAGCTGGAGGCTACTACTGAGTGGGGGATCAGCAAAGCTGGGGGCTACTACTGAGTGGGGGGATCAGCAAAGCTGGGGGTTACTACTGAGTGGGGGGATCAGCAGAGCTGGGGTTACTACTGAGTGGGGGATCAGCAAAGCTGGGGGCTACTACTGAGTGGGGGGATCAGCAGAGCTGGAGGCTACTACTGAGTGGGGGATCAGCAAAGCTGGGGGTTACTACTGAGTGGGGGATCAGCAAAGCTGGGGGTTACTACTGAGTGGGGGATCAGCAAAGCTGGGGGTTACTACTAAGCGGGGTTCAGCAGAGCTGGAGGCTACTACTGAGTGGGGGATCAGTAAAGCTGGGGGCTACTACTGAGCGGGGGATCAGCAGAGCTGGGGGCTACTATTGAGTGGGGGATCAGTAAAGCTGGGGGCTACTACTGAGCGGGGGATCAGCAAAGCTGGGGGCTACTACTGAGTGGGGCATCGGCAGAGCTGGAAGTACTACTAAGAAGGTGATCTGCTGAACGAGGGTACCAATGAGCTGGGGATCTGCTGACGGGGGGGGGGGACCTATAAAGCTGGGGATCTGCTGATGGGGGGTACTACTGAGTGGGGGTTCTACAGGGCCCCTTTAAAACAAATTGAAAATCAATGCACATACGGGGCATCTGCCAATCTTCATTAAAGCTTCAAAAGAGCATCACAGAAGCATCATGAACTCATCAAACAAGCGTGTTGTTGAATTGGTGCATTAATGCTTCACTTCCACAGTCAGGGCAAAGTGTAAATGAGCCCCTCCAGTGATAATTAGAAATTGCAACAAGCCAGGTAGAGCCATTTCCTGGCAGGAGGACATCCAGCATCTTCTAGCCCCCTGGTGCCTCACCTGAAGCCGGAGGACCACATGTGGCCCTTTGGTGTTTGAAGTGCGGCCCTTGGGCCCCAACAGTCAGTAGAGGGCGCACCGTCCTCCACTCCTCCGCACCGTCCTCCACTCCTCCGCACCGTCCTCCACTCCTCCGCACCGTCCTCCACTCTTCCGCACCGTCCTCCACTCTTCCGCACCGTCCTCCACACCTTCCTCCGCTCCTCCGCACTGTCCTCCGCACAGTCCTCCGCTCCTCCGCACCGTCCTCCACTCCTCCGCACCACCCTCCACTCCTCCGCACCGTCCTCCACTCCTCCGCACCGTCCTCCACTCCACCATCCTCCACTCCTCCGCACCGTCCTCCACTCCTCCGCACCATCCTCCACTCTTCCGCACCGTCCTACCCTCCTCCGCACTGCCCTCCGCTCCTCCGCACCGTCCTCCACTCCTCCGCACCGTCCTCCACTCCTCCGCACCGCCCTCCACTCCTCCGCACCATCCTCCACTCCTCCGCACCGTCCTCCACTCCTCCGCACCGTCCTCCACTCCTCCGCACCGTCCTCCGCTCCTCCGCACCGTCCTCCGCTCATCCGCACCGTCCTCCACACCTCCGCACCGTCCTCCACTCCTCCGCACCGCCCTCCACTCCTCCGCACCGTCCTCCACACCTTCCTCCGCTCCTCCGCACTGTCCTCCGCACCGTCCTCCGCTCCTCCGCACCGTCCTCCACTCCTCCGCACCGTCCTCCACTCCTCCGCACCGTCCTCCACTCCTCCGCACCGTCCTCCACTCCTCCGCACCGTCCTCCACTCCTCCGCACCGTCCTCCACTCCTCCGCACCGTCCTCCACTCCTCCGCACCGTCCTCCACTCCTCCGCCTCGTCCTCCACTCCTCCGCACCGTCCTCCACACCTTCCTCCGCTCCTCCGCACTGTCCTCCGCACCGTCCTCCGCTCCTCCGCACCGTCCTCCACTCCTCCGCACCGTCCTCCACTCCACCGTCCTCCTCCCTCCTCCACTCCTCCGCACCGTCCTCCCGTCCTCCACTCCTCCGCACCGTCCTCCACTCCTCCGCACCGTCCTCCGCTCCTCCGCACCGTCCTCCACTCCTCCGCACCGTCCTCCACACTGTCCTCCACACCTCCGCACCGTCCTCCACTCCTCCGCATCGTCCTCCACTCCTCCGCACCGTCCTCCACTCCTCCTCCGCTCCTCCGCACTGTCCTCAGCACCGTCCTCCACTCCTCCGCACCGTCCTCCACTCCTCCGCATCGTCCTCCACTCTTCCGCACCGTCCTCCACACCTTCCTCCGCTCCTCCGCACTGTCCTCAGCACCGTCCTCCGCTCCTCCGCACCGTCCTCCACTCCTCCGCACCGTCCTCCACTCCTCCGCTCCGTCCTCCACTCCTCCGCACCGTCCTCCACTCCACCATCCTCCACTCCTCCGCACCGTCCTCCACTCCTCCGCACCATCCTCCACTCTTCCGCACCGTCCTACCCTCCTCCGCACTGCCCTCCGCTCCTCCGCACCATCCTCCACTCCTCCGCACCGTCCTCCACTCCTCCGCACCGCCCTCCACTCCTCCGCACCGCCCTCCACTCCTCCGCACCGCCCTCCACTCCTCCGCACCGCCCTCCACTCCTCCGCACCGCCCTCCACTCCTCCGCACCGTCCTCCACTCCTCCGCACCGTCCTCCACTCCTCCGCACTGTCCTCCACTCCTCCGCACCGTCCTCCGCTCCTCCGCATCGTCCTCCACTCCTCCGCACCGTCCTCCACACCTCCGCACCGTCCTCCACTCCTCCACTCCTCCACACCGTCCTCCGCTCCTCCGCACTGTCCTCCGCACCGTCCTCCGCTCCTCCGCTCCGTCCTCCACTCCTCCGCACCGTCCTCACTCCTCCGCACCGTCCTCCACTCCTCCGCACCGTCCTCCTCTCCTCCGCACCGTCCTCCGCTCCTCCGCTCCGTCCTCCACTCCTCCGCACCGTCCTCCACTCCTCCGCATCGTCCTCCACTCTTCCGCACCGTCCTCCACTCCTCCGCACCGTCCTCCACTCCTCCGCACCGTCCTCCACTCCTCCGCACCGTCCTCCACTCTTCCGCACCGTCCTCCACTCCTCCGCACCTTCCTCCACTCCTCCGCACTGTCCTCCGCACCGTCCTCCGCTCCTCCGCACCGTCCTCCGCTCCTCCGCCCGCTCCCTCCTCCACCGTCCTCCACCGTCCTCCACTCCTCCACTCCTCCGCTCCGTCCTCCACTCCTCCGCACCGTCCTCCACTCGTCCGCACCGTCCTCCACTCCTCCGCACCGTCCTCCACTCCCTCCGCACTCCTCCACTCCTCCGCACCGTCCTCCACTCCTCCGCACCGTCCTCCACCGTCCTCCGCTCCTCCGCACCGTCCTCCTCCACACCTCCGCACCGTCTCCACCGTCCTCCACTCCACTCCTCCGCATCGTCCTCCACTCCTCCGCACCGTCCTCCACACCTCCGCCCGCCTCCTCCCTCGCGACAACTGCCCTCCTCCTCCGCACCGACCTCCACGCTCCTCCGCACTGCACCGCCTCCTCCTCCGCACCGTCCTCACTCCGCCTCCGCACCGTCCTCCACTCCTCCGCACCGTCCTCCACTCCTCCGCACCGTCCGCTCCTCCGCACCGTCATCCACTCCTCCGCACCGTCCTCCACTCCTCCGCACACCGTCCTCCACTTATCCTCCGCACCGTCCTCCACCTCCCCGCAACCGTCCTCCCTCCACTCCTCCTTCCTCCGCTCCTCCGCACTGTCACCTCCTCCACTCCTCCGCACCGTCCTCCACTCCTCCGCACCGTCCTCCACTCCTCCGCACCGTCCTCCGCTCCTCCGCACCGTCCTCCACCCCTCCGCACCGTCCTCCACTCCTCCGCACCGTCCTCCACTCCTCCGCACCGTCCTCCACTCCTCCACACCTCCGCACCGTCCTCCACTCCTCCGCATCGTCCTCCACTCTTCCGCACCGTCCTCCGCACCTTCCTCCACTCCTCCGCACCGTCCTCCGCACCGCCCTCTCACTCCTCCGCACCGTCCTCCACTCCTCCGCACCGTCCTCCACTCCACCGTCCTCCACTCCTCCACACCGTCCTCCACTCCTCCGCACCGTCCTCCACTCCTCCGCACCGTCCTCCACTCCTCCCCACCGTCCTCCACTCCTCCGCACCGTCCTCCGCTCCGCACCGTCCTCCTCCCCACCGTCCTCCACTCCTCCGCACCGTCCTCCACTCCTCCGCACCGTCCTCCACTCCTCCGCACCGTCCTCCGCTCCTCCGCACCGCCCTCCACTCCTCCGCACCGTCCTCCACTCCTCCGCTCCGTCCTCCACTCCTCCGCACCGCCCTCCACTCTTCCGCACCGTCCTCCACTCCTCCGCACTGTCCTCCGCACCGTCCTCCACTCCTCCGCACCGTCCTCCACTCCTCCGCACCATCCTCCACTCTTCCGCACCGTCCTCCACTCCTCCCCACCACTCCTCCCACTCCTCCGCACCGTCCTCCACTCCTCCGCACCGTCCTCCGCTCCTCCGCACCGTCCTCCACTCCTCCGCACCGTCCTCCACTCCTCCGCACCGTCCTCCACACTGTCCTCCACTCCTCCGCACCGTCCTCCACTCCTCCGCATCGTCCTCCACTCTTCCGCACCGTCCTCCACACCTTCCTCCGCTCCTCCGCACTGTCCTCCGCACCGTCCTCCACTCCGCCGCACCGTCCTCCACTCCTCCGCACCGTCCTCCACCGTCCTCCCACCTCGCGCACCGTCCTCCCTCCTTCCGGACTCCTCCGCACTGCCTCAACCACTCCTTCCGTGCACACCGTCCTCCACCGCCCTCCACTCCTCCGCACCGCCCTCCACTCCTCCGCACCGCCCTCCACTCCTCCGCACCGTCCCGCTCCCTCACACTGTCTCCTCCGCACCGTCCTCCACTCCTCCGCACCCTCCACTCCTCCGCACTCCTTCATCCCACACCGCCCACACTCACCGTCCTCCACTCCCTCCCGCACCCTCCTCACCACTCCGCCACTCCTCCGCACCCATCGCCTCCACCACTCCTCCGCACGTCCTCTTCCCACCCTTCCTACCTCCGCACTGCGCTCCTCCTCCGCTCCTCCGCACCGTCCTCCACTCCTCCACTCCTCCGCACCGTCCTCCACTCCTCCGCACTCCTCCACTCCGCCCTCCTCCACCTCCTCCGCACCGCCCTCCACTCCTCCGCACCGCCCTCCACTCCTCCGCCTCCACTCCTCCGCACCGACCTATCCCTCCACTCTTCCTCCGCACCGTCCCCTCCACCCTCCGCACCGTCCTCCACCGCACCGTCCTCCACTCCTCCGCACCGTCCCTCCCTCCTCGCACCGTCCTCCACTCCCTCCGCACCGTCCTCCGCTCCTCCGCACCGTCCTCCACTCCTCCGCACCGTCCTCCACTCCTCCGCACCGTCCTCCGCTCCTCCGCACCGTCCTCCTCTCTTCCACCGTCCTCCGCACCGTCCTCCCACTCCTCCGCACCGTCCTCCACTCCTCCGCACTCCTCTCCTCCGCACCTGTCCTCATCGCACGTCCTCCGCACCGTCCTCCTCGCACCGTCCTCCACTCATCCTCCGCACCGTCCTCCACGCTCCTCCGCACCGTCCACTCCTCCGCACCGCTCCACTCCACCGTCCTCCACTTCCCCGCCACACTCCGCCCCTCCACACCTCCTGCACCCTCCGCACCGTCCTCCACTCCTCCGCACCGTCCTC
Source organism: Lithobates sylvaticus (assembly GCA_028564925.1). Classification (NCBI taxonomy): domain Eukaryota; kingdom Metazoa; phylum Chordata; class Amphibia; order Anura; family Ranidae; genus Lithobates; species Lithobates sylvaticus. The sequence continues at coordinate 2,976,782 of CM053034.1, read as the reverse complement.
CGTCCTCCTCCGCACTGCCCTCCGCTCCTCCGCACCATCCTCACTCCTCCGCACCGTCCTCCGCACCGTCCTCCACTGCCCTCCTCCGCACCGCCCTCCACTCCTCCGCACCGTCCTCCCCGTCCTCACACTCCTCCGCACCATCCTCCACTCCCGCACCGTCCTAAACCCGCCGCCCTCCACTCCTCCGCACCGCCCTCCACTCTCTCCGCACCGCCCTCCCACTCCTCCGCACCGTCCCGTCCTCGCTCCTCCGCACCGTCCACTCCGCACCCTCCACTCCTCCGCACCGTCCGCCACTCCTCCGCACACCCCTCCGCACACCCTCCACTCTTCCGCACCGTCCTCCTTCCCATCCGCTCCTCCACACTGTCCTCCGCACCTCCCACACCGTCCTCACCGCCCCTCCACTCCTTCCGCACCGTCCTCCACACCTCCTCCGCTCCTCCACTGCACCGTCCTCCTCCTCCGCACCGTCCTCCACTCCTCCGCACCGCCCTCCACTCATCCTCCACTCCTCCGCACCGTCCTCCACTCCTCCGCACCGTCCTCCACTCCTCCGCACCGTCCTCCACTCCTCCGCACAGTCCTCCGCTCCTCCGCACCGCCCTCCACTCCTCCGCACCAGCCTCCCCTCCGCACTCCTCCTCCACTCCTCCGCACGTCCTCCACTCCTCCGCACCGTCCTCCACTCCTCCGCACCGCCCTCCGCTCCTCCGCACCCGCCCGCTCCTCCACTCCTCCGCACCATCCTCCCTCCTCCACCACCGTCCTCCACTCCTCCGCACCGTCCTCCACTCCTCCGCACCGCCCTCCACTCCTCCGCACCGTCCTCCACTCCTCCGCACCGTCCTCCACTCCTCCGCACCGTCCTCCACTCCTCCGCACCGTCCTCCACTCCTCCGCACCGTCCTCCACTCCTCCGCACCGTCCTCCACTCCTCCGCACCGCCCTCCACTCCTCCGCACCGTCCTCCACTCCACACTCCCTCCACTCCTCCCTCCGCACTCCTCCACTCCTCCGCACCGTCCACACCCACTCCTCCCGCACCGTCCTCCACTCCTCCGCACCGCACCGCCCTCCACTCCTCCGCACTCCTCCGCCGCTCCACTCCTCCGCACCGTCCTCCACTCCTCCGCACCGTCCTCCACTCCTCCGCACCGCCTCCCCACGCCTCCACACTCCCGTCCTCCACTCCTCCGCACCGTCCTCCACTCCTCCGCACCGTCCTCCACCTCCTACCACCGCCCTCCACTCCTCCGCACCGTCCTCCACTCACCTCCGCACCGTCCTCCACACCTCCGCACCGTCCTCCACTCCTCCCGCACCGTCCTCCGCACTCCTCCGCACTCCATCCTCCACACTGTCCTCCGCACCGTCCTCCACTCCTCCGCACCGTCCTCCTCCGCACCGTCCTCCACTCCTCCGCACCGTCTCCTCCACCACACTCCTCCGCACCGTCCTCCACTCCTCCGCACACTCCTCCACTCCTCCGCACCGTCCTCCACTCCTCCGCACCCGCCCTCCGCTCCTCCGCACCGTCCTCCGCTCCTCTGCACCGTCCTCCGCTCCTCCGCACCGTCCTCCACTCCTCCGCACCGTCCTCCACTCCTCCGCACCGTCCTCCTCACCTCCTCCGCACCGTCCTCCACTCCTCCGCACCGTCCTCCGCTCCTCCACCTCCTCCTCCTCTGCACCGTCCTCCACGCTCCTCCGCACCGTCCTCCACTCCGCTCCCGTCCACTCTTCCGCACCGTCCTCCACACCGCACCGTCCTCCACACCTCCGCACCGTCCTCCACACCTTCCTCCGCTCCTCCGCACACACTCCTCCGCACCGTCCTCCACGCCTCCGTCCGCCTCCGCACCGTCCTCCACTCCTCCGCACCGTCCTCCGCACCGTCCTCCACTCCTCCGCACCGTCCTCCACTCCTCCGCACCGTCCTCCACTCCACCATCCTCCTCCTCCGCACCGTCCCCTCCGCACCGTCCTCCACTCTCCTCCGCACCGTCCTCCACTCCTCCGCACCCGTCCTCCTCCGCTCCGCACCGTCCTCCACTCCTCCGCACCGTCCTCCACTCCTCCGCACCGTCCTCCACTCCTCCGCACCGTCCTCCACTCCTCCGCACCGTCCTCCACTCCTCCGCACCGTCCTCCACTCCTCCGCACCGTCCTCCGCACCGTCCTCCGCACCGTCCTCCCCACCTCCGCACCAGTCCCACTCCCACCCTCCGCACTCCTCCCTCCACTCCTCCACACTGTCCTCCACACCTCTCCTCCGCCCTGTCCTCCGCACCGTCCTCCTCCCCTCCGCCCGTCCCTCCACTCCGCGCACACTCCTCCCACCCCTCCGCACCGTCCTCCACTCCTCCGCACCGTCCTCCACTCCTCCAGCTCCGCCTCCACCTCCCTCCTCCCTCCTCCCCACCGTCCTCCACTCCTCCACACCGTCCTCCACTCCTCCGCACCGTCCTCCACTCCTCCGCACCGCCCTCCACTCCTCCGCACCGTCCTCCGCACCATCCTCCACTCTTCCGCACCGTCCCGCACTCCTCCGCTCCCTCCGCACCGTCCTCCACTCCTCCGCACCGTCCTCCACTCCTCCGCACCGCCCTCCACTCCTCCGCACCGTCCTCTCCGCACTCCTCCACTCCTCCCTCCACTCCTCCGCACCGTCCTCCTCCACTCCTCTCCTCCGCTCCTCCGCACCGTCCTCCACACTCCCGCACCGTCCTCCACTCCTCCGCACCGTCCTCCACTCCAAACACTTTTTTTTTCCTCCACTCCTCCGCAAAACCCCTCCACTCCGCACCGTCCTCCCGTCACTGCCCTCCGCTCCTCCGCACCGTCCTCCACTCCTCCGCACCGTCCTCCACTCCTCCGCACCGTCCCTCCACTCCTCCGCACCGTCCTCCACTCCTCCGCACCGTCCTCCACTCCTCCGCACCGTCCTCCACTCCTCCGCACTCCTCCTCCGCACCGTCCTCCTCCGCACCGTCCTCCACTCCTCCGCACCGTCCTCCACTCCTCCGCACCGTCCTCCACTCCTCCTCAGCACCGCCCTCCACTCCTCCGCACCGTCCTCCACTCCTCCGCACCGTCCTCCCATCCGTCTTGCACCGTCCTCCACTCTCCGCACCGTCCTCCACTCCTCCGCACCGTCCTCCACTCCTCCGCACTCCTCCCGCACTGCCCTCCGCTCCTCCACTCCATCCGCCACCACTGTCCTCCACACTCCTCCGCACCGTCCTCCACTCCTCCGCACCGCCCTCCACCCTCTCCTCCGCACCGTCCTCCTCCGCACCGTCCTCCACTCCTCCGCACCGTCCTCCACACACCTCCTCCTCCGCACCGTCCTCCACTCCTCCGCACCGTCCTCCACTCCTCCGCACCGCCTCCTCCACTCCTCCGCACCGTCCTCCACTCCTCCACTCCTCCGCACCGTCCTCACTCCTCCATCACCGCCCGTCCACTCCTCCGCACCGCCCTCCACTCCTCCGCACCGTCCTCCACTCCTCGCCACCGTCCTCCACTCCTCCGCACCGTCCTCCACTCCTCCGCACCGTCCTCCACTCCTCCGCACCGTCCTCCACTCCTCTCCGCACCGTCCGCACCATCCTCCGCACCTTGTCCCCGCAACCGCCGCACCGTCCTCCACTGTGCCCTCCTCCTCCGCACCGTCCTCCACTCCTCCGCACCGTCCTCCACTCCTCCGCACCGTCCTCCACTCGTCACCTTCCGCACCGTCCTCCACTCCTCCCGCCCTCCTCCGCACCGTCCTCCACTCCTCCGCACCATCCCTCCGCACTCTCCGCACCGTCCTCCACTCCTCCGTCCTCCACTCCTCCGCACCGTCCTCCACTCCTCCGCACCGCCCCTCCACTCCTCCGCACCGTCCTCCACTCCTCCGCACCGTCCTCCACTCCTCCGCACCGTCCTCCACTCCTCCGCACCGTCCTCCACTTCCTCCGCACCCTCCACTCCACCTCCACTCCTCCACTCCTCCGCACCGTCCTCCACTCCTCCGCACTCCGCACTCCACACGTCCGCACCGTCCTCCACTCCTCCGCACCGTCCTCCACACCGTCCTCCGCACCGTCCTCCACGTCCTCCACCGCCCTCCACTCCTCCGCACCGCCCTCCACTCCTCCGCACCGTCCTCCCACCTCCGCACCGTCTCCGCTCCCGCACCGTCCGCACTCCTCCGCATCCTCCACTCCTCCGCACCGTCCTCCACCACTCCTCCGCACAGCCCTCCACTCCTCCGCACCGTCCACTCCTCCGCACCGTCCACACTCCCTCCGCACCGTCCTCCGCTCCTCCGCACCGTCCTCCTCCGCACCGTCCTCCACTCCTCCGCACCTCTCGCACCCTCCCTCCACTCCTCCACTCCCACTCCGCACCGTCCTCCACTCCTCCGCACCGTCCTCCTCCGCACTCCTCCGCACCGTCCCTCCACTCCTCCGCACCGCCTCCAGCACCGTCCTCCACTCCTCCGCACCGTCCTCCACTCCTCCGCACCGCCTCCCTCCTCCACGTCCTCCACTCCTCCGCACCATCCTCCACTCCTCCGCACCGCCCTCCACTCCTCCGCACCGCCCTCCACTCCTCCGCACCGTCCTCCACTCCTCCGCACCGTCCTCCACTCCCTCCTCCGCACCGTCCTCCACTCCTCCGCACCGTCCTCCACTCCTCCGCACCGTCCTCCGCTCCTCCGCACCGTCTCCACTCCTCCGCACCGTCCTCCACTCCTCCGCACCGTCCTCCACTCCTCCGCACCGTCCTCCACTCCTCCGCACCGTCCTCCACTCCTCCTCCGCACCGTCCTCCACTCTTCCGCACCGTCCTCCACTCCTCCGCACCGTCCTCCACTCCTCCGCACCCCTCCCCTCCACTCCTCCGCACCGTCCTCCACACCTCCGCACCGTCCTCCGCTCCTCCGCACCGTCCTCCACTCCTCCTCCGCACCGTCCTCCACTCCTCCGCACCGTCCTCCACACTCCTCCACCGCACCGTCCTCCACACTGTCCTCCGCACCGTCCTCCTCCTCCGCCGCCTCCACCTCCCTCCGCACCGTCCTCCACTCCTCCGCACCATCCTCCACTCCTCCGCACCGTCCTCCACTCCTCCGCACCGTCCTCCACTCCTCCTGCACCGTCCTCCACTCCTCCGCACCAGCCTCCACTCCTCCGCACCGCCCTCCACTCCTCCGCACCATCCTCCACTCTCCGCACCGTCCTCCACTCCTCCGCACTGCCCTCCACTCCTCCGCACCCCAGTCCTCCACTCCTCCGCACCGTCCTCCACTCCTCCGCACCGCCCTCCACTCATCCGCACCGTCCTCCACTCCTCCGCACCGTCCTCCACTCCTCGCACCGTCCTCCCCTCTCCGCGCTCCTCCTCCTCCCGCACCCCCTCCCACTCCTCCGCACCGTCCTCCACTCCTCCGCACCGTCCTCCACTCCTCCGCACCGCCCTCCACTCCTCCGCACCGTCCTCCACTCCTCCGCACCGTCCTCCACTCCTCCGCACCGCCCTCCACTCCTCCGCACCGTCCTCCCCACTCCTCCGCACCGTCCTCCACTCCTCCGCACCGTCCTCCACTCATCCGCACCGTCCTCCGCTCCTCCGCACCATCCTCCACTCCTCCGCACCGTCCTCCACTCCTCCGCACCGTCCTCCACTCCTCCGCACCGCCCTCCACTCCTCCGCACCGTCCTCCACTCCTCCGCACCATCCTCCACTCCTCCGCACCGTCCTCCACTCCTCCGCACTGCCCTCCACTCCTCCGCACCGTCCTCCACTCCTCCGCACCGTCCTCCACTCCTCCGCACCGTCCTCCACTCCTCCGCACCGTCCTCCACTCCTCCGCACCGTCCTCCACTCCTCCGCACCGCCCTCCACTCCTCCGCTCCGTCCTCCACTCCTCCGCACCGTCTCCACTCTCCGCACCGTCCGCACCTGCCCTCCGCTCCTCCACTCCTCCGCCAACTCCTCCGCACCGTCCTCCACTCCTCCGCACCGTCCTCCACTCCTCCGCACCGCCTCCTCACTACCTTCCGCACCGTCCTCCACTCCTCCGCACCGTCCTCCGCTCCTCCGCACCGTCCTCCTCCTTCCGCACCGTCCTCCACTCCTCCGCACCGTCCTCCACTCCTCCGCACCGCACCTCCACTCCTCCGCACCGTCCTCCACTCCTCCGCACCGTCCTCCACTCCTCCGCACCGCCCTCCACTCCATCCGCCCATCCTCCACTCCTCCGCACCGTCCTCCACTCCTCCGCACCGTCCTCCACTCCTCCGCACCGTCCTCCACTCCACTCCTCCGCACCGTCCTCCGCACCGTCCCACTCTCCCTCCCACCGTCCTCCACTCCTCCGCACCCCCCTCCACTCTCCGCACCTCCGCACCTGCACCTCCTACCACTCTCCGCACCGTCCTCCGTCCGCCACTCCTCCGCACTCCCGTCCCTCCCACGTCCCTCCGCACCGTCGCACCGTCCTCCCACTCCTCCACTCACCGTCCTCCACTCCTCCGCACCGTCCTCCACTCCTCCGCACCGCCCCCACTCCTCCGCACCGTCCTCCACTCCTCCGCACCGCCCCTCCACCGCCCTCCTCCCGCACGCACCGTCCTCCACTCCTCCGCACCGTCCTCCACTCCTCCGCACCGTCCCTCCACTCCTCCGCACCGCACCCTCCACTCCTCCGCACGCCCCTCTCCTCCGCTCCTCCGCACCGTCCTCCACTCCTCTGCACCGCCTCCACTCCTCCGCACCGTCCTCTCACTCCTCCGCACCGTCCTCCACTCCTCCGCACCCCCCTCCACTCCTCCGCACCGCCCTCCACTCCTCCACACCATCCTCCACTCCTCCGCACCGTCCTCCACTCCTCCGCACCGGTCCTCCGCACCGTCCTCCACTCCTCCGCACCGCACTGCCTCCGCTCCTCCGCACCGTCCTCCACACTGTCCTCCACACCTCCGCACCGTCCTCCACTCCTCCGCACCGCCCTCCACTCCTCCGCACCGTCCTCCACTCCTCCGCACCGTCCTCCACTCCTCCGCACCGTCCTCCACTCCTCCGCACCGCCCTCCACTCCTCCGCACCGCCCTCCACTCCTCCGCACCGTCCTCCACTCCTCCGTACCGCCCTCCACTCCTCCGCACCGCCCTCCACACCTCTGCACCGTCCTCCACTCCTCCGCACCGTCCTCCGCACTGCCCTCCGCTCCTCCACTCCATCCTCCACACTGTCCTCCACACCTCCGCACCGTCCTCCACTCCTCCGCACCGCCCTCCACTCCTCCACACTGTCCTCCACTCCTCCGCACCGTCCTCCACTCCTCCGCACCGTCCTCCACTCCTCCGCACCGCCCTCCACTCCTCCGCACCGTCCTCCACTCCTCCGTACCGCCCTCCACTCCTCCGCACCGCCCTCCACACCTCTGCACCGTCCTCCACTCCTCCGCACCGTCCTCCGCACTGCCCTCCGCTCCTCCACTCCATCCTCCACACTGTCCTCCACACCTCCGCACCGTCCTCCACTCCTCCGCACCGCCCTCCACTCCTCCACACTGTCCTCCACTCCTCCGCACCGTCCTCCACTCCTCCGCACCGTCCTCCACTCCTCCGCACCGTCCTCCACTCCTCCGCACCGTCCTCCACTCCTCCGCACCATCCTCCACCCTTCCGCATCCTTATTCTGCTAGCATTAGTAAATAGATAGGAAGGCATATTATATGTAATAGCTCAAGTGATGGATTAGGTGACACTATAATATCCGGCACTTCATCCCTATTGAATAGAAAGTATCAGCAACAGGATGATTGGGATTATAACGCTGCCCAAGATTGAGAAAAATACATTTTGTATAAAAATAGAAAATGTATTCATAAAATAGCAACACATATTGGGTTCAATAAAAAATCAGAGTACGATACAAATCACATTGAATCGCTGGTGTCCATATATAGAAGCTACTTGATGTATCCCAACATGTTTCGCCAACATTGGCTTCTTCAGGGGATTTCTAAGGACCACCAATTCTCTTAAAGCTCCAGAGAGACATCAAGAATGTCGCCAAGTAAGTCCACAAAATGGCGGGGAGGCTCTGTACGATCACAGGGGATACATGGGGACCAGGAATACTCTGATATAGACGCAGATTAGTGCAGGGGCCCCAGCAACTAGCTGAGATCGTGCATACACGGTGCTGTCATATAACAACCACTCATTTACAGCACAAAATCATAATGGTTGCCCCTGCCTTCCAGCACCATGTATGCCAGCACCATGTATGCATGATCAGCCCGTCCCCACATGCCAGGGTGCTCGGGGTAATCCTGGACTCTGAACTCTCCTTTCTGCCCCACATCCAATCACTGTCCAAATCTTGCCGCCTCAACATCTCCAGAATTCGCCTATTTCTAACCAATGACACCACAAAGCTTCTAATCCACTCCCTTGTCCTGTCTCGCCTCATTGGCTTACCTCTCCATAGACTATCCCCCCTTCGGTCCATCATGAATACTGCTGCCCGACTCATCCACCTTACCAACCACTTGGTGTCTTCCACCCCTCTCTGCCAATCCCTCCACTGACCTCCATTTAGAGTCCTCCACCCCTCTCTGCCAATCCCTCCACTGGCCTCCATTCAGTGTCCTCCACCCCTCTCTGCCAATCCCTCCACTGACCTCCATTCAGTGTCTTCCACCCCTCTCTGCCAATCCCTCCACTGACCTCCATTCAGTGTCCTCCGCCCCTCTCTGCCAATCCCTCCACTCACCTCCATTCAGTGTCCTCCACCCCTCTCTGCCAATCCCTCCACTGGCTTCCATTCAATGTGCTCCACCCCTCTCTGCCAATCCCTCCACTGGCCTCCATTCAGTGTCCTCCACCCCTCTCTGCCAATCCCTCCACTGACCTCCATTCAGTGTCCCCCACCCCTCTCTGCCAATCCCTCCACTGACCTCCATTCAGTGTCTTCCACCCCTCTCTGCCAATCCCTCCACTGGCCTCCATTCAGTGTCCTCCACCCCTCTCTGCCAATCCCTCCACTGACCTCCATTCAGTGTCTTCCACCCCTCTCTGCCAATCCCTCCACTGACCTCCATTCAGTGTCCTCCGCCCCTCTCTGCCAATCCCTCCACTCACCTCCATTCAGTGTCCCCCACCCCTCTCTGCCAATCCCTCCACTGACCTCCATTCAGTGTCTTCCACCCCTCTCTGCCAATCCCTCCACTCACCTCCATTCAGTGTCCCCCACCCCTCTCTGCCAATCCCTCCACTGGCCTCCATTCAGTGTCCTCCACCCCTCTCTGCCAATCCCTCCACTGACCTCCATTCAGTGTCCTCCACCCTTCTCTGCCAATCCCTCCACTGGCCTCCATTTAGTGTCCTCCACCCATCTCTGCCAATCCCTCCACTGGCCTCCATTCAGTGTCCTCCACCCCTCTCTGCCAATCCCTCCACTGGCCTCCATTCAGTGTCCTCCACCCCTCTCTGCCAATCCCTCCACTGGCTTCCATTCAATGTGCTCCACCCCTCTCTGCCAATCCCTCCACTGACCTCCATTCAGTGTCCTCCACCCCCTCTGCCAATCCCTCCACTGACCTCCATTCAGTGTCCTCCACCCCTCTCTGTCAATCCCTCAACTGACCTCCATTCAGTGTCCTCAACCCCTCTCTGCCAATCCCTCCACTGGCCTCCATTCAGTGTCCTCCACCCCTCTCTGCCAATCCCTCCACTCACCTCCATTCAGTGTCCCCCACCCCTCTCTGCCAATCCCTCCACTGACCTCCATTCAGTGTCCTCCACCCCCCTCTGCCAATCCCTCCACTGACCTCCATTCAGTGTCCTCCACCCCTCTCTGTCAATCCCTCAACTGACCTCCATTCAGTGTCCTCAACCCCTCTCTGCCAATCCCTCCACTGGCCTCCATTCAGTGTCCTCCACCCCTCTCTGCCAATCCCTCCACTCACCTCCATTCAGTGTCCCCCACCCCTCTCTGCCAATCCCTCCACTGGCCTCCATTCAGTGTCCTCCACCCCTCTCTGCCAATCCCTCCACTGACCTCCATTCAGTGTCCTCCACCCCTCTCTGCCAATTCCTCCACTGACCTCCATTCAGTGTCCTCCACACTTCTCTGCCAATCCCTCCACTGGCCTCCATTCAGTGTCCTCCACCCATCTCTGCCAATCCCTCCACTGGCCTCCATTCAGTGTCCTCCACCCCTCTCTGCCAATCCCTCCACTGACCTCCATTCAGTGTCCTCCACCCCTCTCTGCCAATCCCTCCACTGGCCTCCATTCAGTGTCCTCCACCCCTCTCTGCCAATTCCTCCACTGACCTCCATTCAGTGTCCTCCACCCCTCTCTGCCAATCCCTCCACTGACCTCCATTCAGTGTCCTCCACCCCTCTCTGCCAATTCCTCCACTGGCTGCCACTCAACCAATAAATAAAATTCAAGATACTAACAATAACTTACAAAGCCATCCACAACCTGGCCCCCAGCTACATCACTAACCTAGTCTCATAATACCAACCAAATCTTCCTCTTCACTCCTCCCAAGACCTCCTGCTCTCTAGCTCCCTGGTCACCTCCTCCCATACTCGACTTCTCCAGAGCCTCTCCCATCCTCTGGAACTCCCTACCCCAATCTGTCTGACTATCTCCTACTTTGTGCACTTTCAGACAATCCCTGAAAACTCATCTCTTCAGAGAAGCCTATCTGGCCCCACCTAACTGTACATTTATTTTCTGCACATCCCCCACAGTTATTGCCTTTTGTATCTCTTGACCCTCCCCCCTAGAATGTAAGCTCTAAGGAGCAGGGCCCTCAGATTCCTCCTGTATTAAGGTGTATTGCAGTTGTACTGTCTACCCTCAGGTTGTAAAGTGCTGCGTAAACTGTCGGTGCAATATAAATCCTGTATAACAATAATAATAAATAATAAGTGGGCGTTGATTTAGAAGGGTGGGTGTATTGGATCCATGGGCTCCATATTTTAATAAATTCATCCGTGTGAATCTAAAAGGCTACTGGAGAGATTCTCATTAATGAAAAAGGGGGGGGGGGTTTCACCAAAAAGTGGAGTTCCTCTTTAATCCTTCACACAAGGTCAATGGAAAAGCAGCGTGAACACATGAACAACGCAGCATCATCATCATCATCATCATCATCAGGGCTCAAGTCCTGCGGGAACGCATGGGAACGGAGTTCCTGTACTTTTTCCACAACAGGAACTCAGTTCCCGTTAGCAGCCGTGTCCTGCAAGACTTTGAAGTATGCAAGCTGTGTGGCAGGAGCTACACCACCAGCCGCCGACACAGCTCGCAATAGTAATTGCCGCACACCTGACCATTCAGGCATTGCCAGTAGGGGGCCCCATGACAGCTTCCGCTTCGATTTACCTGTAAATCACAGCTAGCTGACAGGTAGATCAGGTCCCTGCTGCTAAGAGATTGTATTTAGTCAGACCTCTCGTGATGCGCTCCTCCCCGCCGGCCCCTCCTGATTTTCTGTCTCCTCATCCCCCCCCCCCCAGTCTCCTGCATACTTGCTCTGTGTGTCCCGCTGAATCCCCCCCTCCTCTATCTTCAGTGCCATATGATGAGAGAACCCCGAGGAGGAGCCCAGCTATTCTGCTCACAGGACATGCAGGGAGAGAGGTGAGCTGAGGGAGGAACATCAGTTTGGGGTGGTAAGCTGGGCACAATACCCGGCAAAGTTTAATGCCAGGAGGGAAGTTTATGTGGAAATATGTGAAGGGTTGGAATAGCAGCGAGTGTGTGTTGGAGCCCCTGCAGAGTTTGCAGCCCCCCCAAGCTAACATACATCTCCTAAGCAGGAACACATCACTATCTCCCCAAGCATTCTGTCCAGATAATGTGCACTTCATTTATCACCTTTCCGTATAACCCTGTGTTATCCAAACTCTGTTCAATGAAAAGTGTAAACTCACCACATAAACACTCTATATACAAAATAACATTCCCCAATAAAGATCAGAACATGATGATCACATTACATGGAAGCACAATTGTATGAATGCTGATTATTCAGAGAATTACCCGATTTATGTTTATTGAGGATTGTTTTTTTTTTTATGTACTAACAGTTAAGTTTCATCCACACAATACGAAAATTGGATGAAAAATACCACTTTTGAAGCGTTCGTGTATATGAGAGGATCATTTTATTTTTTTTTGGTGGACGAGTGGATCTTGGGTGGGAGTTCCCACACTTTTTTCCCCAGGACTTGACCCCCTGATCATCATCATCTCAAAAGCAATCGATTTTCCCAGAAACTTTGGCTCGTTCCGTCCGAGTCCGTCTGTAATTTCATGTATACAGATGTAGAGTTTGGATTTGTGGGGGGCGCCTGCAATGAAGGGGTTAACTGGCCCAGCCCCATGAATATTGTATAGACGGGGTCCTGAGGGACGCTCCAGTCTGTTAGAGGGGGGGGGGGGGGGCTGGATGCCAATTATAGGTTAACACCCACTACACACAGACCCGGACACCTCGTCAATGATTAGTAAAGAGCGGGCAATTATCAGGAGTGACTGCCGCCTGCACAAGTGTGACAGTGCCACCCCGGCATGCATAATTCAAACATATGAATATTCTGCATGCAGCCAACGAGGGGCCCCGGTGTCCTGCCGCTCATATGTCTCTGAAGGGTCTCTATAATGTTCAAGAGTTAGTGTCTGTAAAAGAGTTTTAATAACTTTTTTAAGCGATGTTAAACCCAAAACAAACAAAAAAAAAAGACACTATATTGCCAAAAAGTATTGGGACGCCTGCCTTTACACCAGGGGTCTCAAACTGACTGCCCTCTAGCTGTTGCAGAACTACATTTCCCATGAGGCATTGCAAGGCTGACAGTTACAAACATGACTCCCATAGGCAGAGGCATGACGGGACTTGTAGTTCCGCAACAGCTGGAGGGCCGCTGCTTTGAGACGCCTGCCTTTACACACACATGACCTCTAATGACCCCCCAGTCTTAGTCCGGAGGGTTCAATATTGAGTTGGCCCTTTGCAGCTATAACAGCTTCACCTCTTCTGGGAAGGCCGTCCACAAGGTTTAGGAGGGTGTCTATGGGAAAGTTTGACCCATTCTTCCAGGAAGAGCATTTGTGAGGTCAGGCCCGATGTTGAACGAGAAGGCCTGGCTCGCTCTAATTCATCCCAAACAGGGCCGGTGCTACCACTAGGCAAACTAGGCGGCCGCCTAGGGCGCCCCGCTGCATAGGGCGCCCAGCCACTGTTTTTTCTACTCTCTTCTCTCTGCAGCAAGCAACTAACTCTCAGCATCAGCAGGCAGACGCCTCTCCGTTCACACATAGTGTCAGAGGCGCAGCAGTGGTGAAGGACTGTGTCTGACTCCCGCAGCAAGCAAACATTCATTGATGGGCACTGGTAGGCTGCATTTGATGGGCGCTGGTAAGGCAGCATTTGATGGGCGCTAGTGAGCCTGCATTTGATGGGCACTTTATTAAAAAGGTGGGATTTACATGGGCAGGGAAAAGGGGGCGGGGTCAGCCGGGGGGCGGCAAAATGAGGTTTCGCCTAGGGTGTCAAAAATCCTTGCACCAGCCCTGATCCCAAAGGTGTGGATTCTGAGGACTCTGTGCAGGCCAGTCAAGTTCTTCCACTCCAAACTGGCATCCATGTCTTTTTTTGGACTTTAGACATGTGCAACTCGTTTAGTTACGAATTCGTTTTTCCGTTCAAATTCGTTATATTCGTTCATTCGTTATCGTACGAATGATTCGCTAAAAATTCTAACGAATAACGAACTATCGAAACGAACGAATATGAAAAACAACGAAAATACGAAATAATTAAAATTAGAAACAACGAAACTACGAAAGAATGAAAATCCGAAAAACGAAAACAGAAACAACGAAAATCAAAATGAACGAAAAATTCGTACATTCGTAACTTTTTTTTTGCGATTCGTAATTTTCCGTGTCTCTTACAATGGCGCTGCTTAACGTGCTTCGAATGGATTGAACGAAAAAATTCGTACATTCGTAACTTTTTTTTTCGATTCGTAATTTTCCGTGTCTCTTACAATGTAATAATAGCATACACATTACATAACATTATGAATTATGCTCCGATTACGAATCTACGAAAACAATGTTCCGAAAGTACGAATAAATCAATCTCACGAAAGTACGAATGTAACTAAATCTACGAAAATACGAATGCGTCTGAATACAAAATACAACGAAAATACGAATTTCGTATAAACGAAAATTAGACTAACGGAAAAATGAATCAACGATAAAATAACTCTACGAAAATACGAACGGGTCCGAATACGAACACCGACGACTTACGAAATTACGAATCGTTACGAACCACCGGAAACGAAACAAAACTAAACCAATTTTTCTATTGTGCACATGTCTTATGGACTTTGCTTTGTGCTCTGGTCCAAGTCATTTGGTGGAGGGGGGATTATGGTGTGCGGGTTGTTTTTCGGGGGTTGGGCTCGGCCCCTTAAGTGGTTGTAAACCCCCAAAAAAATTAAAACCTGCAAGACAAAGGCATAATGAGCTAGTATGCATAGCATACTAGCTCATTATGAATTACTTACCTGAGATCGAAGCCCCCGCAGCGGTCCTCGTTCACTGCTCTGGCGGCCGACATCGCTTCCGGGGGTTATTTCTGGGTATCACGGCCACCGGTAACGGTAACAGTCTAATGCGGCGTACACACGGTCGGAATTTCCGATGGAAACAGTCCGATGGGAGCTGTTCATCGGATTTTCCGACCGTGTGTACGCCCATCGGTCTTTTTCTGACCGAATTTCCGACGGACTTTGGATTGAGAACCTGTTCTCAATTTTTCCGACGGAAAACCTATCGGATTTTCCGATCGTCTGTATGCAATTCCGACACGCAAAATTCCGGCGCATGCTCGGAAACAATTCGACGCATGCTCAGAAGCATTAAACTTCCCTTTTATAGTGCTGTTGAACGTTTTTTAAGGCGCGGTGTTATTGACCGTCGGAATTTGGTGTGACCGTGTGTAGGCAAGACAGTTTGAGTGAAATTCCGTCGGGAAAACCATCAGAGCTTTTTCCGACGAGAATTCCGACCGCGTGTAGGCGGCATAACTGAAGCGTACGTGCCATTGCTTCAGTCTGCTTAAGTGCGCATGTGCCGATGACGTCGGCACATGCAAATACAGGGGATATCTCCTAAACTTGCCTGTAGTAAAAAGTGGTTGTAAAGGGTTTACAACCACTTTAGTTCCAGTGAAGGGAACTCTTAAGGCGTCGGCATACCAAGACATTTTGGGCAATTTCACGCTCCCAACTTTGTGGGAACATTTTGGGGACGGCCCCCTTCCTGTTCCAACATGACTGCAGACCAGCACAGTAATTCCTCCTCCAGACCACATGGTGTCAGCATAGGGTTGCCACCTTTTCTTCAAGTCAAACCCGAACACTTTAGCGGCACACAGCATTTTTTTTTTTTAATAGTATAAACCAGTGTTTCTCAACTTTAGTCCTCATGGCGCCCCAACAGGTCATGTTTTCAGGATTTCCCTCAGATGGAATGACTGTGGTAATTACTAAGGCAGTGAAACTGATCAAATCACCTGTGAAAACGAATGGCAAGCCTGAAAACATGACCTGTCGGGGCGCCTTGAGGACTGGAGTTTAGAAACACTGGTATAAACTATACATATATTTTTCTATTAAATAACATTTCTAATCATATGAAGTTAATAACAAGAGTTCCCCTTTACATCGGAGTCCACAGAGTTCCCCTTTTACATCTGAATTTGCATAGTTCCCTTTCACTATAATGGGGGACTCTGCAGACTTTGATGTAAGGGAGAATTCTGGGGACTCTAACATAAGGGATGCTCTGGGAACCCTGATTTAAGGGGGGACTCTGATGTACGGAGAGGACTGTTATGTAAGGGGGAACACTGTGGCCTCTGCTGTAAAAGGGAACTCTGATGTAAGGGGTACTCTAAGAACCCTGGTTTACCTTAGTGTACTCATTCAGAGGCAGGAGCGAGAAGGGGGAAACTTCAGTCACAGACAGGGATGAATCTGGAAGCTATAATCTGGTCTGAATGTGTCCGGGTTTCAGGCAGCCTGAAACCCGGACGCATGATTCCAAACCCGAACTGTCCGGGTGAATCCCGGACAGGTGGCAACCCTATGTCAGCACTTCCTACAAGCTGATGTAAACCACAGAAGATTCTCAATATGCCTTAGTGCTTCAGGAAGACGGTGACAACGCTGATGGAATTTTTCAAACAGTCTTGCAGAGTTGTCAGCCCCTCTTTGCCAGAAATTAAACAAACTGCCGCAAACCTGCAGGATCAGCAGGTGAAACTGGGGTGATTTCTTTGGAACTTTGCCAATTAATATCTCTGCAATTATGGAGCTGTGGAGATTGAATAGCCTGGAGTTACACTTTAATATAAGCACTGTCATGCAACATACCTCAATGCAAGTAAAAAAATAAATAAAAATCACACATTTTGGGTTGTCCCCAGAACAGTAATAGAGGGGAAAGAGCCCAAGAGATTCCCTTCATTTCTAGGGATTTCCTCTCACTTCCTGTATTGGTCATGGGACAGGAAGCTAAGGGAAATCTCTCCAATGTGGCCCGGATGGCAAAAAAAACTAATACAGGAGTTATGCATGTAGATTAGGGGGCCAGACACATGGGGGGGGGGGTGGCGCCTGTGCGCCCTGCATGAGCGGACGCCACTGGATGACGTCCCAGTGACGAAATGCGTAGGGCGGGGCTAACAGCGTCATTGCATCACTTCCGGTTTCGAGCCGTGGAACGCAAACCGCCCGGCTTCCTGTTTTCCTGCTTTTCTAGTGCAGCATTTTCCCACTAGAGGATACCATAAGTGTTTTATGTTTGTTGTCATACATGATTTATTATCACAGCAGTCAGTTGCTTTTAGCATTGTGTTTTTTTTTGCACAGGAGGAACATATATCTATCAAGGGTTGGATTGTTCACCAATTTGTATTCCAGTAGTATCACACTAGGTTGTTGCTATAATCACTCAGATAATTTGCATATTTGAATGTTTATTTGGCTTGTTTTTTTGTATTATCTGCACAGTTATTACACCAGCAATCCTCTCTTTACAAGCCGGGGGGTTTAAAACACTCCACACCAGAACAGCGCCATTTCTACCCTCCTATTTTCCACAATCATTGGCTGAAACACGCTGATCGGCATGTGCTGTGATGAATCACAGCCAGCGATGTAAGTAACTGAGTTAAAATAAACGGAGTTACGTAACGCAGTTACTTTAGAGGGTAACGAGTATCTAACTGATTACTTTTCCCCTCATGGTAACTCAGTTCCCATTACTTTGGCTTAGTTACCCCAATTATATCTACTGCCACTAGATGGCAGTAGTGTAATTCCGGTGTCCTGCCGAAAAAGTTCCCCCGCCGGATAAGGACCCCCTGTACTGCGCAGGCGCAGCACTTGCGCAGTACGAAGGACTACGGAGCTTCCGAAAATTGCCGAACCTAAACAGCTCTGAGTGAACTCTACACCGCGCAGGCGCAGTTAACATGTAATTGTACGAGTCGATGCCGCACGCTCCTGATGCTCGTGCTACTCTGCAAGGGGCGTCTATCGTGTAACTAAGGGGCGGGTCTAGTATTACTGTAACCAAGGGGCGCATTTATTATTATTGTTATATATCGAGCTCTGCCCATTAATTTAACATTCGCCCTCTTCTGTAGCCATCCGCCCCTTACACGATATAATAATAATAGACCCGCCCCTTACACGATATAATAATAATAGACCCGCCCCTTACACGATATAATAATAATAGACCCGCCCTTACACGATATAATAATAATAGACCCGCCCCTTACACGATATAATAATAATAGACCCGCCCCTTGCTTACACGCTATAACAGATCTGCCCCCTGGTTAGAGTAATAATAGAGCAGCCCCTTGTGGTTACACGATATATAACAATAATAATAAATGCGCCCCTTGGTTACAGTAATACTAGACCCCGCCCCTTAGTTACACGTATAGAATATTTAAAAAAAAAGTCAGTTACTTTGCTGAGTAACTAATTACTTTTCCAATGTAGTAACTGAGTTACTAACGCAATTACTTTTTGGGAGAAGTAATTTGTAACTTAACTAATTACTTTTTTAAAGTAAGATGACCAACACTGATCACAGCACAGCTGGGCCGGTGGGCGCGCATGCGTTGCCCCCTGCTCGTAAAATTAGACTCATTTATATATATACATGATTCTGCACAGCGGGCCCTCATTGTAGCAGTAAAGCCACAGCGCGCGGTCGGCAAGTGGTTATCTCTTCGGTCTGTCCACGGCATGCATAAAATCCTTCTCCAGCCCCAAAACTCAAATGAGATCTTCTCTCTACACTGTTTCTGTCCAGATTTCACAACTGTAACTTACAACTGAGAAAATGAGTCCATCCCTATCTCTATCCGAAGGAAAAAAAAAAGGGTTATGCCTATAGTTTTACTTTAATCTGAACCTGAGAAGAAAAGGTCCTGAGAAGAGAAAGCAGAGCCAGACACCAGAGAAAACCTCCCTTTCCAATAGGAACAGCGGCCAGAAGGGATGCCATCACTGGACAAGGTGGTGAGGAGTGGAGTGGGTAGAACTTGGATTCCAAGCCAGGACCGACATTCTTATTATTATACAGGATTTATATAGCGCCAACAGTTTACGCAGCGCTTTACAATATAAAGGGAGACAATACAGTGACAATAAAATACAAGAGGATTAAGAGGGCCCCTGCTCAGAAGAGCTTACAATCTAATAGGGTGGGGCAGGTGATACAAAAGGTTGTAACAGTGGGGAATGAGCTGATGGGAGTGGTAGAAGATTAGTTGGAGATGTGATCGGCTTTCCTGAAGAGATGAGTTTTCAGGGATTGCCTAATTGTAGCAAAAGTAGGGGATAGCCGGACCAGTGGAGGTAGCGAGTTCCAGAGGATGGGAGAGGCTCTGGAGAAATCCTGGAGATGAGCATGGGAGGAGGAAACGAGAGAGATTGACAGTAGGAGGTCTTGAGAAGAGCGGAGAGGACGGTTTGGGATTAGGGATGAGCCGAACACCCCCGGGTTCGGTTCGAACCAGAACCTTCGAACGGACCGAAAGTTCGCGCGAATTTTCGAACCCTATACGTTATAATGGACGCGAACGTTCGAAATCAAAAGTGCTAATTACAACGGCCAATATGCATGTTAATGTCATAAAACAGGTTTGGGGACCCGGTCCTGCCCCAGGGGACATATATCAATGCAAAAAGAACTTTTAAAAACTAACGTTTTTTCGGGAGCAGTCATTTTAATGATGCATAAAGTGAAAAAAAAAAAGTGAAATTTTCCTTTAAATATGGTACCTGGGGGGTGTCTAAAGTATGCCTGTGAAGTGGCATGTGTTTCCCGTGTTTAGAACTGTCCTTGCACAAAATGACATTTGTAAAGGAAAAAAAGAAGCCATTTAAAACCACTTGCGGCTTTAGGTTTGATCTTAAGTAGAATCTGAACAGGTACATTATGAAGTGTAGCTCCATCCCAAAAAAATCTATTTTTAAGCTTTTTGGAGAACATAGGGAGGGGTTATCACCCCTGTAACATTTGCTGTCTTTGCACATGTGTTCAGAACATGTCACCTCACTTTCCGTCCCAATGACAAATGTTTTTGGAAAAGTGGGGTTTTAATTGAAACAAGGATTGGTGATAAAGTATCAGTAGAGAGGAGATACCTTTTTCCAAATTAAATCTAACAGGATAGAATTTCCCTTCCTAGGGGTAGATTTCCTCTCACTTCCTGTTTTCTCTTTCCATTTGCAAGTAGGAGTCGTTTGTAAGTTGGATGTTTGAAAGTAGGGGCCTGGCGTATATACTCTGCAGAAATTTGCCTATTAGATGTTGGTGTAGCCACAAGACTGGTGGGCACAGGAATGGGCCCTGCTGTGAGTTAATAGATCAAGATTTGTAATTGCATGCACCTCTTGAACAGGGCAGAAAAATTGGGGGTGGTGGTGGTGGTGGTGGACGGTTTTGCCACAAGACTGTAAGCTCTCACAGTTACTCTTGGTGGGCGCAGGAATGGGCCCTGCTGTGAGTTATTAGATCAAGATTTGTAATTGCAAGCACCTGATGAACAGGGCAGAAAAATTGGGCCTTTGGCGGTGGTGGTGGACGGTGTTGCCACAAGACTGTAGGCCCTCATAGTTACTCTTGGTGGGCGCAGGAATGGGCCCTGCTGTGAGTTATTAGATCAAGATTTGTAATTGCAAGCACCTGATGAACAGGGCAGAAAAAATTGGGCCTTTGGCGGTGGTGGTGGACGGTGTTGCCACAAGACTGCAGGCCCTCATAGTTACTCTTGGTGGGGCGCAGGAATGGGCCCTGCTGTGAACTATTAGATCAAGATTTGTAATTACCCGCCCCTGTTAAACAGGGGCTGAAAAATTGTGCCTTAGGCACTGGTGCTGGTGCCACAACACTGCAACCCGGCCCTCACAGATACTGTACTTGGAGCACAGCAGTCACACGTGTTGCGAAGCATTTTTTTAAAAAATTGTAAGTACACGCCCCTGTTAAAAACAGGGGCTGAAAAAATTGTGCCTTAGGCACTGGTGCTGGTGCCACAACACTGCAACCGGCCCTCACAGATACTGTACTTGGAGCACAGCAGTCACACGTGTTGCGAAGCATTTTATTTAAAATTTGTAAGTACACGCCCCTGTTAAACAGGGGCTGAAAAATTGTGCCTTAGGCACTGGTGCTGGTGCCACAACACTGCAACCCGGCCCTCACAGATACTGTACTTGGAGCACAGCAGTCACACGTGTTGCGAAGCATTTTTTAAAAAAATTGTAAGTACACGCCCCTGTTAAACAGGGGCTGAAAAATTGTGCCTTAGGCACTGGTGCTGGTGCCACAACACTGCAACCCGGCCCTCACAGAGACTGTACTTGGAGCACAGCAGTCACACGTGTTGCGAAGCATTTTTTTAAAAAATTGTAAGTACACGCCCCTGTTAAAACAGGGGCTGAAAATTGTGCCTTAGGCACTGGTGCTGGTGCCACAACACTGCAACACGGCCCTCACAGAGACTGTACTTGGAGCACAGCAGTCACACGTGTTGCGAAGCATTTTTTTAAAAAATTGTAAGTACACGCCCCTGTTAAACAGGGGCTGAAAAATTGTGCCTTAGGCACTGGTGCTGGTGCCACAACACTGCAACACGGCCCTCACAGAGACTGTACTTGGAGCACAGCAGTCACACGTGTTGCGAAGCATTTTTTTAAAAAATTGTAAGTACACGCCCCTGTTAAACAGGGGCTGAAAAAATTGTGCCTTAGGCACTGGTGCTGGTGCCACAACACTGCAACACGGCCCTCACAGAGACTGTACTTGGAGCACAGCAGTCACACGTGTTGCGAAGCATTTTTTTAAAAAAATTGTAAGTACACGCCCCTGTTAAACAGGGGCTGAAAAATTGTGCCTTAGGCACTGGTGTGGTGGCATGGATCATTGAGGAGGAGGAAGAGGATAGTCAGTGAACATAAGAGGACAGTCACTCAGCATCAGCATAGGCAGTCTTGAAGGGATGTGACATTAAAATTATTCGGTTATATCCGCCTCAGGTGCCTGGTAGCTGGTGGTGATCCAAGACTGATTCATTTTGATGAATGTCAGTCGATCAACCGAGGCGGTGGACAGGCGCACCCTATGATCAGTCACAAATCCTCCAGCAGCACTGAATGTGCGTTCGGAAAGAACGCTGGAGGCAGGACAGGCCAGTAGCTCAATTGCATACTGAGCAAGCTCTGGCCAGTGATCCATCCTCAGGACCCAGTAAGCCAGAGGATTTTCGGTGGGAAAGGTGTCCAAGTCTGACCTTGCCCCAAGGTATTCCTGCACCATGTATATCAGACGCTGGCGATGGTTGCTGGAACCGATCATACCTTGGGGCTGCGGACTAAAAAATTGTCTGAACGCATCGGTCAGACGTCCACCTTCCCCACCGCTCCTTCTGCCACTGACCGAAGCCTCAGCAACTCGTCGCCCAGGACCAGGAGTTTGTAGCCTCCCAGTTTCTGGGAACGCGTTGCACAGACCTTTCTGCAAGGCCTCCCTGAGATGTCTCATCCTCTGCTCCCTCTGCGACGGCAAGATAAGGTCCGCAACCTTACCCTTGTACCGCGGATCAAGGAGAGTGGCCAGCCAGTAATGGTCCCTCTCTTTGATCCGAAGAACACGAGGATCCTTCCGCAGGCTTTGCAGGATCAGGAGGCCATGCAGCGTAGGTTAGCTGAGGCATTCGGTCCGGAGTCTTCTGGGTCACTGAGGATGACATGATCGCCAGCCACCTCCTCCCAGCCACGTACAAGTCCACTGGCTTGTTGGGACTGTACATCATCCCTAAAAGACTGCTGCTGCTGATGCTGAGTGCCAGGCTCCACCTCCATGCTCACACAATCCTCCTCCTTCTCCTCCTCCTCCTCCTCCTCATCCTCTTCCTGTGTGATGGGTGGGACAGAAGGAACACTGTCCGGATAAAGGGGGCCTTGAGAGGCAAGGAAGTCCTCCTCTTCCTGCCTCTGTTCTGCCTCAAGTGCCCTGTCCATTATCCCACGCAGCGTATGCTCCAACAGGTGGACAAGAGGGACAGTGTCACTGATGCATGCACTGTCACTGCTCACCATCCTCGTGGCCTCCTCAAATGGTGAGAGGACAGTGCATGCATCCCTGATCATGCTCCACTGACGTGGGGAAAAAAAACCAAGCTCCCCTGACCCTGTCCTGGTGCCGTAGTCGCAAAGGTACTCATTGATGGCCCTCTGCTGCGTGTGCAGTCGCTGCAGCATGGCCAACGTTGAGTTCCACCTGGTGGGCATGTCAGATATTAGGCGGTTCTTGGGCAGGTTCAGCTCCTTTTGCAGCTCAGTCAGCCGAGCACTGGCATTATAAGATCGGCGGAAATGCACACAGACTTTCCTGGCCTGCCTCAGGACATCCTGTAAGCCTGGGAACCTGCCCAAGAACCGCTGCACCACCAGGTTGAGGACGTGAGCCATGCAGGGCACATGGGTGAGCTGCCCCTGTCGCAGGGCGGAGAGGAGGTTGGTGCCATTGTCAGAAACGACCATTCCTGGCTTAAGCTGACGTGGCGTCAACCACCTCTCGGCCTGCCCCTGCAGAGCTGCCAGAACCTCTGGCCCAGTGTGGCTCCTGTCCCCAAACACACCAGCGCAAGCACGGCATGGCATCTTTTGCCTGCGTACTTGCGTAGCCCCTTGTACGCCTACGGAGCACCGCTGGTTCCAAGGACAGAGCACTGGAGGAAGAAGAAGAGGAGGGGGTGGAGGAGAGAGGTGTGTCACAACCAGTAGCAGTAGTCGCGTTTTGGAGGCGTGGTGGCGGAACAACCTCCAACACTACTGCACCTTGTCCTGCATCCCTCCCAGCTGCCAATAGAGTGACCCAATGGGCCGTGAAAGAAAGGTACCGTCCCTGTCCATGCCTGCTGGACCATGAGTCAGCGGTAATATGCACCTTACCGCTGACCGCCCTGTCCAGCGAGGCATGGACATTGCCCTCCACATGCCGGTAGAGAGACGGAATCGCCTTCCGCGAGAAAAAGTGGCGTTTGGGAACCTGCCACTGAGGAACCGCACATTGAACAAACTCACGGAAGGGGGCCGAGTCTACCAACTGAAAAGGCAGCAGTTGAAGTGCTAGCAATTTAGCAAGGCTAGCATTCAACCGCTGGGCATGTGGATGGCTGGGAGTGTACTTCTTTCTACGGTCCAGCAGCTGGGGCAGGGAAATTTGCCTGCTGCATTCGGACGTCGGTGTACTGCAAGTACTTGGTTGTGACACACCGAATTCTACACCTTCAGTCCTCTCAGAGCAGCTTTCAGAGAGGACTGAAGGTGTAGTGGGGATGGAGATCCCAGCTGAGGAGGAGCAAGGAGAGGTCCGCTTAGTTCTTTGGTGTGGGTCTTTTATGTGTGCCTGCCAACGAGCTGCATGGCAGGTCGCCATATGTCTGGTCATGCTTGTCGTGCCCAAGCGGCTGATGTTTTGGCCACGCGAGATACGCTTGAGACAAATATTGCAAATAGCAGTGGTGCGATCTGCTGCACTCGTCTCAAAAAAGGCCCACACCAAAGAACTTTTCTGATAACGTGCAGAGGCAGCGCCCTGCACAGGCGGAGCTCTGCGGTGTTGTACAGTTGCTGTGCTGGCCTCTACCTGGCCTCCAGGGGGCATCCTGCCTCGTTGGACATGTGACGCCGCATCCTCCTCCTCCTCGTCCTCCTCCTCATCCTCTCTCCCTTGAGGCACCCACGTGGAGTCAGTGACCTCATCATCCCCTCCCTCTTCACCACTAGAGCAAACCTGGCAGTAAGCTGCAGCTGGTGGAACTGTACTGCCAGATTCCTCAGCTGGGTATCGTCATCCGAGCCTTCGAATCGTTGGGCATCCTCCTGGAGCATGTACCCAACACTGTGCTCAAAGAGTTCGGGGGACTCCTCAGGAGGACATGGTGGGTCTAGGGAAGGGGTGGCTGATGATGCTCTGTCAGTACCCTGAGCCTGGGTGAGAGAGGATGAGGAGGATGAGGAGGGCTTGGTCATCCATTCTACCAAGCCTTCAGCATGATGCGGCTCCACATGTCCAGCTGCCGAAAACAAAGACGCGCGTGTCCATGGCCACGTGCTGATGACGATGCACGACCACGTCCACGTCCACGGCCACGTCCACTAGAAACAGAGCCTGCCTGCCCTGTGTTCTTGGCTCTGCACGCTCTGCCTCCCCTTGGCGGTCTTCCAGCCATTGTAGTCGGTAGTCCTGTGGGTGCTGCTGAGAAGAAAATATAGGAGCTCTGTGTGATGCCACTAACACACTAGAAGTCCTGTGGGTGCTGCTGAGAAGAATATATAGGAGCTCTGTGTGATGCCACTAACACACTAGAAGTCCTATGGGTGCTTCTGCAAAGAAAATAGAGGAGCTCTGTGTGATGCCACTAACACACTAGAAGTCCTGTGGGTGCTTATGCAAAGAAAATAGAGGAGCTCTGTGTGATGCCACTAACACACTAGAAGTCCTGTGGGTGCTTATGCAAAGAAAATAGAGGAGCTCTGTGTGATGCCACTAACACACTAGAAGTCCTGTGGGTGCTGCTGAGAAGAATATATAGGAGCTCTGTGTGATGCCACTAACACACTAGAAGTCCTATGGGTGCTTCTGCAAAGAAAATAGAGGAGCTCTGTGTGATGCCACTAACACACTAGAAGTCCTGTGGGTGCTTATGCAAAGAAAATAGAGGAGCTCTGTGTGATGCCACTAACACACTAGAAGTCCTGTGGGTGCTTCTGCAAAGAAAATAGAGGAGCTCTGTGTGATGCCACTAACACACTAGAAGTCCTGTGGGTGCTGCTGAGAAGAATATATAGGAGCTCTGTGTGATGCCACTAACACACTAGAAGTCCTATGGGTGCTTCTGCAAAGAAAATAGAGGAGCTCTGTGTGATGCCACTAACACACACTAGAAGTCCTGTGGGTGCTTCTGCAAAGAAAATAGAGGAGCTCTGTGTGATGCCACTAACACACTAGAAGTCCTGTGGGTGCTGCTGAGAAGAATATATAGGAGCTCTGTGTGATGCCACTAACACACTAGAAGTCCTATGGGTGCTTCTGCAAAGAAAATAGAGGAGCTCTGTGTGATGCCACTAACACACTAGAAGTCCTGTGGGTGCTTCTGCAAAGAAAATAGAGGAGCTCTGTGTGATGCCACTAACACACTAGAAGTCCTGTGGATGCTTATGCAAAGAAAATAGAGGAGCTCTGTGTGATGCCACTAACACACTAGAAGTCCTGTGGGTGCTTCTGAGAAGAATATATAGGAGCTCTGTGTGATGCCACTAACACACTAGAAGTCCTGTGGGTGCTTATGCAAAGAAAATAGAGGAGCTCTGTGTGATGCCACTAACACACTAGAAGTCCTATGGGTGCTTCTGCAAAGAAAATAGAGGAGCTCTGTGTGATGCCACTAACACACTAGAAGTCCTGTGGGTGCTTATGCAAAGAAAATAGAGGAGCTCTGTGTGATGCCACTAACACACTAGAAGTCCTATGGGTGCTTCTGCAAAGAAAATAGAGGAGCTCTGTGTGATGCCACTAACACACTAGAAGTCCTGTGGGTGCTTATGCAAAGAAATAGAGGAGCTCTGTGTGATGCCACTAACACACTAGAAGTCCTGTGGGTGCTTCTGCAAAGAAAATAGAGGAGCTCTGTGTGATGCCACTAACACACTAGAAGTCCTGTGGGTGCTTATGCAAAGAAAAATAGAGGAGCTCTGTGTGATGCCACTAACACACTAGAAGTCCTGTGGGTGCTGCTGAGAAGAATATATAGGAGCTCTGTGTGATGCCACTAACACACTAGAAGTCCTGTGGGTGCTTCTGCAAAGAAAATAGAGGAGCTCTGTGTGATGGGACTAACACACTTCAAGTCCTATAGGTGCTTCTGGGAAGAAAATATAGCTCTGTGTGTGTGATGGGACTAACACACTTCAAGTCCTATAGGTGCTTCTGGGAACAAAATATAGCTCTGTGTGTGTAATGGGACTAACACACTTCAAGTCCTATAGGTGCTTCTGGGAAGAAAATATAGCTCTGTGTGTGTGATGGGACTAACACACTTCAAGTCCTATAGGTTCTTCTGGGAACAAAATATAGCTCTGTGTGTGTGATGGGACTAACACACTTCAAGTCCTATAGGTGCTTCTGGGAACAAAAATATAGCTCTGTGTGTGTGATGGGACTAACACACTTCAAGTCCTATAGGTGCTTCTGGGAACAAAATATAGCTCTGTGTGTGTAATGGGACTAACACACTTCAAGTCCTATAGGTGCTTCTGGGAACAAAATATAGCTCTGTGTGTGTGATGGGACTAACACACTTCAAGTCTATAGGTTCTTCTGGGAACAAAATATAGCTCTGTGTGTGTGATGGGACTAACACACTTCAAGTCCTATAGGTGCTTCTGGGAACAAAATATAGCTCTGTGTGTGTGATGGGACTAACACACTTCAAGTCCTATAGGTGCTTCTGGGAACAAAATATAGCTCTGTGTGTGTAATGGGACTAACACACTTCAAGTCCTATAGGTGCTTCTGGGAACAAAATATAGCTCTGTGTGTGTGATGGGACTAACACACTTTAAGTCCTATAGGTTCTTCTGGGAACAAAATATAGCTCTGTGTGTGTGATGGGACTAACACACTTCAAGTCCTATAGGTGCTTCTGGGAACAAAATATAGCTCTGTGGGTGTGATGGGACTAACACACTTCAAGTCCTATAGGTGCTTCTGGGAACAAAATATAGCTCTGTGTGTGTAATGGGACTAACACACTTCAAGTCCTATAGGTGCTTCTGGGAACAAAATATAGCTCTGTGTGTGTGATGGGACTAACACACTTCAAGTCCTATAGGTTCTTCTGGGAACAAAATATAGCTCTGTGTGTGTGATGGGACTAACACACTTCAAGTCCTATAGGTGCTTCTGGGAACAAAATATAGCTCTGTGTGTGTGATGGGACTAACACACTTCAAGTCCTATAGGTGCTTCTGGGAACAAAATATAGCTCTGTGTGTGTAATGGGACTAACACACTTCAAGTCCTATAGGTGCTTCTGGGAAGAAAATATAGCTCTGTGTGTGTAATGGGACTAACACACTTCAAGTCTATAGGTGCTTCTGGGAACAAAATATAGCTCTGTGTGTGTGATGGGACTAACACACTTCAAGTCCTATAGGTTCTTCTGGGAACAAAATATAGCTCTGTGTGTGTGATGGGACTAACACACTTCAAGTCCTATAGGTGCTTCTGGGAAGAAAATATAGCTCTGTGTGTGTAATGGGACTAACACACTTCAAGTCCTATAGGTGCTTCTGGGAACAAAATATAGCTCTGTGTGTGTAATGGGACTAACACACTTCAAGTCCTATAGGTGCTTCTGGGAAGAAAATATAGCTCTGTGTGTGTGATGGGACTAACACACTTCAAGTCCTATAGGTTCTTCTGGGAACAAAATATAGCTCTGTGTGTGTGATGGGACTAACACACTTCAAGTCCTATAGGTTCTTCTGGGAACAAAATATAGCTCTGTGTGTGTGATGGGACTAACACACTTCAAGTCCTATAGGTGCTTCTGGGAACAAAATATAGCTCTGTGTGTGTGATGGGACTAACACACTTCAAGTCCTATAGGTGCTTCTGGGAAGAAAATATAGCTCTGTGTGTGTGATGGGACTAACACACTTCAAGTCCTATAGGTGCTTCTGGGAACAAAATATAGCTCTGTGTGTGTGATGGGACTAACACACTTCAAGTCCTATAGGTGCTTCTGGGAACAAAATATAGCTCTGTGTGTGTAATGGGACTAACACACTTCAAGTCCTATAGGTGCTTCTGGGAACAAAATATAGCTCTGTGTGTGTGATGGGACTAACACACTTCAAGTCCTATAGGTTCTTCTGGGAACAAAATATAGCTCTGTGTGTGTGATGGGACTAACACACTTCAAGTCCTATAGGTGCTTCTGGGAACAAAATATAGCTCTGTGGGTGTGATGGGACTAACACACTTCAAGTCCTATAGGTGCTTCTGGGAACAAAATATAGCTCTGTGTGTGTAATGGGACTAACACACTTCAAGTCCTATAGGTGCTTCTGGGAACAAAATATAGCTCTGTGTGTGTGATGGGACTAACACACTTCAAGTCCTATAGGTGCTTCTGGGAACAAAATATAGCTCTGTGTGTGTAAATGGGACTAACACACTTCAAGTCCTATAGGTGCTTCTGGGAACAAAATATAAGCTCTGTGTGTGTGATGGGACTAACACACTTCAAGTCCTATAGGTGCTTCTGGGAACAAAATATAGCTCTGTGTGTGTGATGGGACTAACACACTTCAAGTCCTATAGGTTCTTCTGGGAACAAAATATAGCTCTGTGTGTGTGATGGGACTAACACACTTCAAGTCCTATAGGTGCTTCTGGGAACAAAATATAGCTCTGTGTGTGTGATGGGACTAACACACTTCAAGTCCTATAGGTGCTTCTGGGAACAAAATATAGCTCTGTGTGTGTAATGGGACTAACACACTTCAAGTCCTATAGGTGCTTCTGGGAAGAAAATATAGCTCTGTGTGTGTAATGGGACTAACACACTTCAAGTCCTATAGGTGCTTCTGGGAACAAAATATAGCTCTGTGTGTGTAATGGGACTAACACACTTCAAGTCCTATAGGTGCTTCTGGGAACAAAATATAGCTCTGTGTGTGTGATGGGACTAACACACTTCAAGTCCTATAGGTGCTTCTGGGAACAAAATATAGCTCTGTGTGTGTAATGGGACTAACACACTTCAAGTCCTATAGGTTCTTCTGGGAACAAAATATAGCTCTGTGTGTGTGATGGGACTAACACACTTCAAGTCCTATAGGTGCTTCTGGGAACAAAATATAGCTCTGTGTGTGTGATGGGACTAACACACTTCAAGTCCTATAGGTGCTTCTGGGAACAAAATATAGCTCTGTGTGTGTAATGGGACTAACACACTTCAAGTCCTATAGGTGCTTCTGGGAAGAAAATATAGCTCTGTGTGTGTAATGGGACTAACACACTTCAAGTCCTATAGGTGCTTCTGGGAACAAAATATAGCTCTGTGTGTGTGATGGGACTAACACACTTCAAGTCCTATAGGTTCTTCTGGGAACAAAATATAGCTCTGTGTGTGTGATGGGACTAACACACTTCAAGTCCTATAGTGTGCTTCTGGGAACAAAATATAGCTCTGTGTGTGTAATGGGACTAACACACTTCAAGTCCTATAGGTGCTTCTGGGAAGAAAATATAGCTCTGTGTGTGTAATGGGACTAACACACTTCAAGTCCTATAGGTGCTTCTGGGAACAAAATATAGCTCTGTGTGTGTGATGGGACTAACACACTTCAAGTCCTATAGGTTCTTCTGGGAACAAAATATAGCTCTGTGTGTGTGATGGGACTAACACACTTCAAGTCCTATAGGTGCTTCTGGGAACAAAATATAGCTCTGTGTGTGTGATGGGACTAACACACTTCAAGTCCTATAGGTGCTTCTGGGAACAAAATATAGCTCTGTGGGTGTGATGGGACTAACACACTTCAAGTCCTATAGGTGCTTCTGGGAACAAAATATAGCTCTGTGTGTGTAATGGGACTAACACACTTCAAGTCCTATAGGTGCTTCTGGGAACAAAATATAGCTCTGTGTGTGTAATGGGACTAACACACTTCAAGTCCTATAGGTGCCTCTGGGAACAAAATGAAGGAGCTCTGCCTGCCTGCCACGAACACACTACAAGTCCTATAGGTGCTTCTGGTAACAAAATATAGGAGCTCTGCCTGCCTGCCACGAACACACTACAAGTCCTATAGGTGCTTCTGGTAACAAAATATAGGAGCTCTGCCTGCCTGCCACGAGCACACTACAAGTCCCTCTTTGTCAATCAATCTTTGTAACTGAATCTATCTAACTCAATCTCTGTAAGTGAATCTCTCTAACTATCTAAATGCAGCAGAGTGTCACAGAATCTGCCTGCTCAATCTGCGCCGGAACAGCATGTGACCGGCGCAGACGGCGTGGCGGCGTTTTATAGGGGGGGGGCGTGTACTACAGCCCCTGAGCTGTAATTGGCTACAGGCGTCCTGCCTGTAGCCAATTATGGCTCTTCGAGTTTCCGGGGCTGTGATTGGCCAAGCATGCGGGGTCACAGTGCATGCTTGGCCAATCATCAGCCAGCAATGCACTGCGTCGGCCGCGCCGGCCGCAATGCATTGCGGGGCCGCTCGCAACACACCACCGTGATGCGAGCGGCCAAAATAGTTCTGGGCTCGCCGAGCGAGCGAACGCCCGGTGCTCGATGCGAACGTGGGTTTCGCATCGAGCACCGGGCCCATCCTTATTTGGGATATGTTTGGAGACAAGATTGGTAATGTAGCTCGGGCAGAGTTGTGGATGGCTTTGTATGTTGTGGTTAGTATTTTGAATTTAATTTGCCGGGTGATTGGAGACCAGTGTAGGTATTGGAGGAGAGGGTTGGCAGACACTGATTGGAGACCAGTGTAGGGATTGGAGGAGAGGGTTGGCAGACACTGATTGGAGACCAGTGTAGGGATTGGAGGAGAGGGTTGGCAGACACTGATTGGAGACCAGTGTAGGTATTGGAGGAGAGGGTTGGCAGACACTGATTGGAGACCAGTGTAGGGATTGGAGGAGAGGGTTGGCAGACACTGATTGGAGACCAGTGTAGGGATTGGAGGAGAGGGTTGGCAGACACTGATTGGAGACCAGTGTAGGGATTGGAGGAGAGGGTTGGCAGACACTGATTGGAGACCAGTGTAGGTATTGGAGGAGAGGGTTGGCAGACACTGATTGGAGACCAGTGTAGGGATTGGAGGAGAGGGTTGGCAGACACTGATTGGAGGAGAGGGTTGGCAGACACTGATTGGAGACCAGTGTAGGGATTGGAGGAGAGGGTTGGCAGACACTGATTGGAGATCAGTGTAGGGATTGGAGGAGAGGGTTGGCAGACACTGATTGGAGACCAGTGTAGGGATTGGAGGAGAGGGTTGGCAGACACTGATTGGAGACCAGTGTAGGGATTGGAGGAGAGGGTTGGCAGACACTGATTGGAGACCAGTGTAGGGATTGGAGGAGAGGGTTGGCAGGCACTGATTGGAGACCAGTATAGGGATTGGAGGAGAGGGTTGGCAGACACTGATTGGAGACCAGTGTAGGGATTGGAGGAGAGGGTTGGCAGACACTGATTGGAGACCAGTATAGGGATTGGAGGAGAGGGTTGGCAGACACTGATTGGAGACCAGTGTAGGGATTGGAGGAGAGGGTTGGCAGACACTGATTGGAGACCAGTGTAGGGATTGGGGCAGAGGGTTGGCAGACACTGATTGGAGACCAGTGTAGGGATTGGAGGAGAGGGTTGGCAGACACTGAGCAGTTGGTAAGGTGGATAAGTCTGGCAGCAGCATTCATGATAGACTGAAGACATTCTTAGTAAAGTGTCCATAGATGGCTTGAATTTCTGATAAGTCTTGCGAAAGTGTCCAAAATCAATAAAAGCTGATTTACAAATTAACTGAGCCAGGGGAAAAAAAATATAACAAACAGTGAGATTCCTCCATTCACGTTGTAAGTGTTGATGGAGGAATTGGCTGTTTTTCTCCCATTCAGCCCATGGGTTGGACAAGAGTAAATTGAGACGTGATTAAAACCAGGATCAGGGACAGAAAACTGAAAATTGGATCAAATACTTACCGTAATTCTCCTTACCTGGTGCCAATCCATGGTGGCATACATGTAGTGATATGCTGCCATGTTGGCACTAGGAAAACTTTTTTTGATAGACATCCTGCCCAAGATCGGAATCACAAAGGGAAATGTATTTTCCTGGTGCCAACATGGCAGCACACCTGTGGTAGTATGCTGCCATGGATTGGCGCCAGGAAAGGAAAATTATGGTAAGTGCCGTATTTATCGGCATATAACACGCACAGGCGTATAACACACATCTTGAATTTAGGAGGGAAGTTTCAGGAAATTTTTTATTTTATTTTAAATAAAAAACTTTGAAGCAAAATAAGGGTCAGTGCCCATCAATGCAGCCTTACCATTGCCCATCTGCAGCCTGATCAATGCCATCTGCAGCCTCACAATTGCCCATTACTGCAGCTTGATCAATGCCCACATGCAGCCTCACCATTGCCATGCATGCAGCCTGATCAGTGCCCATCTGCAGCCTCACCTCAGATTACTGCTAACTCGGAGGGGACAGGGAGGGGGGCATGATGAGCGCCATCAGATTACATACAGCGAGAATCTCCTGTTTACTCAGCAGCCTCTTTAATACAAAGTCCCGCCTCCTGGACCGGCTTCTATGATAGACAAAACACTGGTCCAATGCCGGCCCAGGAGACGGGACTTCCTATTACAGAGGCCGCTGAGTAAACAGGAGATTCTCGCTGTATGTAATCTGACGGCACTCGTCCCGCCCCCCTCCCCTGCTAGGTAGCCCAAATTGCAATATTGGCTAATAACACGCACACACTATTTGCACCCGATTTTCAAGGTGAAAAAGTGCGTGTTATACGCCAATAAATACAGTATTTGATACAACTTTACACTTTCAACAGTGCAAGGTGTCATCCTTATCCTTGCTTTACTGCCTAAAAAACAGAGATTTTATTTTATTCTTTATTTGTTCTAGATATGTCAAAAATTCAAGACCATAAATCGATCGCAAGATAGACTTAGTGCAGATTACATTACAATAAGAAGGAATGGTCATCGGCAACACGTAGTACTCCCTTTACCAAGGGGAGAGCTAGCACTACATCATAAACAGACTGATAAAGAAGCGTCTTCTCAAGTAATTTGATTGAGGAGTAGAGTCACCAGACACAGACATGGTTATAAATTGTGTCCTATCACTACCGTGACCACCCTTTAAAGGCCTCATCGCCCTCTTTTTTTACACCAATGAGCTCCAGGAGAAGATAGGGGCAATAAAAACTGTCTGGTTGCTGGATTTTAGTGAAGTTTTCCTTTGCCCGTGCAGGGCTCCATCCCTGACCCCATGTGGTTGTGATTGGCCAATAACCAGGCACCATGCTCTCACATGGTAGATGGTGTCACAGGCTCCTCCCTACCTGGAAGCATGAGATATATTTTACTTCTCTCTTGGCAGTCAAAAGGAGTGGAGCTGGAGTGAGGAAAGGTTAATATATGCTGCTGGGGGAGAGGGGTAGTTAGGTGCTTCTTTTCCTTAGTCCTCTGTGGCCATTTTTGACCAATGGAGTTGCAGCTTGGCCTCCTGTTATTCTTTCCTTATTGGAACTCTGTTGATAGGTTTAGGATTAGGTAAATTTAGTTTGGGCTCACTGTACTCGTGCAATTGTGTTTGATTACTCTGGTCTGTTCTGTGTTTCAGTGGCTGCAGAATTGACTGCTTCTCCCTGGTTGGTCCATAAATCTGGAAGTTAGTGGGCAGGAAGAAGTCTAACCAACAGCTGAATATTTGTGCAGCCCTGGCCAATCCCTGGAGAGAGGTGCCCAGATGCTGGCTGGGAGTATGCATAAATACTCTGAGACTGAGTGCAGCCTGGTCTTTTTCCCCAGAGGAGGAGATCACAACCTAGGGGGTCTGTTAGCCCCGTAGGCCATTCTGACGTGTGCCCGAGGGGTGTTAAGGTCTCAGTGCGGCTAGCTGGAGACTTGCTTTGCTGAGAGTTGCTGAAACTGACTGAAGGGGCTGTCATCTGAGGATCTAATCTGGTACCACAGGGTGAAAATGTCTGGAGGGTATTGGAAGAAGGCAACCAACTTTTGTGAGTACAGACTGGTGAGAGAGATCCTAGAGACTGTGTGTTGGCGCCATCCCTCTTATGCTAGAGTCAGCGTGTTGAAAAGAGGTGTTGGGGTTGATTTACTAAAACTGGAGAGTGCAAACTCTGATGCAGCTCTGCATAGAAACAAATCAGCTTCCGGGTTTTATTGTCAAAGCTTCATTGAACAAGCTGAAGCTCGTGACTGCTGAGGCGCAATGGGCCTAGGTACAAATGAATGTAACACCATGATATTAAATCCCCCACCACCCTTGCCCTTTTAACCCCATTAAATAAAACACTTACAAACATTAGGTTGGAAAGGGCAAGGCCACAGCTTTATTAAAATTCCAACACGTAACATGTGAACACATTTAACCAGTGCCAGTCACAGTCGTACTGTGGGCACTCAATACCAAAAGGGGGAAGTGGGTCCTGTCCTTACCATAAGTGCTGGACAGACAGCCTGGTTCCATCAATGGCATTGCCCATTACAGCAACTTTAAAGCGGTGTTCTGGCCGAAATTATACTTTTTAAATAAAAATACCCCTATAATACACAAGCCTAATGTATTCTAGTAAAGTTAGTCTGTAAACTAAGGTCCGTTTTGTTAGTTTATAGCAGTAGTTTGTTATTTTATAAACTTACAGCAGGCCGTGGCCATCTTAAGTGTGGGCATCTGAAGCCAGACTGCATTTTTTCCTGGATCTCATCCTTGCAGATCTCGCACATGCTCAGTGCAGCACAAGCAGTGTAATAGGTTTCAGGTCAGGTTTCCATAGCAACGGCAGTGTCAGAGGAAGTTGCTGCCCCTTCCCAGGAGGCATTGCAAACAGGACATGATGTGATGGGCCGCGGCCAGGGAGGAGGAAGTGAAAAATTAATACAGCACATATACAGTAGGTGCTGAGAAAAAAAATAAAAAAAATATCCAATTCATTTAAAGTGCACAGTTTGGTGAGGAATGCTGAAGAGTTGTAAAAGTGGGTGGAACTCCACTTTAAATGCTGGCAAGGTCAAGAAACCGCAGCTAGCTGTGACGTACCATAACCGAGGAAAAAAGGGGTGGGAGGGTGGGCAGCTCTTCCATACACTTCTTCTTCCGAAAGACCCAGAATACCCTGGGGCACACGTTCCCTGGTGTTGCCACCAATCATCATAATCCACCCCTTTGTCTGGCATCTGGCCATGCCCCCATCAGTCAAGGCTCTTTTTCCCTAGGGGGGGTTCAAGAACCCTTCATTTGCTGCCGTGCACAGCTGCACCAGATTTTGCACTCTCTAGTTTTAGTAGGTCAACCTAATTGTGTCTGGTGTCCTGAAGAGCTCAGTCTATTTATTCCTTAGTGAAAGGACTTTGCTCGGGTTGTCCAATGAGGAAGACAAGTCTCCTACTACAAAGCTCAGTCCATTCTCTACTTGTCCAAGGACTTCGCTCACAATTCTACAAGAGAAAGTTCAGTGTCCTCAAATCATGACTAAGGGTTACTGGAATATCCTACCAGTACCCACCACCCATCCAATTTCTTACTAAAGCATCATAAAAAGCATACCCCTAGACTGGATAGTGAGCCTGAAGAGTGATTGGAAGTGTGTGCTTGGCTGTGAGGAAACTAATGGGAAAAGGGACCTTGGACATCTACTTAGCGCCTCCTGCGGGGGGCAGCTCTACATATCCAACCAACGTTAGACCCTTTTACAGCAAGTCATTATAGCAAACAGGTGCCCCATGTTCATGGCATCTAAGTTGCTGCTGCCAATGTGTGACTGGAAGCCATGACACCTGATACACAGGCAGAACACAACCAATGGCTGCACACCCTGTGGTGGTGACCTGACATCATCATTGCACATTGTCGGTCTTACTGAATAAGTCAAATTCCATCCTGTGGAATGGAGATAACAAGTTCAACCCCTAATACGACGTACCATGCAGCTGCTCCATTCGCCAACCTATCAGCATAAGGATGGGCGTAAATACCCATGCAATGTTTACATATGGGAGACGTTAATGGAAACGCTACAGGTAGGTGACACGCTCATCCGTGCTGGGATAATAACACCACGCATATCTGTGTGTGCCAACACATGCTGCAGCTGCTATCAGAAGCGGCAGATGTGCCCAACGTGTTCTGTGTGCCAAGTAGATCCTCGCCTCGGAAAAAAAACGGTGCGCCGTGCCAAGTCCTCGCTCATCTGCTGCTGACACATGCTTTGGTAACTCAAGCAGTTTTCTTCTCACAATCAGATTTCCACATTGATACACACAACAGGGGCTGGGAAAACCCCCGGCGTCCCCACAGGGAACAGCTGATGCTGGGGAATTCCATCCAGCTTTGCGGCCAATGTGATAATGGGAACCATGCGCCTACTACAGTCGTGTATAAGAACATTTCCATCGCGGAGGAGCATGCCAACGCACAAGGCCGAAGCCTGAAGAAGCTCAGGTCATAGAGGCCCGGGGTGACCTTTAATATCATTCTGTGCTTTGCTGTAGATTGTGAATTTATTTTATTACTTGTTACAGGCATTTATATAGTGCCAACAATTTACACGGCACTTTACATGCTGTACATTCCCACCACTCCCTGCCCTCAAAAGGCCCACATACCTCATGAATGTACATTTGAACTGGAGCCATTTAACCTACGTAGCATGTCTTTGGAGCGTGGGAGGAAACCAGAGTACCCATAGGAAACCCAGGAGTACCCATAGGAAACCCATGCAAGCACAGGGAAAACATACAAACTCCATCCAGGTAGTGTCCTGGCCAGGCTTTAAACTGAGCACCCCAGTGTTGCAAGGCAGAAGCGCTAACCTTCAAACCATTGTGCTGCCCAGTGGGCCAAAGTGTCTGAAAAGGGTATGAAAGGAAAGTGCTTGTGTTGTCCATAACAACTTCAATGTATAGTATTCATCATTATACATGCAGCGCTACCCCCCATAGGAGCTGCTGGAAAGGATGGATCCTGTTCTTTGCCACAACCTTCTTTAAGGACCTTAGCCCCTCTGACACACCAGGTTGAGTATACAAACATAAAATATCACAAGAAATCACTGAAAGTAATACTTAGTATCCAGTAGTAGTGCTATATCATAGAGAACAGGCACCAAACCAGATACTAGTCCTAGACCCACTGGGTGGGCACTGTCCAAAAGAAAAGCAGGATGGTAGAGGAGGGGGCAGAAGGACAAAGAGGGCTTGCAGAATAACTTTTATGAGAGGGAAAGTCCCTTGAGCTGTTCTAATGCCGGCTATTATTGGGGCCCTTTGAGAGCGTCTTTGTACTTAACAACAATCCTAGTTACCCCCTGCATGCAGTGCAGGTATGGTATAGTTTCGGCACAGGTGCAAGGTAGATGTGATTCAGATGTGGTAAAGGTTTGGTATAATGCAGTATAGGGTTGGTATAAGTGCAGTCTAGGGTTGGTATAAGTGCGGTATAGAGTGCAGTATGGATGTGGTATGGATTGGGTGTACTTGGTGTCCTGCTCTATCCTTGCTAGCAGTATCAGCAGTGGACCAATAGCCCTCTCAACACTTCCCAGAATGCTGCAGTGACCTCTTGTTGTAGAAGGGGGGGGACCCCTCTGTCTCTCCCTAGAAGCCTCTGGTGATCAGGGGTGGGAAGCAGAGGGTGAGTGGACCCTCAAGTCTTCCTGCGGCAGCTGTGCAGGTACTGTGATGTGGGTGGTGCTGCGTTGCCCCCAGGTGCCCTCACTCCCAGGCTCAGGCTTGGATCTCCGGTGGTATGGACTCCCGATGGCAAAAAAATCCAGACAGAGGGGCCTAGCTATCTCTAACTCCCAAGAGGAACAGCTTTCTCTGGCAGTTTAATAAAAATAATCTCTCCACTCCTCCTACTGCACAGTGCTTATTGGGATCTGTATTGTAAGAAGTCCATTCGTCCTATTATATATCTGCCCTCTCGTATTACAACTCCCAGGATTCTCAGCGCTCTCCATAGAAGTCTATGGGCCTGCTTGGCTTTAGTTCTCTCCCTGCTGGTCGGAGGAGAATGGTGCAACATAACATCAGGATCTACAGTAAGTAGAGGGAGAGAAGAATAAAAGTTAATGTCTCCTTCTTCATATTGTTGTAGCCCAGCACCTGGCTACATACTGTACATCTTGTGACCGGGCTGGACAAACCCCTAAAATCTTACAACTGCACTGTATATGATCAGTACGTCTTTGTCAACAAAATCTCACTATCCCTGGATCCATAGAGTTTGATATCGCTTCCTAAACCGGACTGGCTTCGGAATCCTGCGTTGATTTGTATACCCCTGCATCATTCAGGAAGAAGATCTAGCAATTCATTTTTCAACACAGCAGCAAATTAATATAAATAATAAATACAATTAAATAATTAATAGCACATTAAAATAGTTCATATTTACACATTACACATACCGGTAGCATGCAGAATTACGTTTTCTTTTCTCTGCCGACACATTATCTGAAATACAAGTAAATAAAATTTCAATCATCTCCGTAGTAAGTAAAACTGAGTATTGCTACAATTAAAGTCCCAGCTTGGACCAATGTCAGTATTAGAGCTGCATAGGATTTTGCACTCCAGTTTTAGTAAATCAACCCCAAAGTGTTTTCTGATTGGACGAGGTAGAGATTATGACATCACCACCCTGCCTCTCCGCCTTGCCCAACTATTGAACGTTTTGCATTCATTTTCATCTCACCGCGGTCATCAGTTCCGATGTTCCCAAAATTAAAATTTTTCAAAAGAAATTCCACAAGTGTATGGCCCTCTTAAGCTCTGACTCTTATGCCGCGTACACACGGTCGGAATTCTCGTCGGAAAAAGCTCTGATGGTTTTCCCGTCGGAATTCTGACGGAATTTCGCTCAAACTGTCTTGCCTACACACGGTCACACCAAATTCCGACGGTCAATAACACTGCGGCATAAAACACGTTCGACTGCACTATAAAAGGGAAGTCTAATGCTTCCGAGCATGCGTCAAATTGTTTCCGAGCATGTGTCAAATTGTTTCCGAGCATGCGTCGGAATTTTGTGTGTCGGAATTGCATACACACGATCGGAAAATCCGATAGAAAGGTTTTCCGTTGGAAAAAATTGAGAACAGGTTCTTAATCCAAAGTCCGTCGGAAATTCCGACAGAAAAAGACCGATGGGCGTACACACGGTTGGAAAATCCGTTGATAAGCTCCCATCGGACTGTTTCCATCGGAAATTCCGACCGCGTGTACGCCGCATTAGGCCCAAGATTAATTTATTGATCTTATTGATCAGATCATAATAATGATTCAAATTTTTAGCAATCATCTTAACTACTTATAATATTAATACTATCAATATTTATTTGCTGCTAAATTATTCCAACAGTTCCTATACCATACTGAAGAAGTTGTATGTTATTCATCGCACTCTTCTTAGGCTCCCCCACAATCCATGTTGGGTGCCGTAGTGAATTACTAGATGGTGCAATCATTCAATTATGCTCAGAGCTCTGAGGAAGAGAGAATTGCCCTTGAAACGTGTAAGGTATGCTCTTGCAGAAGGCATCGTTCGAGCGCCTGTACTGGATTGATTGCATATGCCTGAAGTTGTTCACTTTTGTGAGTATATTGGCATTCTATTTTCTACAATAAATTGGTCTTATGGTAATGCACTAGACTCGTGAGCTCTCTCTCTCTCTCTCTCTCTCTCTCTCTCTCTTTGTCTGTTTCAGCTACATGGTGTAAAAGTCTCCCCTATAAGAAGAGGGCAGCATGGCCCATTATTATTATTACACACGATTTATATAGCGCCAACAGTTTACGCAGCGCTTTACAATGTATAGGGGGACAACACAATTACAGTACAGTTCAATACAAAAGGGACAGGAGGGCCCGGCTCGTAGAGCTTACATTCTAAAGGGAGGGGGTGGTGGTACAAAAGGTAATAGCTGCAGAGAATGATTTGATGGGGGTGGCTCGGGGACAGTTGCTGTTAGGTGGGTGTGGGATAGGCTTCCCTGAATAAATGAGTTTTCAGGGATCTCCTAAAGGTGGACAGGGTAGGGGCTGATCGGACAGACTGGGCAGGGAGTTCCAGAGGATGGGAGAGGCTCTGGAGAAGTCTTGAAGGCGAACATGGGAGGAGGTAACAAGGGAGCTAGAGAGCAGGAGGTCCTGGGAGGAGCGGAGGGGACGATTTGGGCGAATACATTGCAGAGTTCCTCTTGGGTGGTTTCTTCTTCTTTCTGATGAGGATGGAAGGGGAGTAATACTGAAGATCATTTATAAAGACTCAAAAAGACTTGGGATCCCTATTCACCTTTAGCACTGGTGTTTTTTTCTTTGTTATATCTGTGAAATCGCAGGCTGGCCTCACACCTCCCAACTTTTTGAGATGGGAATGAGGGACACCTATCAGCAAATGTATGCAGGAATAGGACACGCCCCCCCTTGCCACGCCCCCTTAAAGGAGAATTGTACAAAAAAAAAAAGATTGGTTAAACCCACAAGTGCTTTTTTTTACCACTATTATTGCTTTATATTGGCTTTTGGAATTGACAAATGCAGCAATTTAGAAATTGGATGAAAGGTCTAGCGCTGGAAAACACTTTTTGATAGATAGAAAGTGCATTTTCTATACAGCTATATAGATCAGACCAAAATGAGGGACAAATGAGGTGCAATGAGGGACAGAGGGACATTGCTCCAAATCAGGGACAATTGGGAGCTATGCAGCTTGGGATGCCTATTCCAGCCTTTTTAAACCATGGTGTCCAGCTGTGTTGCCAACCATCAGTATTTTTACTGGCAGCCAGTATAAAAATGGGCACTTTCCTCCTGCCAGTAAATGTCAGTGACAGGAAAAGGTTGCCAGTAAAAAACATGGCTGTAATGCTTGGCTCAGAACTGCACAAGCGCAGTTCTGGTTTGGAGCTGGCCAAGACCATCTGAGTGTCTGCTATAGTGTGTTTGGGTGGTGCCAGTGGGTCTGGCGGAGGCAGTGCCTGAGCGTGTCTTTGTAATGTCATGGTGCAAGGGAGCAGAGCGTGCGGGTCTGCGGGACAGGAGCAGAGCGTGCGGGTCTGCGGGACAGGAGCAGGGCAAGCCGGGAGCAGGACTGTGAGTGATGTTTGGACTGGAGTTGGGCTGAAGGGACCACCTGGCGTGGAGAGAGACTGTCACTGTGAATCAGGGGGTGACGTGTCATGTCGGTGACGTGTCATCATTATCTGTGCTGCTGCACACGGCTGTCAGTGTCACTGTGAGAGTCAATGTCATGTGTGTGCCGTCCATTCTAATTTATTGCCCTCCTGAGTCTTGTCTCTTAGCTACCTATTTACTATATCAAAAATAAAATAAGAAATATGTTTTTTGCCTTAATATCTACCATAAAACCCCTTTCACACTGGGGGCGTTTTTCATGCACTTTTGGGCTACAAAATGGCACCTGTAAAGTGCCTGACAAATGCCTCCCCTGCAGCCCCAGTGTGAGAGCCTGAGTGCTTTCACACTGCGGCGGTGCACTTGCAGGACGTTAGAAAAAAAGTCCTGCAAGCAGCATCTTTGGGGTGTTGGTGGAGCGCTGTATACAGTGCTCCTCCACTGCCCCTGCCCATTGAAATGAAAGGGCAACCCTGCCAAAGCGCCTGCAAAACGCTTCGGCAGCGGCACTTTTCGGGCGCTATTAGGTCTTTTTTCTGCCGCTAGCGGGGGTAAAAAGCGCCCAGCTTGTGGCCGAAAAGTGCCGCAAAAATTACGGTAAATCGCCACTAAAACTAGTGTCACGTTACTGCTAACACAGCTAGTTGTCAGTGTGAAAGGGGACTTAAAACTGTAATTGTGGAACTTTTGGCCAGTAAAAACGTGGCTGTGCCAGTAAGTGTTGGGTTTTGTGTCAGTAAATTTAAATCTGGTAGGTTGGCAACACTGGTGCCCATGCACCCTGGGGTGCCTTCAGGTTTCTTTAGGGGTGCCTTGGCAAAATGCCTTAAAATTGTCGAAAAATGGTATACAAGCTAGCAAGTGAATGAAGCCTGGCTTTCAGTTACACAAAGCCACAGGTTTTTATTGTGCATCATTACAACCTTCCAGCCACCTATATCCTGACAATCAATGACATCACCAGGTGATAAGGAGGACATCGGGCACCTACACAGCATCTTTGTTTGGAACTCCTCTGCCCTTCCCCATCAGCACTAGAGTCACAATTGAGGGAGAAGAGAAACA
This sequence comes from Lithobates sylvaticus, assembly GCA_028564925.1. Classification (NCBI taxonomy): domain Eukaryota; kingdom Metazoa; phylum Chordata; class Amphibia; order Anura; family Ranidae; genus Lithobates; species Lithobates sylvaticus. The sequence continues at coordinate 2,934,076 of CM053034.1, read as the reverse complement.
TTGGAATACTAGTCAGTATCAGTGTGCAAAGGTGTATTTGCTTTGGAAGAATAAATCACCTCTAACATTGGGTGTATGGATGTTGCAGTGATATGTAAATCTCTAAGTTTAGTTCTTTACGTTTTTGAATGGGGTGCCTTGACACTTTGTATCATTGAGAAAGTTGAGAAACACGGGCCTATACCAGACCGGTCTGTTTACGTAAAAGGCCCAGAAGAAGAGGACGCAGATACCTGAAATGTGTTGTTCCCCGTTTATCTTCAATAAACCTATTCTGTCATTTTCAAAGATCAGCGTCCGACATGGGATTATGTCGGATGCATGCACTGTACTTATCATAAACAGGAGTACAGGGGGTCCCCGAGTTGTGAACTCGTTAGGGCCTGGCCGCCTGTACGGAAGTCGGAAATGTTCATAAGTCGGCCGCGCATGCGCAGACCGACAAATACGGAGATTTCCGGACATTTCCGATGTTCCGTCTAATGCCGTTCTGCGCATGCGCGGCAAATTCCGGACATTTCCGGCATTTTCCGAGGCTCCGTATGGGAGGAGGAAGTGAAAAATTAATACAGCACATATACAGTAGGTGCTGAGAAAAAAAATAAAAAAAATATCCAATTCATTTAAAGTGCACAGTTTGGTGAGGAATGCTGAAGAGTTGTAAAAGTGGGTGGAACTCCACTTTAAATGCTGGCAAGGTCAAGAAACCGCAGCTAGCTGTGACGTACCATAACCGAGGAAAAAAGGGGTGGGAGGGTGGGCAGCTCTTCCATACACTTCTTCTTCCGAAAGACCCAGAATACCCTGGGGCACACGTTCCCTGGTGTTGCCACCAATCATCATAATCCACCCCTTTGTCTGGCATCTGGCCATGCCCCCATCAGTCAAGGCTCTTTTTCCCTAGGGGGGGTTCAAGAACCCTTCATTTGCTGCCGTGCACAGCTGCACCAGATTTTGCACTCTCTAGTTTTAGTAGGTCAACCTAATTGTGTCTGGTGTCCTGAAGAGCTCAGTCTATTTATTCCTTAGTGAAAGGACTTTGCTCGGGTTGTCCAATGAGGAAGACAAGTCTCCTACTACAAAGCTCAGTCCATTCTCTACTTGTCCAAGGACTTCGCTCACAATTCTACAAGAGAAAGTTCAGTGTCCTCAAATCATGACTAAGGGTTACTGGAATATCCTACCAGTACCCACCACCCATCCAATTTCTTACTAAAGCATCATAAAAAGCATACCCCTAGACTGGATAGTGAGCCTGAAGAGTGATTGGAAGTGTGTGCTTGGCTGTGAGGAAACTAATGGGAAAAGGGACCTTGGACATCTACTTAGCGCCTCCTGCGGGGGGCAGCTCTACATATCCAACCAACGTTAGACCCTTTTACAGCAAGTCATTATAGCAAACAGGTGCCCCATGTTCATGGCATCTAAGTTGCTGCTGCCAATGTGTGACTGGAAGCCATGACACCTGATACACAGGCAGAACACAACCAATGGCTGCACACCCTGTGGTGGTGACCTGACATCATCATTGCACATTGTCGGTCTTACTGAATAAGTCAAATTCCATCCTGTGGAATGGAGATAACAAGTTCAACCCCTAATACGACGTACCATGCAGCTGCTCCATTCGCCAACCTATCAGCATAAGGATGGGCGTAAATACCCATGCAATGTTTACATATGGGAGACGTTAATGGAAACGCTACAGGTAGGTGACACGCTCATCCGTGCTGGGATAATAACACCACGCATATCTGTGTGTGCCAACACATGCTGCAGCTGCTATCAGAAGCGGCAGATGTGCCCAACGTGTTCTGTGTGCCAAGTAGATCCTCGCCTCGGAAAAAAAACGGTGCGCCGTGCCAAGTCCTCGCTCATCTGCTGCTGACACATGCTTTGGTAACTCAAGCAGTTTTCTTCTCACAATCAGATTTCCACATTGATACACACAACAGGGGCTGGGAAAACCCCCGGCGTCCCCACAGGGAACAGCTGATGCTGGGGAATTCCATCCAGCTTTGCGGCCAATGTGATAATGGGAACCATGCGCCTACTACAGTCGTGTATAAGAACATTTCCATCGCGGAGGAGCATGCCAACGCACAAGGCCGAAGCCTGAAGAAGCTCAGGTCATAGAGGCCCGGGGTGACCTTTAATATCATTCTGTGCTTTGCTGTAGATTGTGAATTTATTTTATTACTTGTTACAGGCATTTATATAGTGCCAACAATTTACACGGCACTTTACATGCTGTACATTCCCACCACTCCCTGCCCTCAAAAGGCCCACATACCTCATGAATGTACATTTGAACTGGAGCCATTTAACCTACGTAGCATGTCTTTGGAGCGTGGGAGGAAACCAGAGTACCCATAGGAAACCCAGGAGTACCCATAGGAAACCCATGCAAGCACAGGGAAAACATACAAACTCCATCCAGGTAGTGTCCTGGCCAGGCTTTAAACTGAGCACCCCAGTGTTGCAAGGCAGAAGCGCTAACCTTCAAACCATTGTGCTGCCCAGTGGGCCAAAGTGTCTGAAAAGGGTATGAAAGGAAAGTGCTTGTGTTGTCCATAACAACTTCAATGTATAGTATTCATCATTATACATGCAGCGCTACCCCCCATAGGAGCTGCTGGAAAGGATGGATCCTGTCCTTTGCCACAACCTTCTTTAAGGACCTTAGCCCCTCTGACACACCAGGTTGAGTATACAAACATAAAATATCACAAGAAATCACTGAAAGTAATACTTAGTATCCAGTAGTAGTGCTATATCATAGAGAACAGGCACCAAACCAGATACTAGTCCTAGACCCACTGGGTGGGCACTGTCCAAAAGAAAAGCAGGATGGTAGAGGAGGGGGCAGAAGGACAAAGAGGGCTTGCAGAATAACTTTTATGAGAGGGAAAGTCCCTTGAGCTGTTCTAATGCCGGCTATTATTGGGGCCCTTTGAGAGCGTCTTTGTACTTAACAACAATCCTAGTTACCCCCTGCATGCAGTGCAGGTATGGTATAGTTTCGGCACAGGTGCAAGGTAGATGTGATTCAGATGTGGTAAAGGTTTGGTATAATGCAGTATAGGGTTGGTATAAGTGCAGTCTAGGGTTGGTATAAGTGCGGTATAGAGTGCAGTATGGATGTGGTATGGATTGGGTGTACTTGGTGTCCTGCTCTATCCTTGCTAGCAGTATCAGCAGTGGACCAATAGCCCTCTCAACACTTCCCAGAATGCTGCAGTGACCTCTTGTTGTAGAAGGGGGGGACCCCTCTGTCTCTCCCTAGAAGCCTCTGGTGATCAGGGGTGGGAAGCAGAGGGTGAGTGGACCCTCAAGTCTTCCTGCGGCAGCTGTGCAGGTACTGTGATGTGGGTGGTGCTGCGTTGCCCCCAGGTGCCCTCACTCCCAGGCTCAGGCTTGGATCTCCGGTGGTATGGACTCCCGATGGCAAAAAAATCCAGACAGAGGGGCCTAGCTATCTCTAACTCCCAAGAGGAACAGCTTTCTCTGGCAGTTTAATAAAAATAATCTCTCCACTCCTCCTACTGCACAGTGCTTATTGGGATCTGTATTGTAAGAAGTCCATTCGTCCTATTATATATCTGCCCTCTCGTATTACAACTCCCAGGATTCTCAGCGCTCTCCATAGAAGTCTATGGGCCTGCTTGGCTTTAGTTCTCTCCCTGCTGGTCGGAGGAGAATGGTGCAACATAACATCAGGATCTACAGTAAGTAGAGGGAGAGAAGAATAAAAGGCAATGTCTCCTTCTTCATATTGTTGTAGCCCAGCACCTGGCTACATACTGTACATCTTGTGACCGGGCTGGACAAACCCCTAAAATCTTACAACTGCACTCTATATGATCAGTACGTCTTTGTCAACAAAATCTCACTATCCCTGGATCCATAGAATTTGATATCGCTTCCTAAACCGGACTGACTGGCATCTGAATCCTGCGTTGATTTGTATACCCCTGCATCATTCAGGAAGAAGATCTAGCAATTCATTTTTCAACACAGCAGCAAATTAATATAAATAATAAATACAATTAAATAATTAATAGCACATTAAAATAGTTCATATTTACACATTACACATACCGGTAGCATGCAGAATTACGTTTTCTTTTCTCTGCCGACACATTATCTGAAATACAAGTAAATAAAATTTCAATCATCTCCATAGTAAGTAAAACTGAGTATTGCTACAATTAAAGTCCCAGCTTGGACCAATGTCAGTATTAGAGCTGCATAGGATTTTGCACTCCAGTTTTAGTAAATCAACCCCAAAGTGTTCTCTGATTGGTCGAGGTAGAGATTATGACATCACCACCCTGCCTCTCCGCCTTGCCCAACTATTGAACGTTTTGCATTCATTTTCATCTCACCGCGGTCATCAGTTCCGATGTTCCCAAAATTAAAATTTTTCAAAAGAAATTCCACAAGTGTATGGCCCTCTTAAGCTCTGACTCTTATGCCGCGTACACACGGTCGGGATTCTCGTCGGAAAAAAATCTGACGGTTTTTCCGATGGAATTTCCGCTCAAGCTGTGTTGCCTACACACGGTCACACCAAATTCCGACGGTCAATAACACAGCGGCATAAAACACGTTCGACAGCACTATAAAAGGGAAGTCTAATGCTTCCGAGCATGCGTCAAATTCTTTCCGAGCATGCGTCGGAATTTTGCGTGTCGGAATTGCATACACACGATCGGAAAATCCGATAGAAAGGTTTTCCGTCTGCAAAAATTGAGAACAGGTTCTCAATCCAAAGTCCGTCGGAAATTCCGACAGAAAAAGACCGATAGGCGTACACACGGTTGGAAAATCCGTTGATAAGCTCCCATCGGACTGTTTCCATCGGAAATTCCGACCGTGTGTACGCCGCATTAGGCCCAAGATTAATTTATTGATCTTATTGATCAGATCATAATAATGATTCAAATTTTTAGCAATCATCTTAACTACTTAATATTAATACTATCAATATTTATTTGCTGCTAAATTATTCCAACAGTTCCTATACCATACTGAAGAAGTTGTATGTTATTCATCGCACTCTTTTTAGGCTCCCCCACAATCCATGTTGGGTGCCGTAGTGAATTACTAGATGGTGCAATCATTCAATTATGCTCAGAGCTCTGAGGAAGAGAGAATTGCCCTTGAAACGTGTAAGGTATGCTCTTGCAGAAGGCATCGTTCGAGCGCCTGTACTGGATTGATTGCATATGCCTGAAGTTGTTCACTTTTGTGAGTATATTGGCGTTCTATTTTCTACAATAAATTGGTCTTATGGTAATGCACTAGACTCGTGAGCTCTCTCTCTCTCTCTCTCTCTCTCTCTCTCTTTGTCTGTTTCAGCTACATGGTGTAAAAGTCTCCCCTATATGAAGAGGGCAGCATGGCCCATTATTATTATTATTATTATACACGATTTATATAGCACCAACAGTTTACGAAGCGCTTTACAATGTAGAGGGGGGGACAACACAATTACAGTACAGTTCAATACAGAAGGTAGAGGAGGGCCCGGCTCGTAGAGCTTACATTCTAAAGGGAGGGGGTGGTGCTACAAAAGGTAATAGCTGCAGAGAATGATTTGATGGGGGTGGCTCGGGGACAGTTGCTGTTAGGTGGGTGTGGGATAGGCTTCCCTGAATAAATGAGTTTTTCAGGGATCTCCTAAAGGTGGACAGGGTAGGGGCTGATCGGACAGACTGGGGCCGGGAGTTCCAGAGGATGGGAGAGGCTCTGGAGAAGTCTTGAAGGCGAACATGGGAGGAGGTAACAAGGGAGCTAGAGAGCAGGAGGTCCTGGGAGGAGCGGAGGGGACGATTTGGGCGAATACATTGCAGAGTTCCTCTTGGGTGGTTTCTTCTTCTTTCTGATGAGATTGGAAGGGGAGTAATACTGAAGATCATTTATAAAGACTCAAAAAGACTTGGGATCCCTATTCACCTTTAGCACTGGTGTTTTTTTCTTTGTTATATCTGTGAAATCGCAGGCTGGCCTCATACCTCCCAACTTTTTGAGATGGGAATGAGGGACACCTATCAGCAAATGTATGCAGGAATAGGACACACCCCATCGCCACGCCCCCTTAAAGGAGAATTGTACAAAAAAAAAAAAAAAAAGATTGGTTAAACCCACGAGTGCTTTTTTTACCACTATTATTCCTTTATATTTGCTTTTGGAATTGACAAATGCAGCAATTTAGAAATTGGATGAAAGGTTTAGCGCTGGAAAACACTTTTTGATAGATAGAAAGTGCATTTTCTATACAGCTATATAGATCAGACCAAAATGAGGGACAAATGAGGAGCAATGAGGGACAGAGGGACATTGCTCCAAATCAGGGACAGTTGGGAGCTATGCAGCTTTGGGATGCCTATTCCAGCCTTTTTCTACCATGGTGTCCACTGCCCAGGCACCCTGGGGTGCCTTCAGGTTTCTTTAGGGGTGCCTTGGCAAAATGCCTTAAAATTGTCGAAAAATATACAAGCTAGCAAGTGAATGAAGCCTGGCTTTTAGTTACACAAAGCCACAGGTTTTTATTGTGCATCATTAGGCCCCTTTCACAATGGGGCGGTTTTCAGGCGGAACAGCGCTAAAAATAGCGCCTGTACACCGCCTGAAAAAACCGGCCCCATTCACTTCAGTGAATTCACACTGGAGCGGTGCGCTAGCAGGACTGCAAAAAAAGTTCTGCTAGCAGCATCTTTGGAGTGGGATAGGAGCGGTGTATTCACCGCTCCTATACCGCTCCTACCCATTGATTTGAATAGGACACTGCGGTAATACCGCGGCAATACCGCCGCAAAGCGCCACTACTGCGGCGCTCTGCGGGGGATTTTAACCCTTTTTCGGACGCTCGCGGGGGGTAAAAATCCCGAATCCCGCAGGCAAAACGACGGTAAAGCAGCGCTAAATATAGCGCTGCTTTACCGTCACCGCGGCTCCTGCCCCAGTGTGAAAGGGGCCTTACAGCCTTCCAGCCACCTATGTCCTGACAATCAATGACATCATCAGGTGATAAGGAGGACATCGGGCACCTACACAGCATCTTTGTTTGGAACTCCTCTGCCCTTCCCCATCAGCACTAGAGTCACAATTGAGGGAGAAGAGAAACATTGGAATACTAGTCAGTATCAGTGTGCAAAGGTGTATTTGCTTTGGAAGAATAAATCACCTCTAACATGGGGGGTCCTTTGTGTATGGATGTTGCAGCGATATGTAAATCTCTAAGTTTAGTTCTTTACGTTTTTGAATGGGTTGCCTTGACACTTTGTATCATTGAGAAAGTTGAGAAACACGGGCCTATACCAGACCGGTCTGTTTACGTAAAAGGCCCAGAAGAAGAGGACGCAGATACCTGAAATGTGTTGTTCCCTGTTTATCTTCAATAAATCTATTCTGTCATTTTCAAAGATCAGTGTCCAACATGGGATTATGTCAGATGCAAGCACTGTACTTATCATAAACAGAGTACTTACCGAGGCCAAGATGCCGAGATCGGTTGCCCTTGCAACTCAGCGCCCACTACCCCTGAAGGTGGCACAGGGAGTGGTTGGCACCAAGCGGCACAAGCCACCTGCAGGACAGCAACTTGCTAGAAGGTCCAGAGGTGAGTATGCAGAGGTACTTGAAGCAGGAAGAATCCGGAAACTGGCTGGAGACAAGTCCAAATACAGGCCGAGGGTCAAACACAGGTAACTAAGTCCAGAGTAACAGCAGTGCTGAAGCAAGGAGAATCCGGGAGCAGGCTGAGGGTCAAGCCCAGGAGACAGGAGGCAAGGTCCAGGTACAGGCCGAGGGTCAAGCACAAGAGACAGCAACAGTCCGAGAAGCAAGCCAGAGGTCAAGGGCAGGAGAGGGTCAGCGTGGTCAAGGAAATCTGGGTCACAACAGGCAATCAATCAAGTTTCACAGGAACAGGTACAGGAATGCAGGGGAGCTGACAGACGAACCAGCGTCTGTTTGAGGCCTGATGTTCCCTTTTATAGGCCAGCGGGGGTCACGTCAAACGTGGGCTAGTGCGCATGCGCGCGTGCCATGAGCGCGCGCGCCATAGCGCTGTTCCATTGCGCACAACTGTGCGCCAGAGTGCCGTGCCCGTGCGCATGCGCGCGCAACTGGCGTCCTAATAGAAGGGAACACTCATGTCTTTCGACTCCATCTTAGTTCCAAGAATCATCCTCAGGTAAACCAAGCATAAAAAAGGGCCAATTATAAAGCTTTTAAAGTAATCCTGCAGTAAAAAAAATATTCTAAATTCATACATAGACCCACCCCTGCCTCTTCCCCTGTAAAAATCACATCCTTCCAAAAGCGTTCGTTCGGAAATATTCCCTCTAAATCCGACATCCAGTCAGTATATTGGATAGAAGTTTAATGCACTGGATGAGCACTTCAAATTAAACTTTGATTTTTACAAGGACATTGTGGAAGACGGACCTGCAATGCATGCCAAGCGGATCGTAAATAATGCTCTTGTATGGGGTGCCATCCAAATGGCAGCAATTTAATAATAAATATTCTACCTGGAGGCAGACTGAATAGGAAGGCCGGTGTCTAGGAAACGCCACCCTGGGAAACGCCATTCGTACGCTGACTGACAGAGTCCGTTTTATCAAACACATTTAAAATAAAGGATTTCACCTAGCTTTGTCCTCTATAAAAACTTTTGAAGGTCTAGTTCAGTCCTGGGCCTACACACATCTTATAGGGCCTACATGCATCTTATAGGGCCTACATATGTCTAATAGGGCCTACATACATCTTATAGGGCCTACATACATCTTATAGGGCCTACATACATCTTATAGGGCCTACATACGTCTTATAGGGCCTACATACGTCTTATAGGACCTACATACCTCTTATAGGACCTACATACATCTTATAGGGCCTACATACGTCTTATAGGACCTACATACATCTTATAGGGCCTACATACGTCTTATAGGGCCTACATACGTCTAATAGGGCCTACATACGTCTAATAGGGCCTACATACGTCTTATAGGGCCTACACATGTCTTATAGGGCCTACATACGTCTTATAGGGCCTACATACGTCTTATAGGGCCCACATACGTCTTATAGGGCCCACACACGTCTAATAAGGCCTACATATGTCTTATAGGGCCTACATACGTCTAATAGGGCCTACATACGTCTTATAGGGCCTACACACGTCTAATAGGGCCTACACACGTCTTATAGGGCCTACATACATCTTATAGGGCCTACACACGTCTAATAGGGCCTACATACGTCTTATAGGGCCTACATACGTCATATAGGGCCCACATATGTCTTATAGGGCCTACATATGTCTTATAGGGCCTACATACGTCTTATAGGGCCTACATACGTCTTATAGGGCCTACATACGTCTAATAGGGCCTACATACATCTTATAGGGCCAACATACGTCTTATAGGGCCTACATATGTCTTATAGGGCCTACATACATCTTATAGGGCCTACATACGTCTAATAGGGCCTACATACATCTTATAGGGCAAACATACGTCTTATAGGGCCTACATATGTCTAATAGAGCCTACATACGTCTAATAGAGCCTACATACGTCTAATAGGGCCTACATACGTTTTATAGGACCTAAATACATCTTATAGGGCCTACACACGTCTTATAGGGCCAACATACGTCCTATAGGGCCTACATATGTCTTATAGGGCCTACATATGTCTTATAGGGCCTACATACGTCTTATAGGGCCTACATACATGTTATGGGGCCTACATATGTCTTATAGGGCCTACATACGTCTAATAGGGCCTACATACGTCTTATAGGGCCTACATACGTCTTATAGGGCCAACATACGTCTAATAGGGCCAACATACGTCTAATATGGCCTACACATGTCTTATAGGGCCTACATACGTCTAATAGGGCCTACATACGTCTAATAGGGCCTACATACGTCTTATAGGGCCTACATATGTCTTATAGGGCCTACATACGTCTTATAGGGCCTACATACATCTTATAGGGCCTACATACATCTTATAGGGCCTACATACGTCTAATAGGGCCAACATACGTCTAATAGGGCCTACACATGTCTTATAGGGCCTACATATGTCTTATAGGGCCTACATACGTCTAATAGGGCCTACATACATCTTATAGGGCCTACATACGTCTAATAGGGCCCACATACGTCTTATTGGGCCTTTGTTCCTGACAGACAGGTTTTGCATTCCCATACAAATCTATTGTATATGAATGGAAATCTCTAAGATGCAAATCATGTCAATGAATTCTCAATGAGCTCAGAAGCGTCTCAGACTGACGCCATCCACACGAGGCACAAGCCCATCAACACAGAACTGTAGATTCACCGACCAGAGAATGAAATGCAATACAAATAAATATATATGTAATGGGCAAGTGAGAATCAGAACTGGAGGAAGGAGCAATGGAAGAAGGTGGCCTGGTCTGAGGAGTCTTGTGGATGGCTGGGGGTGGAAGAGATGGCATCAGGATGCAGTATGAGAAGAAGACACGTGCCACCTACCTACCTAAGTGACCAAGTCCACCACTTCATGAACCTGATGGCAGTGGCCTCTTTCAGCAGGATAATGCACCCCCTGCCTCAATTAGGTGAATGAGGTGAATTGATGAGTGAAGTAACTGAAGTGCATGAGGTGAAAAGAGCGGGACTTTCCAGGAAGGGGGGGTGGCTCTGAGGTGAGTCTGTCTGTAGTACAGGAAGGAGGACACGGCTGAGTCTGTAGTACAGGAAGGAGGACACGGCTGAGTCTGTAGTACGGGAAGGAGGACACGGCTGAGTCTGTAGTACAGGAAGGGGGACACGGCTGAGTCTGTAGTACAGGAAGGAGGACACGGCTGAGTCTGTAGTACAGGAAGGAGGACACGGCTGAGTCTGTAGTACAGGAAGGGGGACACAGCAGAGTCTGTAGTACAGGAAGGAGGACATGGCTGAGTCTGTAGTACAGGAAGGAGGACACGGCTGAGTCTGTAGTACGGGAAGGAGGACACGGCTGAGTCTGTAGTACAGGAAGGAAGACACGGCTGAGTCTGTAGTACAGGAAGGGGGACACGGCAGAGTCTGTAGTACAGAAAGGAGGACACGGCTGAGTCTGTAGTACAGGAAGGGGGACACGGTTGTATGGGATATGAGGAGCGGATCGTTGTACGGGATATGAGGAGCGGATCGTTGTATGGGGTATGAGGGGCGGCTCGTTGTATGGGGTATGAGGGGCGGCTCCTTGTATGGGGTATGAGGGGCGGCTCGTTGTATGAGGTATGAGGGGCGGCTCCTTGTATGGGGTATGAGGGGCGGCTCCTTGTATGGGGTATGAGGGGCGGCTCGTTGTATGGGGTATGAGGGGCGGCTCGTTGTATGGGGTATGAGGGGCGGCTCCTTGTATGGGGTATGAGGGGCGGCTCCTTGTATGGGGTATGAGGGGCGGCTCCTTGTATGGGGTATGAGGGGCGGCTCGTTGTATGGGGTATGAGGGGCGGCTCGTAGTATGGGGTATGAGGGGCGGCGCTCCTTGTATGGGGTATGAGGGGCGGCTCCTTGTATGGGGCATGAGGGGCGGCTCGTTGTATGGGGTATGAGGGGCGGCTCGTTGTATGGGGTATGAGGGGCGGCTCCTTGTATGGGGTATGAGGGGTGGCTCGTTGTATGGGGTATGAGGGGCGGCTCGTTGTATGGGGTATGAGGGGCGGCTCCTTGTATGGGGTATGAGGGGCGGCTCGTTGTATGGGGTATGAGGGGCGGCTCGTTGTATGGGGTATGAGGGGCGGCTCGTTGTATGGGGTATGAGGGGCGGCTCGTTGTATGGGGTATGAGGGGCGGCTCCATGTATGGGGTATGAGGGGCGGCTCCTTGTATGGGGTATGAGGGGCGGCTCGTTGTATGGGGTATGAGGGGCGGCTCGTTGTATGGGGTATGAGGGGCGGCTCGTTGTATGGGGTATGAGGGGCGGCTCGTTGTATGGGGTATGAGGGGCGGCTCCATGTATGGGGTATGAGGGGCGGCTCCTTGTATGGGGTATTAAGGGAGGCTCGTTGTATGGGGTATGAGGGGTGGTTTCTTGTATGGGGTATGAGGGGCGGCTCGTTGTATGGGGTATGAGGCGCGGCTCGTTGTATGGGGTATGAGGGGCGGCTCGTTGTATGGGGTATGAGGGGCGGCTCGTTGTATGGGGTATGAGGCGCGGCTTGTTGTATGGGGTATGAGGTGCGGCTCCTTGTATGGGGTATGAGGGGAAGCTGGTTGTATGGAGTATGAGGGGCAGCTGATTGTATGGGGTATGAGGGGCGGCTCTTTGTATGGGGTATGAGGGGCGGCTCGTTGTATGGGGTATGAGGGGCGGCTCGTTGTATGGGGTATGAGGGGCGGCTCGTTGTATGGGGTATGAGGGGCAGCTCGTTGTATGGGGTATGAGGGGCGGCTCGTTGTGTGGGGTATGAGGGGCGGCTCGTTGTATGGGGTATGAGGGGCGGCTCGTTGTATGGGGTATGAGGGGCGGCTCCTTGTATGGGGTATGAGGGGCGGCTCCTTGTATGGGGTATGAGGGGCGGCTCGTTGTATGGGGTATGAGGGGCGGCTCGTTGTATGGGGTATGAGGGGCGGCTCGTTGTATGGGGTATGAGGGGCGGCTCGTTGTATGGGGTATGAGGGGCGGCTCGTTGTATGGGGTATGAGGGGCGGCTCGTTGTGTGGGGTATGAGGGGCGGCTCCTTGTATGGGGTATGAGGGGCAGCTCGTTGTATGGGGTATGAGGGGCGGCTCCTTGTATGAGGGGCAGCTCGTTGTATGGGGTATGAGGGGCGGCTCCATGTATGGGGTATGAGGGGTGGCTCCATGTATGGGGTATGAGGGGCGGCTCGTTGTACGGGGTATGAGGGGCGGCTCGTTGTACGGGGTATGAGGGGCGGCTCGTTGTATGGGGTATGAGGGGCGGCTGGTTGTATGGGGTATGAGGGGCGGCTCCTTGTATGGGGTATGAGGGGCGGCTCCTTGTATGGGGTATGAGGGGCGGCTCTTTGTATGGGGTATGAGGGGCGGCTCGTTGTATGGGGTATGAGGGGCGGCTCGTTGTATGGGGTATGAGGGGCGGCTCCTTGTATGGGGTATGAGGGGCAGCTCCATGTATGGGGTATGAGGGGCGGCTCCTTGTATGGGGTATGAGGGGCGGCTCCTTGTATGGGGTATGAGGGGCGGCTCCTTGTATGGGGTATGAGGGGCGGCTCCTTGTATGGGGTATGAGGGGCGGCGCTCCTTGTATGGGGTATGAGGGGCGGCTCGTTGTATGGGGTATGAGGGGCGGCTCGTTGTATGGGGTATGAGGGGCGGCTCGTTGTATGGGGTATGAGGGGCGGCTCTTTGTATGGGGTATGAGGGGCGGCTCCTTGTATGGGGTATGAGGGGCGGCTCGTTGTACGGGGTATGAGGGGCGGCTCGTTGTACGGGGTATGAGGGGCGGCTCGTTGTACGGGGTATGAGGGGCGGCTCCTTGTATGGGGTATGAGGGGCGGCTCGTTGTATGGGGTATGAGGGGCGGCTCGTTGTATGGGGTATGGGGGGGCGGCTCCTTGTATGGGGTATGAGGGACGGCTCGTTGTATGGGGTATGAGGGGCGGCGCTCCTTGTATGGGGTATGAGGGGCGGCTCCTTGTATGGGGTATGAGGGGCGGCTCCTTGTATGGGGTATGAGGGGCGGCTCCTTGTATGGGGTATGAGGGGCGGCTCCTTGTATGGGGTATGAGGGGCGGCTCCTTGTATGGGGTATGAGGGGCGGCTCCTTGTATGGGGTATGAGGGGCGGCTTGTTGTATGGGGTATGAGGGGCGGCTCCTTGTATGGGGTATGAGGGGCGGCTCGTTGTATGGGGTATGAGGGGCGGCTCCTGGTATGGGGTATGAGGGGCGGCTCCTGGTATGGGGTATGAGGGGCGGCTCCTGGTATGGGGTATGAGGGGCAGCTGGCCGGGATGACAGATATAAGAGGCTCATTATCACGGACACAACTCTTTATAAGGAACATTAATTTCATGGTGTGCTGTACCCTGATTGGCCACCGTTGTCCGGGCGGAACGATGAGCCGCCTCTCTGGTTTCCGGGGGACGGGTGCAGCAGCGGACCGTCCCCCAGTCACAGGCAGAAGGTGAGCTCTGCTGGGATAATACACAGACAGTGCGGCTGTAGAAGCTGCGCTCAGTGTTGGGGTGGAGGAGGCCGTGTGAGGGGCTGGACAGGCGGGTGGAGGTCTTGCAATGTCAGCACAGATTTGGGGGGGTTCAGTACTGGGGGGGCAGGCTGGTCAGTGGGGGAGGGGTATAGGAAGTCTGACAGGCTGAGGAGGAAAAGATCTTCCATGTTGGTCTCCAGACTCCTCTGTGCACAACACACTGACTTCCCATAGGAGGGAAATACTACGAGGTCATAGCAGGGGTCAGAGGTCACCTGTGTCAGAGCCCCTCCTCCTTCCCAAAGTGTCACTGTGAGCCCCGTGTGTCCCACACACTATATTCCCAAAAGTATTGGGACACCTGCCCTTACACACGACTTCTAATGACATCCCAGTCTTAGTCCGGAGGGTTCAATATTGAGTTGGCCCTTTGCAGCTATAACAGCTTCACCTCTTCTGGGAAGGCCGTCCACAAGGTTTAGGAGGGTGTCTATGGGAATGTTTGACCATTCTTCCAGAAGAGCAATTGTGAGGTCAGGCACTGATGTTGGATGAGAAGGCCTGACTCGCAGTCTCCGCTCTAATTAATCCCAAAGGTGTTCTATCGGGTTGAGGTCAGGACTCTGTGCAGGACAGTCAAGTTCTTCCACCCCAATCTCGCTCATCCATGTCTTTATGGACCTTGCTTTGTGCACTGATCCAAACCGATCCCCCCCCCCCACTGACACCAGCGATGGGGCACGACCCCCCCCCCCACTGACACCAGCGATGGGGCACGACCCCCCCCCCACTGACACCAGCGATGGGGCACGACCCCCCCCCCCCTGACACCAGCGATGGGGCACGACCCCCCCCCCCCCACTGACACCAGCGATGGGGCACGACCCCCCCCCCCACTGACACCAGCGATGGGGCACGACCCCCCCCCCTGACACCAGCGATGGGGCACGACCCCCCCCCCCTGACACCAGCGATGGGGCATGACCCCCCCCCACTGACACCAGCGTTGGGGCACGACCCCCCCCACTGACACCGGCGATGGGGCACGACCCCCCCCCCCCCCTCACTGACACCGGCGATGGGGCACGACCCCCCCCCCCCGACACCAGCGATGGGGCACGACCCCCCCCTCACTGACACCAGTGATGGGGCACGACTCCGCCCCCCCCCCTGACACCAGTGATGGGGCACGACTCCCCCCCTGACACCAGCGATGGGGCACGACCCCCCCCCCCCGACACCAGCGATGGGGCACGACCCCCCCCCCCCCCCCCTCGACACCAGCGATGGGGCACGACCCCCCCCCCCCCCCCCCTGACACCAGCGATGGGGCACGATCCCCCACTGACACCAGCGATGGGGCATTGTTTATTCCCACTGAAGTAAGGACCTCTTACTATTCCAACAGTCTGGCTCCCCTTAAATCTGAAGAGCAGTAAACTGGCCCTTTGTTTATAAGTTTGGAGATCCCTGGTGTAGAGGATTGGGATGAGACATCACGGTGTCAGCGATGGGAGAACTGAGAGTTCCAAACATTAAAGGAGAAGAAGGGCCAAAGCTCTTTTCTCCTGTGGGTCCCGGGACTGCACTTCTGTGACTCTGATTCAGCCGGCGGCGGGCTAAAGTCCACTGTTTGATGTCACCAAGCTGTTCAGAACTCTGGAGGAATCCTGACTTTAATGTCGGGATCCACCCAGGTGGCTGAGCGACAGTTGGCTTTGTCTCTCTCTCAGCACAGCGCTTCAGTGAGCGATGGAGGGGGCAAATCGGAGAGATGGTGACTGACAGTCACCGGCTCTCTGCTCAGCAATGACAGAACTGAGATATCAGCTGTGTTTGATCGCTCATTTCTCAGTCTTAGAGGTGGCGGGGGACCAATGCTGTATCCACCTAGGTGAGTAGTCGTATTATTTCTCTTCAAAACTCCCTCCCACTCTATGCCCCATCCAACAGGATGCTCAGATTGATAAATGGGGCGGAGAACAGTGATACTTTGAGTCTCCACCCAGTCATGTCCTCCATGCCGTTGTGAAATGTGATGTGGGCACCGATGGGCACACTTTACCACTGTCTGGAAAAGTTTAGAAAGTGGGGCTTTGTAATCCAGGTCATTGTACCAATTATACATATCAGATTCGTAAAGAATGAAGGAAGAAGAAATTATCAAAATGTGTGGGGGGTTTTTTTATTTTTCGTTTCCCGAGTCTCAATCACCAAATAATCTGTGCAAATCACAGGTTACAAAATTGGTTCTAAAGCCTAAACATTTTTATCTTAACACAATCCTTGCATTAACCCCTTACCCACCGGGCACTTAAACCCCCTTCCTAACCAGACCAATTTTCAGCTTTTGGTGCTCTCACACTTTGAATGACAATTACTCTGTCATGCAACACTGAACCCAAATAAATTTTGTGTCCTTTTTTTCACACAAATAGAGCTTTCTTTTGGTGGTATTTAATCACCGCTGGGTTTTTTAATTTTTGCGCTATAAATCAAAATATACTGAAAATTCGGTAAAAAAAATAAATAAAAATTCTTTGTTTCTATTAAAATTTATGGCAGAGTATTGGCAGAGTATTGGCAGAGTATTGGCAGAGTATTGGCAGAGTATTGGCAGAGTTGCACAGTGGTGGCAGAGCATTGCACAGTGGTTGCAGAGCGTTGCACAGTGGGGGCACAGCGGTTGCAGAGCGTTGCACAGTGGGGGCAGAGTATTGCACAGTGGTTGCAAAGCATTGCACAGTGGTTGCAGAGCGTTGCACAGTGGGGGCACAGCGGTTGCAGAGCGTTGCACAGTGGGGGCAGAGTATTGCACAGTGGTTGCAAAGCGTTGCACAGTGGTTGCAGAGCGTTGCACAGTGGGGGCACAGCGGTTGCAGAGCGTTGCACAGTGGGGGCAGAGCATTGCACAGTGGTTGCAAAGCATTGCACAGTGGTTGGTGGCAGAGCATTGCACAGTGGTTGGTGGCAGAGCATTGCACAGTGGTTGGTGGCAGAGCATTGCACAGTGGTGGCAGAGCATTGCACAGTGGTGGCAGTGTATTGACCAGCGCTGTGGGCACTACACATCCAGCCCACAGCGCTGGTCCCATCTCTCCCCCTCTCCGCTTCTCTCCTCTCTGTACCGATCGGTACAGAGAGGGGAGGGAGGAACCGGCGTCAAGATGTGACGCCGGTTTGTGTACATGTGATCGCTCCGTCATTTGACGGAGCGATCACGTGGTAAACGGCCGCTATCAGCGGCCGTTTACCATGATGCGCCGGGTCCTCTGGACCCGGCGGTCACGGATGTTCCCGAGTGCGCGCCCCAGGGGGCGCGCGGGAGCAAGTTTCTGGGAGGACGTCCGTAGGACGTCCTCCCAGGATAAGCCGACCGTGCTGTAGCCGTCTTTTGACTATAGCGCGGTCGGCATGTGGTTAAAAGAGAAGTATGTGTTTTATCTCTAAGGGTGACGAAATGAGCGATCAAACACTGCTAATCGCTCAGTTCTCTCCTCAACTATGAGCAGAGAGCCGTGACTGTCAGTCTCCGGCTCTCTACTCTGCTCCTCCCACACTCACTGGAGCACTGGTCTGTGGAGGGGGCGGGGGTGGGTGGCTCTGACTCAGAAGCTCCATGCCGGTCCAGGCTCCTGGGTGGATCCTGACAATATGGTCGCGATCTTTCCACAGCCTGGAGCGGCCCTGTGACATCAGTTTTAGCCCGCTGTCTGCTGAAAACTGGTCACAGGAGTGAAGAAAGAACTGCACTCCTGTGAGTCCAGCCAAATGAGCTTTCCCCGAACTTCTACTTTGATGCCTAAAAAATGTTTTGGCATCAATATCCCTCCTTTTTACTTATATAACAAAAAAGATTGCGCTGGACCAAAAAATGATATAAATAAGCAGCAAACCACATGTGATAAACAAAAATAGACAAAGAAAAAAAGGAAAGGCTGCGCTATAAATGACGTGAATAATATTTAACAGTGATTATCAATGAAATGACAGACAATCTGTGTCAATGATTAAAAAATGTCAGTTGTGTCACAGACATGTGTCAAACCTTTTATGTGACACAGCAGAATAAATTTAATTATCCTATAAATTTCATCAACATTAAAATATTAAATGGAAAAAATGACGTAATCATGGGGCACATGATTACGTCATTTCTGTGACGAAACGCGTAGGGAGGCTTTTTTTAGAAAAATAAACCTGTTGGATCCTACCCATGGTGTGTCCCCTCTATTTTCCTGTTTTTGGCCATTTTTGGAGACCCAGCAATCGTAATTGCAATCGTAATCGGTGAGTTGCATATCTGTGTGACCCTGGAGCGATCGAGGTATCCCTGTTAAAGACACAGACGCCGAGTTTTGTGGTACCAAGGCATGACAGAGGAAAAGGCCCTGGCTGGGTTGTAGCCACATGCGACTCCTTTAGCTTCATTCGGTAAGCCTTTAATTCACCTGGTGGTGGGATTACTGCGATACGAGTCACATTATCACGGATGCTAGTCTGGAAAGTCACTCATCACATTGATGTTACCTTGATTGGATGTCCAGCTGTATTTGGATATCTTTATGGACTGCTTATCACTAACACATATAATTTATTATTATGTTTATATGGAATTTTTTCATTTAATCTTCCTTTTTACTTACCCGAGCCCTCATTTGATCCAGCGCTGTGCCCACCTGCAGTCACTCTCTCCTCTCACTTCCTGGTCTCCTGGGCTTTGCCGAGACATTGGTTTCTGCTTCAGTCAATCAAAGCCAGCAGTGAGGGAGCTTGTAGGCGGGGCAACAGAGCACTTCCCCTTTTAAGGGGATAATCCTCTGGGGGTCTTTGCTTTCTTCTTCTCTCCTCATCAGAAAACTCCTTGCAAGAGACAGAGATCATATAAAAACAAGAGAGCGCATGTAGTGTACCCCGTAAAACCTTTTAATATTAAAAATTGCACTTACAAAATAAGACACTTTTCCCATAAAGTGCCAAAGAAACGTGTATACAAACTGGCTATCAGCCGATCAGCGTTACGTCCTGAGGCGGTGACTTCTTCAGTACATATAATTGAAAGCTGATCAATCCTGATGATGGCTGCACTGGTGTGACAGGTACACTTGATGTAACCTGGGCTCTGTGTGTGTTTACAATACAAGAACCGGATGATCTGCCAACTCGCAGCTCCGGGTCTCTCCTTCCTCTGACACGGCTTCTTTGTGAGGAAGGAGAAGCGGTAACGGCGAGTACCAGCATTTGTTTACATTCTGTGATTGGACACAGCGATCAGGTGGTAAAGAACCGCTGTCATTGGCTCGTTACCCCATCACAGATCGGGCTGCTGGGGGCGCTCATGAGTAGCAAGACTGGAATAACGTTATATGACATCTACCCAGGATAAGGAAGCCCCCGCCCGGCCGTCGTTTTACAATTGACCAGATGGGAAGTGGTTAACAATGCGGTTTCTTTAACCACTTTCAGCCCCGGACCAATTGGCAGCCAAAGGACCAGGCCCTTTTTGTGATTCAGCACTGCGTCGCTTTAACTGACAATTGCGCGGTCGTGCGACGTGGCTCCCCAACAAAATTGACGTCCTTTTTTTTCCCACAAATAGAGCTTTCTTTTGGTGGTATTTGATCGCCCCTGCGTTTTTTTTTTTTTTTTTTGCGCTATAAACAAAAAAGAGCGACAATTTTGAAAAAAAAACACATTATTTTTTATTTTTTGCTATAATAAATATCCCCCAAAAATATATAAAAAAAATTTTTTTTCCTCAGTTTAGGCCGATACGTATTCTTCTACATATTTTTGGTAAAAAAATCGCAATAAGCGATTATTGATTGGTTTGCGCAGAAGTTATAGCGTTTACAAGATGGGATAGTTTTATAGCATTTTTATTAATAATTTTTTTTTTTTTATTAGTAATGGCGGCGATCATCGATTTTTATTTTTTATTTTTTTGTGACTGCGACATTATGGCGGACACATCGGACATTTTTGACACATTTTTGGGACCATTGTCATTTATACAGCAATCAGTGCTATTTAAATGCATTGATTCCTGTATAAATGACACTGGCAGTGAAGGGGTTAACCACAAGGGGGCAGTGTAGGGGTTAAGTATGCCTAGGGGTGTGTTTCTTACTGTGGGGGGGCGTGGCTGTCAGCTAGTGAATGCTGATCTCTGCTCCAATCACAGGGAGCAGAGATCGACGTCACTAGTTGTTAGGCAGAACGGGGAGATGCTGTCTATTTCCGCATCTCTCCGTTCAGCCTTCCCGTGAGACGATCGCGGGTGTCCCCGCAGCTATCAAGTCCGCGGGACCCGCGACCGGCCTCACGGAGGTCCCGACCGGCGCGCTCCCGATGGCACGGACGGCTTAAAGGAGGGACTTATATATACGCCCTCCTGCCTGTCCGTGCCATTCTGCCGACGTATATCGTCGTGCGCCGGTCGGGAACCGGTCAACCACTTCCCGCCCGCATTCCGTTATATGAAGTCCTGGACTTGAAGTGGCTGTATCTGGATGATGGTTGCAGCTACAGGCATCATCCAGATATCTTTATTTTTTTCAGCTGGCGATTCCCTGTAATGTAAAAGCCATCCGAGTGGCTGATTAGCTGCTGGATTGCTTTTACAGACAGTGGGAGGAGATGTGTACATTTTTTTTAAAGCTTCACCTATGGTGATTTTTAAGGACTATAGTTTGTCACAATTCCATGAGCATGACATGTTGGGTGTCCATTTACTTGGCATAACATCATCTTTCATATTTTACCAAAAAATTGGGTTAACTATTTGTGTGTGAAAGGAACTGCTGCTCCCAGGTGAGTGGAATAGACCATAGTCCTCATTATGCATGCCCTGCCACTGCCAGCAGAAAACTCCTAGAACAACAATCGGCTGCACTCCCACACGATGCAATGTCTGCTTTATTGTGTCAAAAGTAGTAAAAACAAACGTGCAGGGGAGAAAGAGAGAAAGGTTAACGCGTTTCACATGGAGATCGTGCTTCGTCAAAACCACCACAAAGCATGATTTCCATGTGAAACGCGTTAACTTTTTTGCCTCTTCTGCCCATGTTAGTTTAGTCTTTTTTTTACTACTTTTGACACAATAAAGCCGACATTGCATCGCGTGGGAGTGCAGCCGATCTTCTTTCTTTGTTCTATATATTGTATGTTTGGGTTTTTTTTTTTTTTTTTTGCTGCCTTTACAACCACTTTTAAAGTGTATTTTCTCACAAAAAACTAAGTTTTTGAAAAAACGCTGTGCAATTACTGTGTGACATAACAGATTTGCGATTTGCAATGACCACCATTTTATTCTCCAGGGCCTCTGCTAAAAAAAAAAAAAAAAAAAACAAACAAACACATACCGTATTTATCGGCGTATAACACGCACATTCATTTGAAGAGGGTAGTTTCAGGAAAAAAAAAATTAAATTTGAAATAAGGAACTTTGAAGCAATATATGGGTCAGTGCCCATCTGCAGCCTCACAAGTGCCATCAATGCAGCCTCATCAGTTCACATCAATGCAGCCTCACCATTGCCATCAATGCAGCCCCCCTCCCTGTCCCCTACAAGGCATCTAAAATTGAAGTATTGGCGTATAACACGCACATGCTATTTGCACCAGATTTTTCATGGTGAAAAAGTGAGTGTTCTACGCCAATAAATACAGTATAAGGTTTGGGGGTTCTGAGTAATTTTCTGGCAAAAAAAAAAAAAATACTGATTTTTACAAAAATCATTTCAAAATTGGCGAAGGTGATAATGTTACTAACAGGAGAAATGGAACAATGAAGACATCAAGTAACTCTTGGCTTTGGTTGGTATAATTATAAAGCAGTGATATGCAATTAGCGGACCTTGCAAAACTACAAGTCCCATCATGCCTCTGCCTCTGCGTGTCATGCTTATGGCTGTCAGTCTTGCAATGCCTCATGGGACTTGTAGTTCGGCAACAGCTGGAGGTCCACTAATTGCAAATCCCTGATATAAAGTAATTCTTGGCTTTGGCCAGTTATAATATAAAGTAGACATGTGCAATTCGTTTTGTTTTTTTTCGTTTTTCGTTTTTTTTTCGTTCGTTCGTTTTCGTACGAATGAACGAATCATTCGAATCGAACGAATCCGAAAAACAACGAAAATCCGAAAAAAACTAATTAGAAACAACGAATGTACTAATGAAGAAAATCTGAAAAAACGAAAACGAACGAAAAAATTCATACATTCATAACTTTTTTTTTTTGTTGAATTGGTAATTTTCCGTGTCCCTTACAATGGCGCTGCTAAACGTGCTTCGAATGGATTGAACAAAAAATTTCGTACATTCGTAACTTTTTTTTCGATTCGTAACTTTTTTTTTTTTTCGATTTGTAATTTTCCGTCTCTCTATTGAACAAAAAAATTCGTACATTCGTAACTTTTTTTTTTGATTCGTAACTTTTTTTTTTTTTTCGATTTGTAATTTTCCGTGTCTCTATTGAACAAAAAAATTCGTACATTCGTAACTTTTTTTTTCGATTCGTAACTTTTTTTTTCGATTTGTAAATTATTAAAATGTAATAGCATACACATTACATAAAATTATGAATTATGCTCCGATTACGAATGCGTCCGAAAATTAAACTAACGAAAAAACGAATCAACGAAAAAAAACTCTTACGAATCGTTACGAATACGAACACCGACGACTTACGAATGTACGAATCTTTACGAATCAACGGAAACGGAAAAAAACGAAAAAAAAAAAAACGAATTTTTTTGTTGTGCACATGTCTTTATTAAAGCGGTTCTGCACTCTGTAAAAAAAATTTTTTTTTTTAGGACGTAATATAAAGTATGCTTACCTTTATTGGGGGACTCACCTGTTCCATCTTCCATCTCGATCGCCGCCGGTTTTCGTCCGATGAAGTTCCTCGTCTTCTTCTTTAGTGCTGGGGGCCATCTTGCCTGTGGGCATGTGAAACACCCACAGGAACTTTAGATGGCCCAGCATGCACCGCCGTTACTTGCGCGTGCGCAGTAACGGCTCATCTGCCGAGATCTCACGAGATTTCGGCAGATGTGGCCGAAATCTCGCGAGATTTCGGAAGATGCCCGCACTGACTCCTGGGATCAATGACACCAGATCCCAGGAGACAGTGCGCCGTGACGACGATCGACGCAGAGACCCCGCCCGCCGCCGCAGAGAGAGAAGACCGGAAGTCTTCAATTACAAGGTAAGTAAAAAAAAAAAAAAAAAAAAAAAACATTTCATTTAGTACTCTTTGCCTGATTTGGAAGGCAAAGAGATTTACTAACTGAAATGGGTGCAGAACCGCTTTAATAAAGTAATTCTTGGCTTTGGCCAGTTATAATATAAAGTAATTCTTGGCTTTGTTATTTGCAGTTTTGATGGATCCTCCGGCTGGAATTGCCCAGAGTCTTCGCTAATAGAGGAAATGGTCCAGCTTTTAAGAACTGGCACTACAAGCCTTCGGATCTGTTGTGCGTTCCGCTGATAAGTGGGGCGATGGCTGCTGGGTGTCGCCTCGTTTTACGCCCGCTCAGGCTCTGCTACCACCGCACGATTTTCTGCTCCCTTTACACTCAGGTTTCCAGCCATTCCCAGTCCTGGGCACCGGTCTTTTATAAGGCACCGAAATACGGCAATAGAACTGCTTTGGTTGACCAACATGGGCAGCACAGTTACCAGGAACTATATCACAGGAGCTGTGCCCTGTCCAGACAGATAACTTCTTTGTTGGGTGATCCAAGCAATGATGCCCGCCCCAAACGAGTTTCCTTCCTTTGCCCCAATGACTCCTCCTATGTGGTGAGCCAGTGGGCAGCTTGGATGAGTGGCGCCATTGCTGTTCCTCTGTATAAGAAGCACCCACCCTCTGAGCTAGAGTACATCTTGCAGGATTCCCAGAGTGCTCTGGTGCTGGCAGAGACCACGTATGCGGACGTTATGGCACCGCTGGCTGAGAAGCTGGGCATCGCAAAACTTACCGTGCCAGATAGACAGGCAGGTGGGGTCATGGAGGAAGCACCTGAATATGACCTGGACTGGAAAGAGAGGGGAGCCATGATTGTATACACCAGCGGGACGACAGGAAGACCGAAGGGGGTGCTCAGCACTCACCACAATCTAAGCGCTATGGTAAGAACACCGAAACGCAAGACGATGATGTTACATTGGGGGGCTACAAGGAGATGTTACATTGGGGGGGTACAAGGAGATGATGTTACATTGGGGGGGGGGTTACAAGGAGATGATGTTACATTGGGGGGGGGGGTTACAAGGAGATGATGTTACATGGGGGTGGGGGGGGGGGGGGTACAAGAAGATGATGTTACATTGGGGGGGGGGGCACAAGAAGGTGATGTTACATTGGGGGGGTACAAGAAGATGATGTTACATTGGGGGGGGGGGGTACAGGAATAAGAAGATGTTACATTGGGGGGTACAAGAAGATGATGTTACATTGGGGGGGGGTACAGGAATACTAAGATGTTACATTGGGGGGTACAAGAAGAAGATGTTACATTGGGGGGTACAAGAAGATGTTACATTGGGGGGGGGGGTACAGGAATACTAAGATGTTACATTGGGGGGTTCAAGAAGATGTTACATTAGGGGGGGGGGGGGGGGGTCACAGGAATAAGATGTTACATTGGGGGGGTACAAGAAGATGATGTTACATTGGGGGGGGGGGGGGGTACAGGAATAAGATGATGTTACATTGGGGGGTACAAGAAGATGTTACATTGGGGGGATACAAGAAGAAGATGTTACATTGGGGGGGGGGGGGGGTACAAGAAGATGATGTTACATGGGGGGGTAAAAGAAGAAGATGATGTTACCTTGGGGGGGGGGGGGGGGGTACAAGAAGAAGTTACATTGGGGGGTACTGGAAAGGACTTGCTGCTCCAACTAATGGCAACTTTGCATAACTTACTCTGATATGGACATACACTTAAATTGCTCCATGTTTTTAGTAGGCCATCATTAACCACCTGAGCTCCGGAAGGTTTTACCCCCTTCATGACCGGACCCTTTTTTTTGCTATTCTGCACTGCGCTACTTTAATTGGAAATTGCGCGGTCATGCAACGCTGTACACAAATTTAATTTATATAGTTTTTTTTTTGTTTTTTTTCTCAGTTTTCTTTTGATGGTATTCGATCATCACCTTTTTGATAAAAAAAAAAAAAAACAATATTTTCCACTTTCTGTTAAAAAACATATCCAATAAAATCAAATGTCTTTATAAATTTAGGCCACAATGTATTCTGCTACATGTCGCAAGTGCTGGCAGCGATAAAGTTTTGATCGTGATCAAAATGCTGATCCGTACAGACACCATACTAGTAATGGCGGTGGTCAGCGACTTAGTGTGGCGGACAACATGGCACTAACTGACCCTGGTTCTGAGGGACACTCATTGACACTGACATCGCTAGTGACACTAATAATATTGTACACTGACCCTGTACTACATGCATTGGCTGGGTGACGGGGTGATCAGGAGGGCAAGCAAGGGGGTAAAGTGCTTCTAAAGGCTGAAGGTTTTTAGCCTTCGTGAATTCTATGCATGAAGGTTAAAAACCCCCCAAAATCCTTACCTGAGCTTCCTCTGATCCAGCGATGTTCACGATCGCCTCGGCTGCCCCAGGACCCTCCCTCCTCATTAGCTGAGACAGCCCATTGGCTCCCATTGCTGTCAGTCACAGCCAGTGAACCAATGAGGAGGGAGCGGGGCTGAGCCGCGGCTCTGCTTTATGGCATAAAAAAAAAGCTAAAAAAAAACCTTGAGGCTTTTCACCTTTAATGTATTCTATGCATTTAAGGTGAAAAAAACTCCTGTGATGCAGCAGCCCCCCCCCCCCCCCAGAGCTCCCCTTTTACTTACCTGAACCCATTCTTTCCAGCGACGGGGAAGAGCACACCATCTAATAATTTATTATTATTAGATCGTTACGTTCCATTCTTTTAGGCCCCTTTCACACTGGGGCGGTTTGCAGGCGCTATTGCGCTAAAAAATAGCGCCTGCAAACCGACCCGAACAGCTGTTGCTGTGTCTTCAGTGTGAAAGCCCCGAGGGCTTTCACACTGAAGCGGTGCGCGTGCAGGACGCGTGAAAATGTCCTGCAAGCCGCATCTTTGGCTCGCTATAGGAGCGGTATATTTACCGCTCCTATAGCGCCCGTTCCCATTGGAAACAATGGGGCAGCGCTCCGAACCCGCCCGCAAAACGCCGCTGCAGCGGCAGTTTGCGGGCGGTATTGACCCTTTTTCGGCCGCTCGCGGGGGGTAAAACCACCCCGCTAGCGGCCGAAAATGCGCTGCTAAAACGCCGGTAAAGCGGTGCTAAATATAGCGCCGCTTTACCGCCAGCGCCCCCCACCGCTCCAGTGTGAAAGTAGCCTTAGATACAGCATTTATTTCGGATAAATTTGTATTCGTTACATTCACTAACAGCCAAATTTGAAAGGAAATTCCAATACCTATAATTTAATAGTTATTATTAGTTCAGATTTTCGAGTTTTCCGATTTTCATTCTTATTTCCGAACTTTAGAATTTTTGGAAAAATTCGGAAATTTAAAAAATTCGGAAATTTCAGAATTAATGAATTTGTCAAAATGTATTAAACTAATTCGGAAACTAAACGAATTGCACGTCTACTGAAAACATGAACTTGCACTGTAAATTTAAAGGTCCTTCTATAATCGGGGTTCTCAAACTGGCGGCCCTCCAGCTGTTGCAGAACTACAAGTCCCATCATGCCTCTGCCTTGCAACTGTCAGCCTTGCAATGCCTCATGGGACTTGTAGTTTCGCAACAGCTGGAGGGCCGCCAGTTTGAGGCTTCCTGTTCTATATTATCTGGGAGTCTGAATCGGACCTCTGATATCCGGCAGAACTCGGTGCCTTTCCGGTACTATTGGATGTGGCAGTGACATAACAAAGGCTGGCTGTAAAGGTCAGACAATCATTTTATTTCTTTACACCCTCCATACAGGTAACGGCTCTGATAAAGGAGTGGGCGTGGAATAGAACCGATCGCATCCTCCATGTGCTGCCCCTTCACCACGTTCACGGCGTGGTCAACAAGCTGCTTTGTCCTCTGTGGATCGGTGCCACGTGCGTCATGCTCCCCGAGTTCTCCCCGCAAAAGGTAGAAAATCTTCTGACTTTTTTTTATGTTTCACAAATTGAAGAGAATTTGACAATCATCTTCCATTGATTGACTCCACTGCTCCACCTTCTTCTTCATCATGATGAACATCGATTGTCCAAATCTCACTTGTTGTTGTAAATCTGATCATTTCATACAAGTACTGGTGAGATTTGGCCACACATTGAATAGTTATTAAAGCGGAACCCCCCCCCCCCCCCAATCAACGTGGACTCTTTTTAATCCTTATGCTAATACTGTTAGTAAATTTGAAGGTACTGTATATTATATTTACCGTATTTATCGGCGTATAACACGCACCCCGAGTTTAGGAGGTAATTTTAAGGGGAAAAAAAACAAAAACTTGCATTTAAATGCCCATTAATGCAGCCTGGCACTGTGTCGCCCTGCAGCCTGGCGCTGTGTCGCCCTGCAGCCTGGCGCTGTGTCGCCCTGCAGCCTGGCGCTGTGTCGCCCTGCAGCCTGGCGCTGTGTCGCCCTGCAGCCCGGCGCTGTGTCGCCCTGCAGCCCGGCGCTGTGTCGCCCTGCAGCCCGGCGCTGTGTCGCCCCTGCAGCCCGGCGCTGTGTCGCCCCTGCAGCCCGGCGCTGTGTCGCCCCTGCAGCCCGGCGCTGTGTCCCCCCCTGCAGCCCGGCGCTGTGTCCCCCCCCCCCCTGCAGCCCGGCGCTGTGTCCCCCCCCCCCTGCAGCCCGGCGCTGTGTCCCCCCTGCAGCCCGGCGCTGTGTCCCCCCTGCAGCCCGGCGCTGTGTCCCCCCTGCAGCCCGCCTCTGTGTCCCCCTGCAGCCCGGCACTGTGTCCCCCTGAAGCCTTTTTAAAAAGCATGGTTGATTTTTGTTTTTAAACTTACTGCCGCCGCCATCTTCGGCTCCTCCTGCCGCCGCCGCCGAGATCTTCGGCTCCTCCCGCCGCCGTCGACATAGACCGAGCCGGCTCCACTCGCAGTAACGCCCCGTCCCACCCCTTGGCCCGGCTCCTATGATGGACACAATGCTGGGCCAATGGCGGGACGTAAAGGCTAGTGAGGCGGGACTGGGCGTGACTGCGAGCGGAGCCGAGTACACAGAAGACTCGGCTCTGCTGGT
Organism: Lithobates sylvaticus; assembly: GCA_028564925.1. NCBI lineage: Eukaryota > Metazoa > Chordata > Amphibia > Anura > Ranidae > Lithobates > Lithobates sylvaticus. Next base: position 2,905,614 of record CM053034.1, on the reverse strand, counting down.
AGATGTCGGCGGAGCTCGGGATCGGCGTATAACACGCACCCCGATTTTCCCCTGATTTTAAGGGGAAAAAAAAAGTGCGTGTTATACGCCGATAAATACGGTACTTATTTTAACCTCTTCCTGACCGCTCCGCGCAGATATACTGCAGCACGATCTGCTCTGCGCCTGATCATGTACTAGGTACCTGACCTGACACTGCCGAGTCTGGGGTGCGCATGCGTACTGCCGGTGTCCTGCCAAAAAAGGTCCTCCTGCGGACAATGCCCCCCCTGTACTGCGCAGGCGCAGCGCTTGCGCACTACGAACCACAACGGAGCCACCGAAAATAGCCGAAGATGAACAGCTGTGAGTCGGCTGTACACGGCGCCTGCGCAATGACCACGACATTGTGCCAGACGCTGCCGCAGCGCTACCGATATTCGTGTTGCTCTGCAAGGGGTGGTTGTATTACTGTTATAAAATTTATTGTGTTGGTTAGTTAAATAGGTCGTGCAAACCCGCCCATCAACATTGCAAAACCCGCCCTTCGTTTGTTTGAACACACCCCGCAAAGACGTATAGATTATTGCTAAAACCACCCCCAACTTATCAGCTCTGCCCATCAATTTAAAAGTTGCCCTCTTCTGTAGCCATCCGCCGCTTACACCAGATAACAGTAATACAGCCGCCCCTTGCAGAGCAGCACGAGCATCAGGAGTTTGCAGCAGCGTCTGGCACAATGCCCCCCCCCCCATCATATTTAGCTAAATCCTCAGTCAATCCAGCACTGTTCCCGTCTGCAGCCAATCTCTACTCTCACTTCCCGGTCTCACAGGCTTTGCTGAGCCATTGGCTCTCGCTGCTGTCAGTCAAATAGAACGGGGGGGGGGGGTGGAACATGCTCCAAGTGTGTCTATGGACACAGGCAGCGCGGCTCAGGATCAATTCCACAGGTGTAGCCATGATAGGAAGTGGCTTCCTGTGGTGGAACACTGAGACGAGGAGGAGCCAGCGGGGGATCCAAGAAGAGGAGGATCGGGGCCGCTCCATTGGTAAGTATAGACATGTTTTGTAATTTTACAAAAAAAATGTGAGTTTACAACCTTTTCTATAAGGCCCCTTTCACACTGAGGCGGTTTGCAGGCGCTATTGCGCTAAAAATATCACCTGCAAACCGACCTGAAACAGCTGTTGCTGTCTCTCCAGTGTGAAAGCCCGAGGACTTTCACACTGGAGCGGTGCGCTTGCAGGACGCTGAAAAATGTCCTGCAAGCAGCATCTTTGGTGCGCTGTAGGAGCGGTATATTTACCGCTCCTATAGCGCCCCTTCCCATTGAAAACAATGGGGCAGCGCTCCAAACCCGCCCGCAAAACGCAGCGGCGGTTTGCGGGCGGTATTAACCCTTTTTTCGGCCGCTCGCGGGGGGTTAAACCGCCCCGCTAGCGGCCGAATAGCGCCGCTACAAAAACGGTAAGCGCACCCAGCGCCTAGGTGTGAAAGTAGCCTAAGACTAAACGGTCGGCAGCAGGATAGTTTGGACTCCCTCCGACATTCCCAGTAAAGTTTTTTTTTTTTCATCAGGTAAACGTTTAGCTCTCCCCTGACCTGCACAGCGATGATGCAGCGCCTGCTGTAAATACAACCCATAGATTTCCCTCTCTCTCTGTCCGCCCGGCTGCTTTGAATGAAGAGGTTGTCGAGCGGTTTTGACGTCTCTCTTAGCCGCAGTAAAGCGCGGTTCTATCTGCAATAATTTGGGGAGAATTTTTCTGGAGCGGCGGTAGAAGGTTGGGGGCGGGGGGGGGGCTCTATAAACAGCTCCTGGGGAATATAAAGCCCGGAGCACGAGATCACAGAGGACGTCCGTGTGCTGAGGCTGCGGGAGATTCACCTTTAATCAGTCCGCTCTCCTCCTTTTTCCCTGTGAAGACTTCTGCTCATGGCGTAGTGCTGGAATGGGGGGGCCTGTCAGGCCCGGTTAGGAATCGCATACATCAGCTGAGTGGGTGGGGGGGGTGGGGAGATGGCAGTGGAAAGTCCTCTGAATGCTGAAAGCAGATTCAGTAAGTGTTCACATTTGTCCACTTCCCATACAGGTGACACCGCCGGAGCCGCTGCTAGTTGTCTTTTTCCAGCCTTGGCTCATTAACCGCTTCAGCCCCGGAAGATTTTTCCCCCTTCCTGACCAGAGCACTTTTTGCGCTTCGGCACTGCGTCGCTTTAACTGACAATTGCGCGGATGTGCGAAGGTGTACCCAAACAAAATTGACGTCCTTTTTTTTCCCCACAAATAGAGATTTCTTTTGGTGGTATTTGATCACCTCTGCAGTTTTTTATTTTTTGCACTATAAACAAAAAAAGAGCGGCAATTTTGAAAAAAAAAAAACGCAATATTTTTTACATTTTGCTATAATAAATATTCCCCAAAAATATAAAAAAAAAAAGTTTTTTTTTTTACCCTCAGTTTAGGCCGATACATATTCTTCTACAAATTTTTGGTAAAAAAAAACGAATATATATATATATATATATATATATATATATATATAAAAAGGTATAGGGCCTCTCCAGATAAAACAAGAATAATATCATAACCACCGTACCATCATCCATATATATGTAATTATATATATATATATATATATATATATATATATATATATATATATATGTATGTATTTTGGTTTGTGCAAAAGTTATAGTGTCTACAAAATAGGGGATAGATTTTATAGCTTTTTTTTTTTTTTTTTTTTTAATAATAATGGCGGCGATCTACGATTATTTATTTTTTATTATTGTGACTGCGTCATTATGGCGGACACATCAGACAATTTTGACACATTTTGGGACCATTGGCATTAATACAGTGATAAAAATGCACTGATTACTGTAAAAATGTCACTAGCAGGGAAGGGGTTAACACTAGGGGGCGATCAAGGGGTGAACTGTGTTCCCTAGTGTGTGTTTCTAACTGAAGGGGGGAGGGGACTGACTAGGGGAGATGACAGATCGCGGTTCATACTTTGTATGAACAAACAATCTCACTTCTCCCCCCTCAGAGAACCAGGATCTCTGTGTTTTACACACAGAGATCCCGGTTCTCGCCATGTTGCGAGCAATCGCGGGAGCCTGGCGGTCATCGGCTCCGGGGGGCAAGCTGCGGGGGGCGCACCCCTAGTGGCCACCAGAGTGAGCAACATAACATAACTGCGATTTGCGCAGCCGAGCTATGTTGCCACAGTACAACTGCGGCGGCTGGTTGGCAAGCTGTTAAAGTGGTAATAAACCCACAGATGTCGTATATCACAGCTTACCAATCATTAGATGTGGCAGTTGCATTCGTGTGTTTTTTTTATTTTTTTTCCTTTATCTTTAATTTTTATACCCCTCTGGTTTCACCTGGTGATCTGGCCAGTAACGCACCTCCTGTATTAAAGCGGAGCTCCACCCGCACCAAAAATATTAAAAGTCAGCAGCTACAAATACTGCAGCTGCTGACTTTTAATAAATGGACACTTACCTGTCCCGGGGTCCAGCAGTGGCGGTAGAATGTGACGAGCGACCGCTCGTCTCTCGGCTGCCCCGCCGCCGTCCTCTGTCAGGGAATCAGGAAGTGAAGACGCAACGGCTTCAGTGCCCGGTTCCCTACCGCGCATGCGCGAGTCGCGCTGCGCGTCTTTATTGGTCCCCGTTGTGTCCTGGGAACTGTGTGTTTCCCAAGACACAACGGGAACCCTCGGATATGGGCGGGCATCTTCGGATAGGGGCGGGGCAGCTAGTCCAGGAAGTGGGTGCAGATACCTGTATTATACAGGTATCTCCACCCCCCTCCCCCCTGAAAGGTGGCAATTGTGGCACCGGAGGGGGGGGGGGGAGGAATCCGATAAGCGGAAGTTCCACTTAAGGGTGGAACTCCGCTTTAAGCCCCATACACACTATTCGATTTTCTGCAGATTTTTGTCTTCAGATTTACCAAAACCATGTAGTGCGAGGGCCGGCCTGATTGCAGACAAATTGAAACTCTTAAGGTTTGACCTCATATTTATGTGGTTTTGGTAAATCTGAAGACAAAAATCTAATAGTGTGTATGGGGGGGGGGGGGTCTTGGAGCGCCCCCTCTCTCTGGATGAAGTAGCACAGGTGGGGCACCTGCGATTCATACTAGCACATTATGACTTTACCTTGCAGGGGGAAAAATAAAAAGGCCAGCGGTATATAACCACTTTAAAGGGATGATTGCAAAGTGTGTGAAAAGGTATTTTATTGGCTTTGTATAGTCACCTACAGACAGCAATTTCACCCAAAGCATTTGTTTTAATGAAGGACGGCAATACATGTTTGCAGTGGGGGGGATGTGAAAGCTCGTCATTAAGGAAAGGGGGAGGGGGAGCATATAGGAGACATCTCTGGCAATGGCCACCAGCGATAACAGTTGCGTTCAGCCAACTAGCTGATTGACTCTCCAAAGGCTGGGGATGTCTCATGAGGCTGGGCACAGCCTACAGTCACGCCAGCATTCCCCGGGCCGACCGGCAAACAGCCGCCCGGAATATCTCTGATGTCTGGAGATGCCTTAAGGCCGAACTCCGGGCAGATCTATAAAAAGCCGCCAATGAATGTACATGCATATTTGTTCAAAATCATTCTAGCTGAACCCCAGGCAGAATAAAAAAAACAAAAAAAATATATATATATATATATATATATATATATATATATATATATATATATATATATATATATATAAATATAAATAAAAAAAGATTTATGCAACTCTATATTCGCTGATACATCATTAAAGTGATACTAAACGCACGCTGTGTAATTTCCATTCTCCCTTCTATTTCTGTATGTGAATGACGGCATTGTAATTATTATTTTTATTAAAAAAAAAACAAAAAAAAAAACATCCAAGTCCCTTTTTTTCCTAATGAATTTCCAGCTGTCACATGACCCGGCTCTCTCCCAGCCTGTCTGCAGGGAAACATAAGCAGGAGGAGCGTCTAGTCCTCTGCTGCTGGTCACATGTTCAAAAAAAAAAAAAAAAGCCTTTGGAATACAGAGTAAAAATAACTAATTAATATCAATAAACCGTTTTAAATTGTTGTACAAATTTATATTTTTGAACTCAAATCTTTATTATTTTTTGACAACAACATGGTGTGGGCGGATTTCTGCCAGCTGCTGGTCACATGTTCAACATAAAATATAAAAAAAACACCACAGCCTTAGGAAAACGGAGTAAAATAAATATCAATAAACTTTTAAATTGTCATACAAATATATATATTTTAAATCAAATCTTTATTATTTTTTTTGCAACGTGGGGGTGGGCGGATTTCTGCCAGTCACAGGCTGTGTCACGCCCCCTCCAGCCTGTGTCTTAGGATAAGAGGGAGGTGAAGCCTCCATCAATCTACATGTAATATCCCACCCCCATTGTTTTTAGCTGGTTAGTGGGCGTAGAGGAGGAGGAGGGAGTGGCCTGTCATTGTGTATACGCCCACATGTGTGACTCTGTAGTCACATGGGCTGCTCAGATGTGATTGGAAGGAAATGCTCAGCATAGAAACTCACTTTAAACTGAGCATGTGCAGAGCTGGCAACACTGCTCTGCAAAATCCCTAGCTGAATTGGGGACATGGACAGAAGGGGGAGATAGAGAGCAGCAGGATCAACCAGGATTTGTGCAGAAAAGGAGTATGAACAGCATGTAATACATCATTTATTGAGCGTTTATGATGGGGGGTTTAGTTTTTAAAGAGGAGTTTCCATAAAAAAAAAAAAAAAAAAAATTAAGTCAGCAGCTACAAATACTGCAATTGCTGACTTTTAATAATTGGACACTTACCTGTTCCAGGGTCCAGCAATGCGGGGGATCGAAGCCCCGCTCGTCCCCCCCCCCCTCCGCTCGGCAGCACTGCCATTGCAACTGTGGGCACCAGTTGCAGCCGGGCACCCGTGCGCCGTGATTGGCTGCGCAGTCATCTGGGACCTGTCACAAGTCCCAGATGACTGACAGGAGGGAGGGGGCAGAGCTGAGCCCTTCCTGCGCCGAGGGGAAGTGATGTCACCAGCCCAGGCACTGAAGGAGGCAGACTACGAGGGACCCCCTAGCAACAGGCATTTAGAGGTGAGTTAAAAAAAAAAAAAAAATAATTCCAAATGTTTTTTTTATTTTTTTTAGGAATTTTAATGATTTATTTATTTTTTTTCTTCTCTGTGCAACACCACTTTAAATGTGTTTTTTTTTAGCACAAGCAGTGCTTGAATGGGCTGTGCAAACGCGAGCCGCAGCAAACGCGTAGGAGTGAACTTGCGTTACAATCTATGCAAAAAAATGAGTAGCTGACTGATTGCTTTCACTTGTTGCTTTTTAATAAACTTTTCAGAGAGATTTATATATTTGTTTTTTAATAATATCGGCATGTTCAGTAGCCTGGAATGATTGACCCTTCTTGTCTTCCATCTAGGTATGGGAACACTTTCTCAGCAGGGAAGTTCCTTCTGTCAACGTCTTCATGGCTGTTCCCACCATCTACAGTAAACTGATTGAATACTACGATTGCCATTTCACTCAGCCGCATGTTAAGGACTTTATACGAGCCGTCTGCCGGGAGAAGATCAGGTATATGAGGGCTCTGCTTCAACCCAGAGTGACCTGAGCAGCGCCGGACCTGATGTATGAAGGAGGAGCTGCTCTCGTTACATATAGCAAAAAGTAATCTTCCCCAAGTATAGTACAGAAGGTTGAAGCAAGGAGAGCATTGTTGCCTGTGTAGGGCTGTAGGTTATAGCTGAATTCCAGGCATACCATGAATTAAATCTTAATGACGTATCTCTATTATTCACATCTGACAGGTTTATTTTGCTCCAGGACTCTTAACTTCCAGAGCTGCTAACACTGCTCACTGTAGTCTCAGTTACTTCAAGAGCAGAGAGTCGCTGGAACAGCTATGCTCGCCTCTCTCCCTCCTTCTGCCCATTCACAGAAGCCTTTGTATTATGTGAGGTCATTCACAAAATACAAAGGCTTCTGTGAATAGGCAGGTTAGTGAGGGCATAGCTGCTGTGTATGCTTCTCCCCTATTTCACAGCCGGAGTGTATCCTCCAAGAGTGCAATAAACCTGTCACATAGAAGTAATACTAAGTCCCAGAGGGGACATGCACCTCATTAGACTTGAGTCATGGTGTTCTTGCACTTTTTGCAAAGTTGCTAAGTTTGTGAAATTCATCTTTATGTCTGCAACCCAAAGTCAATAACAGACAATCCAATATTCATGGATTGTCTGGGGAGCAAGTGTCCACGCCGTTGTCCTGTGATCAGGCCTCCATACCAAAAAAACATTGTAAATTTAGGCTTTAAAGAGAACCTGTCACCACCCCATGCCTACCGACATAAACCTAGCTAATAATTGTCCTCACGTACCCAAAAGTCTAAGGATTGTCTTTTTTTGAAGAAGCAATAGATTTTATTCAAGATGAACTGGCTGCCAGCTTACAGATTGGCTGCATGCTTTGTGGTCTTGATACAGTAACGTTTAAATAAAACTTTGTGAAAACTGCTGATTTCCTCCCATCAGATTAATGGTGTCTGGTTCCTCGGCTCTGCCTGTGCCAGTTCTGGAACGATGGCGGGAGATCACTGGTCACACACTTCTGGAGAGATACGGCATGACAGAAATTGGCATGGCTTTAACCAACCCACTAAATGGGCCGAGAGTGCCAGGTAAGTTACATACCTGGTAGTTGCCTTGGTGTTTTGTAACCTAAAATGCAGTTCAGGCTGCAATATTCTCCTCCTCTCTAGTTCTGTCCCCTGTCGACTTAGCCCTCTGTGAGGTCCAGCACTGTTCCTCTCCTAGGTTGAATGACACCTAGGGGGTTCATTAACTAAATCTGGAGAACTCCAAATCTGCTGCAGCTGTGCATGGTAGCCAATCAGCTTCTAACTTCAACTTGTTCAATTAAAGCGGAAATCCACTCAAATGTGGAACTTCCACTTTAATCACTTCCAGACCGCCGCACGCTGATATACGTCCTAACTTTGAAGAGGGATGGCTTTGTTATGGCAGCAGCTAGCTGCCATAACCCTGGTAACCTCCTCTTCGGTGGGTGGTCCGGTTTCCGATAATAGTGGTCTCTGTGGCGGATTCGCTGCAAGATCACTTTTATCGGCGGTGGGAGAGGGCCCCCCTCCCGTCCGCACTCCTCCGGTGCCCTTCGCCGCTTGCCTGTTTTAAACAACAAATCTCAGAAAGAGGCTCGGTCCCGGCTGTGAAGCTACAAGCTTGATGGGTGGATGGCCGGGGGTTTGCTGGGATTGATGGGTGGATGGCCAGGGTTTGCTGGGATTGATGGGCGGATGGCCGGGGGTTTGCTGGGATTGATGGGTGGATGGCCAGGGTTTGCTGGGATTGATGGGTGGATGGCCGGGGGTTTGCTGGGATTGATAGGTGGATGGCCTGGGATTTGCGCAGATTGATTGGTGGGTGGCCTGGGATTGATTGGTGGGTGGCCTGGGATTGATTGGTGGATGGCCTGGGATTGATTGGTGGGTGGCCTGGGATTGATTGGTGGGTGGCCTGGGATTGATTGGTGGGTGGCCTGGGATTGATTGGTGGGTGGCCTGGGATTGATTGGTGGGTGGCCTGGGATTGATTGGTGGATGGCCTGGGATTGATTGGTGGATGGCCTGGGATTGATTGGTGGATGGCCTGGGATTGATTGGTGGGTGGCCTGGGATTGATTGGTGGGTGGCCTGGGATTGATTGGTGGGTGGCCTGGGATTGATTGGTGGGTGGCCTGGGATTGATTGGTGGGTGGCCTGGGATTGATTGGTGGGTGGCCTGGGATTGATTGGTGGGTGGCCTGGGATTGATTGGTGGATGGCCTGGGATTGATTGGTGGATGGCCTGGGATTGATTGGTGGATGGCCTGGGATTGATTGGTGGATGGCCTGGGATTGATTGGTGGATGGCCTGGGATTGATTGGTGGATGGCCTGGGATTGATTGGTGGATGGCCTGGGATTGATTGGTGGATGGCCGGGGTTTGATTGGTGGATGGCCGGGGTTTGATGGGTGGATGACCGGGGTTTGCTGGGATTGATGGGTGGATGGCCGGAGTTTGCGTGGATTGATGGGTGATTTGGCCGGGGTTTGCGTGGATTGATGGGTGATTTGGCCGGGGTTTGCGTGGATTGATGGGTGATTTGGCCGGGGTTTGCGCGGATTGATGGGTGATTTGCCCGGGGTTTGCGCGGATTGATTGGTGGATGGCCGGGGTTTGATTGGTGGATGGCCGGGGTTTGATGGGTGGATGACCGGGGTTTGCTGGGATTGATGGGTGGATGGCCGGAGTTTGCGTGGATTGATGGGTGATTTGGCCGGGGTTTGCGTGGATTGATGGGTGATTTGGCCGGGGTTTGCGTGGATTGATGGGTGATTTGGCCGGGGTTTGCGCGGATTGATGGGTGGATGGCCGGGGTTTGCGTGGATTAATGGGTGGAAGGCCGGGGGTTTGCGCGGATTGATGGGTGGAGGGCCGGGGTTTGCGTGGATTAATGGGTGGAAGGCCGGGGGTTTGCGCGGATTGATGGGTGATTTGGCCGGGGTTTGCGTGGATTGATGGGTGATTTGGCCGGGGTTTGCGTGGATTGATGGGTGATTTGGCCGGGGTTTGCGCGGATTGATGGGTGATTTGCCCGGGGTTTGCGTGGATTGATGGGTGATTTGGCCGGGGTTTGCGTGGATTGATGGGTGATTTGGCCGGGGTTTGCGCGGATTGATGGGTGGATGGCCGGGGTTTGCGTGGATTAATGGGTGGAAGGCCGGGGGTTTGCGCGGATTGATGGGTGGAAGGCCGGGGTTTGCTGGGATTGACAGGTGGAAGGCCGGGGGTTTGCTGGGATTGACAGGTGGAAGGCCGGGGGTTTGCTGGGATTGACGGGTGGAAGGCCGGGGTTTGCTGGGATTGACGGGCGGAAGGCCGGGGGTTTGCTGGGATTGACGGGTGGATGGCCGGGGTTTGCGCGGATTGATGGGTGGAAGGCCGGGGGTTTGCTGGGATTGACGGGTGGAAGGCCGGGGTTTGCTGGGATTGACGGGTGGAAGGCCGGGGGTTTGCTGGGATTGACGGGTGGATGGCCGGGGTTTGCGCGGATTGATGGGTGGATGGCCGGGGTTTGCGCGGATTGATGGGTGGCTGGCCGGGGTTTGCGTGGATTGATGGGTGGATGGCCGGGGTTTGCGTGGATTGATGGGTGGATGGCCGGGGTTTGCGTGGATTGATGGGTGGATGGCCGGGGTTTGCGTGGATTGATGGGTGGATGGCCGGGGTTTGCGTGGATTGATGGGTGGAAGGCCGGGGTTTGCGTGGATTGATGGGTGGAAGGCCGGGGTTTGCGTGGATTGATGGGTGGATGGCCGGGGTTTGCTGGGATTGATGGGTGGATGGCCGGGGTTTTGCGTGGATTGATGGGTGGAAGGCCGGGGTTTGCGTGGATTGATGGGTGGATGGCCGGGGTTTGCGTGGATTGATGGGTGGATGGCCGGGGTTTGCGTGGATTGATGGGTGGATGGCCGGGGTTTGCGTGGATTGATGGGTGGAAGGCCGGGGTTTGCGTGGATTGATGGGTGGATGGCCGGGGTTTGCGTGGATTGATGGGTGGATGGCCGGGGTTTGCGCGGATTGATGGGTGGATGGCCGGGGTTTGCGTGGATTGATGGGTGGATGGCCGGGGTTTGCTGGGATTGATGGGTGGCTGGCCGGGGTTTGCGTGGATTGATGGGTGGATGGCCGGGGTTTGCGTGGATTGATGGGTGGATGGCCGGGGTTTGCGTGGATTGATGGGTGGATGGCCGGGGTTTGCGTGGATTGATGGGTGGATGGCCGGGGGTTTGCGCGGATTGATGGGTGGATGGCCGGGGTTTGCGCGGATTGATGGGTGGAAGGCCGGGGTTTGCGCGGATTGATGGGTGGAAGGCCGGGGTTTGCGCGGATTGATGGGTGGATGGCCGGGGTTTGCGCCGATTGATGGGTGGATGGCCGGGGTTTGCGCCGATTGATGGGTGGAAGGCCGGGGTTTGCGCCGATTGATGGGTGGAAGGCCGGGGTTTGCGCCGATTGATGGGTGGAAGGCCGGGGTTTGCGCCGATTGATGGGTGGAAGGCCGGGGTTTGCGCCGATTGATGGGTGGAAGGCCGGGGTTTGCGCCGATTGATGGGTGGATGGCCGGGGTTTGCGTGGATTGATGGGTGGATGGCCGGGGTTTGCTCGGATTGATGGGTGGATGGCCGGGGTTTGCGCCGATTGATGGGTGGATGGCCGGGGTTTGCGTGGATTGATGGGTGGATGGCCGGGGTTTGCTGGGATTGATGGGTGGAAGGCCGGGGTTTGCGCGGATTGATGGGTGGATGGCCGGGGTTTGCTGGGATTGATGGGTGGATGGCCGGGGTTTGCTGGGATTGATGGGTGGATGGCCGGGGTTTGCTGGGATTGATGGGTGGATGGCCGGGGTTTGCTGGGATTGATGGGTGGAAGGCCGGGGTTTGCTGGGATTGATGGGTGGATGGCCGGGGTTTGCTGGGATTGATGGGTGGATGGCCGGGTTTGGAAGGTGAAGGTTGAAATAACATCTCCGGCTGTTTTATAGCCGAGCCTCGGAGCGCGGAAGGAGTTAAATCTGCTGCCTTCTCCCGAGTTTCTCTCTGTTCACGCACAGAATTATGAATTATTCATGGGCAGCTCACGCCTCTCCGGGTCTAATCAGGGCTTTAATTGGAGGTTTAGATCACAGTTGGCTAATGGCTGCTCCAGCAGGGACCTGGTGCATTATGACAGGCGGATCACAGTGTGTCTTATCACCGGCCTGTCTCAATTCTCCTAGGGCCCCTCCACACACAGCAGCATGTGGACCCCCCTGAGCCCAGCACATGCAGCATCCTCAATTACACAGCTCTGCTCTCACTGCCAGCCTCAGAGAGGAGGGGGGGGGGGGGGGAGGCGTTCAGCAAGGGCGTCCGCCTGTTCTGTATACCGAGGTGATAGGTGTTGGGTTTTAGCTCCTAGTTTTAGGCGCAGAATATTTTATGTGCAAAATGCAGGAAAAAAAAAACAAAGCCGTGGTGTCATTCCATAAAAAGAATTATCAACTGTAAGTTCACACAAACATCCATTTCCTTATTCACATCTGTCCGTATAAATGCCCCTTTCCTGCCCCCGCCTGAACTTCAAAAGATACCAAAAGTCATGCTTTGTATATTGTATCCTCATGTATTCTTATGTTATGTCAAAACATTCCTTAAGGTTATTTATATATATATATATATATATATGTGTGTATATGGGCAGCACAGTGGTGTAGTGGTTAGCACTTTCACCTAGCAGTAATAAGGTCGCTGGTTCAAATCCCGACCACGACACCTTTTGCCTGGAGTTTGCATGTTCTCCCTGTGCCTGCGTGGGATTTCCTCCGGGTACTCCGGTTTCCTCCCACACTCCAAAGACATGCTGGTAGGTTAATTAGATCCTGTCGATAAAATTGGCCAAATATGTGTATGTGTTTGTAAGCGTGTCAGGACCCCACAGGGCAAGGACCACACTATACCACAGATGGACACCAGTGGCAAAAAGCGCCCTGAGGCGATTCAGTTCGCATAGGTTGCGCTACAAGTCATTCATTCATTCATTCATTCATTCGTATTTTTAACTAGCGTGTCATACTTGCCTGCTCTGTGTAAAAAAAATTTGCACACAGCAGTCCCAATCCTCCTCTTCTCGGGTCCCCCGCCGGTGCTCCTGGCTCCTCCCCTGCCGAAAGCCCCCACAGCAAGCAATGAAAAAAATAAAAATATTGAAAATAATAAAACGCAATCGTTTGTATATTATTAGTGAGTCCAAATTTCAATTACTTTAAACTAACAAAAGTCCCAAAAACAGTGAAACAGATGAGATTTGCCACCTTTGTGAATTCACCGACCGCCACGTATAGATGTGCTCTTAGACCCCTCTCACTCTGGGGCGGTGCGGGCGTTCGCAGTAAAGCACGTTACTTTTAGCGGCACTTTACCGCTGTTATAGCAGCACTTTTTGACCGATAGCGGGGCGCTTTTATCCCCCGCTAGTGGCTGAAGAAAGGGTTAATAGTGCCTATGTTGTAGCGCTGCCGGATCGCTGCTCAGGCGATTCGGCAGCGCTGCTCATTCATTGCAATGGGCAGGGAGTTTTGGGAGTGGTGTATACAGTGCCCCCGCACCGCCCCAAAGATGCTGCTTTTCATGTCCTGTGAGCGCAGCGCCCAAGTGTGAACTCGGACTTTCACACCGGGTTGGCTTGAGAGGCGCTATTTTTAGCGCTAAAACGCCTGAAAGGCACCCCAGTGTGAAAGGGGGTCTTACCAGTTAGCATAGCCCTTCTATTACAGTGGGGGGGGGTCAAGAAAAGCTTGTTTTTTTTTTTTTTTTTTAAATGTCATCCTCTGTTGACGTCCAGCCAGAAGGAGACGATTGAGGTCTCTATAGCAGCCCACACACGTACCAACAACCATTCTTGTCTCAGACCATTAGAGCCAATGACCTATACAAATCGAGAGACCAGCGCCAATAGTGTAAAACCATTTACAGTTCAGCTTTATTAAAAAGTAATGCACTTACATTTGTCAGGATAAAAGCAATATTGAGTCCAACTGGTAAGTAGATAACGATCGTTATTGGATCCGGATAGATGTGATGACACGGATATGACCCACCACCCCGACCGGTTTCGTCACAAAGAGGACTTCTTCCAGGGTACTATATAGAGCCATTTACGGCCATGCTCTGCAATGACTGTATTTTAAAGCGATCTAAATGTATGATGACAAATAAGCGTGTAAGTCTTTATGGAATATCGGTTGTCTTCACCCAATAATAATCGATCATGTGGGACGCTACACACTGTACATTCCTATGGAGAAGCCTGTAGGTGACAGATAATCATAAAGGAATGCCGGCGTGCGAGGTGGAGGTTGTAGCACGGGATTGCAGATAACATTTTTATGTGGAGTCCGTGGTGCAGGTCTCGGGTGACAACCACACCTGCCTTACAGAGAACACCGGAAATATTACAATTTACCATTTTCAATGGGGAGGTTTTATATTCCAGGAGCAAAATATCCTTAAAGTTATTGTAAAGTTTCATTTAAAAAGATAAAAATTAACAAACATGTTATATTTGCCTCCTCTGTGCAAGGGTTTTGCACAGAGCGGCCCGATCCTCCTTTTCTGGGGTCCCTCCTCTGCATGGAGTTCCCCCTCAGAGCCTTATTCCATAGGTGGCACTCATGCGTCCATTGACACAGACAGCAGGACTCGGGACTCAGGTCCTCAGGACTTTTAATGCCCTATTCTCGCTTGTTTGGGTGATTTTTATATTTTTTTATTTATTTATTTATTTTTTATGCGATTCCATGTGACACGCATCGGGCAGCCCATTCACTTCAGTGGGCTGTCCTATGCACATTCTGTGCCAAAAAGAAGCTCCTGCTCCTTTTTTGGGCAACAAGCTTCACACCGTTTTTAAAATTGCATTTTGCCGTGATTGCGGCACGATTCTGCCACGTGACGATTGTGGCAAGATCGCACAGCATTTGGGGTGCCATTTTTAGAATGAATGGCACCTAAACGCGCATTGCGAGTCTTCCATCGATTTGCGATGGCAATTTCCAAATCACCAAATGTGAATGAGGCTGGACCCCCCCCCTCATCTGAGTTATCACTGAGGGAAAAGGACACGTGGCTGGTTGGTGTCACTGATTGACAAACTCTGCAGTGACCTTCTCCTTCCTGGAGATGGATTCCATTTAATATTTCTAGCCTACTGTAGAGCAGAAAATAAATAAAAGGCAAAGGGCTCCATTCAGTAAACATTAAAGTGATACAAAACAAAAAGTGTTATACTTACCTTCTCTGTAATGGTTTTGCACAGAGCATTTTCGATCCTCCTCTTCTCGGGTCCCCCTCCAGTGCTCCTGCCCCCCCCCCCCTCCTGCTGAGTGCCCCCATAGCAAGCAGCTTGCTATGGGGGCACCCAAGCCAAACCACTGCTCCATGTGTCGATTCAGACACTGAGCCGTGGCTCAGCCCAGCCCCCTCTCTCCTCTGATTGGCTCACTGACTTTGACAGCAGCGGGAGCTAGTGGTGCCTGATGTGTGTCTCAGCCAATCAGGGGGGAGACTCCCGGACAGCCGATTCTCTCATGCAACATCGCTGGATCAAGATGTATGCATTAAGGTAAAAAAACCTTCTGCCTTTTTCCAACCGCTTTAAATACTGGGTTATTATTTTAACTTAAAATACCGTATATACTCGAGTACAAGCCGACCTGAATATAACCGAGGCACCTAAATTTTACCACAAAAAAACTGGGAAAACTTATTGACTTGAGTATAAGCCTAGGGTGAGAAATGCGCAGCTACTGTAAGTAGAAAAGAGGGTCAACAATGCCCATTTGCAGCCAAAATTTGGGGTCTCTGGACCCAAAGGGTCCCGAAATGACATTGCTGCAGATGGACACAATTGACTGACTTTTGGGGCCCCGTATCTCGGGGCCACTTGGTGCTATGGATATGTTGTAGTGCTAATTCCTCTGGGTTTGCACACCAAATTTGGGGTTCCTAGCCCTAAGTGGCCCCGAGATACGGGGCCCCAAAATCGGTTTGGAAAATGTCATTCTCTGCTGCAGAAAAATGCTGGACTCGAGTATAAGCCAAGGGGGGGCATTTTCAGCACAAAAAAAGTGCTGAAAAACTCGGCTTATACTCGAGTATATACGGCAACTCCTGCGGTATTTAACTCCATGAATGGGCAATTCACAAACAAAAACACATACATTTTATTTCTTTTATTTTTTTATTGGTATTAAACGTATGTTTTTGCACATTATTTTATCACCGTTGGGCTATAACGGGAACAGAAAAATTTAGCGGTGGTATTCCTACCACCGATAAATGGGACGGTTCAATTCTGTGCTGCTGGTTGTTAAAGCGGTTCTGCACTCATTTCATTTAGTAAATCTCTTTGCCTTCCAAAATCAGGCAAAGAGTACTAAATGAAATGTTTTTTTTTTTTTTTTTTTTTACTTACCTTGTAATTGAAGACTTCCGGTCTTCTCCCTCTGCGGCGGCGGGCGGGGTCTTGCCATGATCCCAGGAGTCAGTGCGGGCATCTTCCGAAATCTCCCGAGATTTCGGCCACATCTTCCGAAATCTCCCGAGATTTCGGCCGCATCTGCCGAAATCTCGTGAGATCTCGGCAGATGAGCCGTTACTGCGCACGCGCGAGTAACGGCAGTGCATGCTGGGCCATCTAAAGTTCTTGTGGGTGTTTCACATGCCCACAGGCAAGATGGCCCCCAGCACTAAAGAAGAAGACGAGGAACTTCATCGGACGAAAACCGGCGGCGATCGAGATGGAAGATGGAACAGGTGAGTCCCCTAATAAAGGTAAGCACACTTTATATTACATCCTAAAAAAAAAAAAATTTTTTTCAGAGTGCAGAACCGCTTTAAGGACGTGGTGGGTGTCGGCTGCTTAGCGACCAGCTATTCGCTGGTTGCTAAGGATTTGGGGGGTGCCAGCTCCTTAACAACCTGCTAGTATTCGGTAAATCCCACCCTTTATTGAATGAATGTGAGAAAAAAGGGAAGTTATTGGGACTTTAAGTGAAGCGCACAACTAAATGAACAAACCAATAAGTGTATAATGGATGTTTTAATATTGCAAAAGAGTATGCATACATCTTAGTAACAGTAGAAAATAAGTCTTAATAAATGTCGTTTAGGTAACCCCTAAAATATTCACCCAGTATTCCAACATGATACATCATATAATGGACATTTAGTATGCATACCCAAAAAGCAATCAGCATAATCACATAGTTACATAGTTAGTAAGGTTGAATAAAGACATCAGTCCATCCAGTTCAACCACATAATAGATAAGGAAACGATTCATTATGGTAACCGAGAAAATTCTGATATGATGCCTATAGTTGCCGTGACGTAGCATTGTACTAAAAACTCTACGTGTTTCGTGGTTATTCCACTCATCAGGAGCAAATGCAAGTTAGATGTATCTATAATACAAAATAAAATGTCAAGATAGTATGATGGTAATTTAGGAAAAAAATGAAAGGGGGGGGGGAGGAAAAGAGGGGGAACAAGAAAGATCCCAACAACTCTTACCTAGGATTAGTATATAGGTAAAAAAAAATGGTAATGTCAGTAGCTGGAGGCACTATGGGAAAACATCATCCCCGGGAGCTGAGGTGGTGGTCTCTGCGGCAAACCTTCAGCACCAACACCTATCTATTGGAATAGGATCCCCAGTGTAATAGCTGTGATATACAATCAGTGCTACGTATGGTTCCTCCATGGGGCTTCTGTGGAAATTGATAATATATCCAATAGAGCTGCACGATTCTGGCCAAAATGAGAATCACAATTTTTTTGCTTAGAATAAAAAGATCCCGATTCTCGTGACGTAAAATCTTTCACATTATACAAAAAAAAAAAAATGAGCTAACTTTTTTTTTTTTTTTTTTTATTAAAGTAATTTTTTCCCAAAAAAATTGCATTTGAAAGACTGCTGCACAAATACAGTGGGACATAAAATATTGCAACAACCACCATTGTATTCTCTAGGGTGTCCACTAAAAAAAAAAAAATCAGATATATCTATATCTTATCTATCTTAGTAAATACTGCATAAACCTGTCATGAATTTGTCATATAACGTGAGATATTTGGGTAAAATGTGTCACATGACCCAAATATCTCATGCAATATCCTTTTTATGATTTGACCCCCATAGAGCAGGGGTAGGCAACCTCGCCCCTCCAACTGTGTTGAAACTACAAGTCCCAGGAGACATTGCAAGACCCTGACAATCACAGGCATGACTCCTAGAGGCAGAGGCATGATGGGATTTGTAGTTTCACCACAGCTGGAGTGCCGAGGTTGTCTACCCCTGCCATAGAGCATAGTAAAAGGTACATCATCTTTTTTTTTTTTTTGTATGTAGCAGCCATGCATACCATGCTAAATGACACGTGTATCTTCTCATCTGCCTTTCAGGATCAGTGGGCAACCCCTTACCTGGCGTAACAGTCCGTATCACTACTGAGGTGCCTCAAAAGCATGGCATGTCCTACACCGTCCTTGCTGAAGGAACTGTCAGTGGAACGAAGGTATGTGAGAGAGAGCAGACCCTCTGCCTGACCCGTGACTGCATCTTCTAGCAAGGTCATTGAAATGCCCCCCCACCCGTTACAGAGCCAATCAATACATGATCTGGTGAATACAGACAGAATTAACTTTTATGTAATGGGGGATGAACTTCAGGAACTGCGCACCCCGATATACAAACTGCGAGGGTTCAGCTGAGGTTATCATAAAAGTTTCCTTGGCAAGATGAGTCTTTGGCAATCAGTTTTTTTATTTTTTTCACCATAGACGTTTCCCATACTTCCGAAAGGCATGTTAGGCTCAGCGGGGAACAAGATTGGCTTCTGATTTTATTTATTCTTTCAACAGATGGCTGTAAGTGAAATGACACCATCACAACTTGAGGTTTTTTTTTTCTCTCTCCCGGCAGAAATATTGCAACATCAATATTAATTTGGAAATAAAATTTCACTGAGAATTAATATTCATGGGTGTAAAGAAAAGGCAACTAATCCAGATAGCTCATTTTGGCTATAAAACAAGCGGCTAAGGTTATGTGGAAAGTGCAGAAACCCAGAGAAAACAGTATGCAGTTCACTGAAGACAGATCAGTGATATAAATGATTTCTGATTGGTTCGCACTGGTTGCAGTCTGTTGCATACTTCCCATTGCCTTAAGTCCCGTTTCACACTGCTGTGCTTTAAAACATGCTATGTGCTTTAAAAAAAACACACATAGCACGCTTTAAATGCGTTGTGTTAATATTTTAACGTAACGCATATGCACTGAATAGCTGGTTGTTAAGGACGCTGGTGGGTGCTGGTTCTGCTATTCACTGGTTGTTAAGGACGCTGGTGGGTGCTGGCTCTGCTATTCACTGGTTGTGAAGGACGCTGGTGGGTGCTGGCTCTGCTATTCACTGATTGTGAAGGACGCTGGTGGGTGCTGGCTCTGCTATTCACTGGTTGTGAAGGACACTGGTGGGTGCTGGCTCTGCTATTCACTGGTTGTTAAGGACGCTGGTGGGTGCTGGCTCTGCTATTCACTGGTTGTGAAGGACGCTGGTGGGTGCTGGCTCTGCTATTCACTGATTGTGAAGGACGCTGGTGGGTGCTGGCTCTGCTATTCACTGGTTGTGAAGGACACTGGTGGGTGCTGGCTCTGCTATTCACTGGTTGTTAAGGACGCTGGTGGGTGCTGGCTCTGCTATTCACTGGTTGTGAAGGACGCTGGTGGGTGCTGGCTCTGCTATTCACTGGTTGTGAAGGACACTGGTGGGTGCTGGCTCTGCTATTCACTGGTTGTGAAGGACACTGGTGGGTGCTGGTTCTGCTATTCACTGGTTGTTAAGGACGCTGGTGGGTGCTGGCTCTGCTATTCACTGGTTGTTAAGGACGCTGGTGGGTGCTGGCTCTGCTATTCACTGGTTGTGAAGGACGCTGGTGGGTGCTGGCTCTGCTATTCACTGGTTGTGAAGGACACTGGTGGGTGCTGGTTCTGCTATTCACTGGTTGTTAAGGACGCTGGTGGGTGCTGGCTCTGCTATTCACTGGTTGTGAAGGACGCTGGTGGGTGCTGGCTCTGCTATTCACTGGTTGTGAAGGACACTGGTGGGTGCTGGCTCTGCTATTCACTGGTTGTGAAGGACACTGGTGGGTGCTGGCTCTGCTATTCACTGGTTGTGAAGGACACTGGTGGGTGCTGGTTCTGCTATTCACTGGTTGTTAAGGACGCTGGTGGGTGCTGGCTCTGCTATTCACTGGTTGTGAAGGACACTGGTGGGTGCTGGTTCTGCTATTCACTGGTTGTGAAGGACACTGGTGGGTGCTGGCTCTGCTATTCACTGGTTGTGAAGGACACTGGTGGGTGCTGGCTCTGCTATTCACTGGTTGTTAAGGACGCTGGTGGGTGCTGGCTCTGCTATTCACTGGTTAAGGACGCTGGTGGGTGCTGGCTCTGCTATTCACTGGTTGTGAAGGACACTGGTGGGTGCTGGCTCTGCTATTCACTGGTTGTTAAGGACGCTGGTGGGTGCTGGCTCTGCTATTCACTGGTTGTTAAGGACGCTGGTGGGTGCTGGTTCTGCTATTCACTGGTTGTTAAGGACGCTGGTGGGTGCTGGCTCTGCTATTCACTGGTTGTTAAGGACGCTGGTGGGTGCTGGCTCTGCTATTCACTGGTTAAGGACGCTGGTGGGTGCTGGCTCTGCTATTCACTGGTTGTGAAGGACACTGGTGGGTGCTGGCTCTGCTATTCACTGGTTGTTAAGGACGTTGGTGGGTGCTGGCTCCGCTATTCACTGGTTGTTAAGGACGTTGGTGGGTGCCAGCTACTTAACCAGTGAATGCCTGGTTAAGGAGCTGGTGCTTTAACAACCAGTGAATAGCAGAAACGGCACGTGCCAGGGTCCTTTTAACAACCAGTGATTGGCTTAAAAAAATACCTAGGACTGGTTCCATTTTTCAGCGGTTGCTAAGGACGCACTCTAGGTGTGCTTTTGGTGCATCTCTATTGACTTAAAGGATATCTAAAGGTTTAATTTGTTTAAAAAAATGTCATACCTCCTCCGTGCAGTTGGTTTTGCACAGAGTGGCCCCGATCCTCCTCTTCTGGGGTCCCTCAGCAGCGCTCCTGGCTCCTCCTCTTCTCGAGTGCCCCGTTGGAGAGCCGCTCTCCCTCGGGGCACTGGCACGCTCCCGTGTGCTGCTGCGCCTATTGACACAGACAGTAGGACCCGGACCCGCCCCCCTGGCTCCTGCGTCATTGGATTTGATTGACAGCAGCAGGAGCCAATGGTTACGCTGCTATAAATCTATCCAATCAGGACCCGAGACACCGGCTGGAGCCGGTGTGCTCGCTCCCGTCGCTGGAAAGACCGGGTTCAGGTGAGTAAAGGGGGGGGGGGGGGGGCTGCTGCATCACGAAAAATTTTCACCTTCATGCATAAAATGCAAACAAACAACCCCTTAAAAGCTGTAGTAAACAGCAGGTGGTTTACCATAAAAATTTTTTCCATGCAAGGTAATGTCATAATGTGCATTGCATACCAGCACATTATGAGAGACTTACCTTAGAACGAAGCCCTCCAGCGCCGCAACGTCACCAGTGAGAGGGCCAACATCGTCCCCGTCTTCCTTCCGGGTTTGCGGCCTCCGGCTACACGAGAGGCCGGGGGCGCGATGACGTCGCTCCCGCACATGCACGCTGGGGCCGCCGTTTCTGGAATGGGCTCTCAAGGTTTGGCACTGTAAGCTGGATTTTCAGAGCGCATGCGCCGGTGATGTCATCGGCTGTATGCACTCTGAATATAAACTGCAGGTTTAGGAGAGATTCACAGCACCTACAGGTAAGCTTTATTATTGGCATTATTGGTACTACCACTTAAAAATGGAAGGTCCCTTTTTTAAAGAGTGCAGCAATGTGAAAAGCCCCCCAGCCTGTAACTGAATTGTAGGTTTTTGGGGGGGACGTAGGGGGGGGGGGGGCGAGTACCAGTTTTCAGTACCCGCTCCTGCAATCCTTGCCTAGGCGAGGATGACACCCTTGCCCTGCCCATCTCCCCCCACAGCCTCCTGAGACATGTGACTGGGAGGCTGCAGGACCATTTACAAAGCGTCACATGAGCTCACGCATGGGAAGCCGGCTGTGGTTCTTCAGGAAGCCATAGCCAGCTCCTGGATCCAAGATGGTGACACTGAGGACCCACAGCGATAAGAAGAACCTACTGCGGGAAGACAGTGTTGGACCCCCAGGCACTGGTGGGTACCTGACTTTTTTTTAATTTTTTTTTTTTTTAAGTCGGCAACTACAGATCTGTGTAAAGACCTTATTATAAGCCCCTCCAGTCTGGTCATGTGATGCAGAAGCTGTGGCTCCCCTGTGTCCTGGAGTAGCTTCTGCAGGGGAGTGGTGACAATGGATGGACAATGGAAGTCGGTGATGTCACGGCTCCCAAAATTCAGCCCTGTTGAGGGCTCTATGACATGTGGTCATGCGAAGCAGAAGCTCCAGTTCCCATGTCATAGAGCACTCAACAGGGCTGAATTTTGGGAGCTGTGACGTCACCGACTTCCATTGTCCATCCATTGTCCCCACTCCCCTGCAGAAGCTACTCCAGGACACAGGGGTGCCACGGCTTCTGCATCGCATGACCAGTTTTTACTCAGTATTTACACCGTTCTTTTTTTACCAGCACTGTACAGCATAAGTAGGAGGAGGGGGAGGCAGTGGTTTTTAAGTGTTTTTTTTTTTTTTTTTTTTTTTTTATTTGTAGCCTTTTGCTTCCATTTACAATTGGAAATAAAGGTTCCACTTTTCTAAAAGACGAGTTCTACTGTAAGATTGGGTTCACCATTAAAAAAATAAAATAACCCTCCCCTCTTCCTATAGGCCTGCTGCAGAAGGGGTTAAACACACCAGTTGGAGAGGTAGGTGGGGGGGGGGGGGGGGGTGGCATTGTGCACAGAGATACAGGATGTAAGTTTTGAGTTTATTGTTTTCACGCCTTTTCTTTCCGAAATAACCCCCCCCCCCCGCAACCCTCTCCCTTCTATTTCTGCCAACTGGCGCCAGCCTGTGCCAAGACTCCCAACTGGCAGATGCGGCATGCAGCAGATGTTTTCCTAAAGATGTGTGGGAGCGTTACCAAAACTTTAGAAAGCACACAAAGTCACCGCCAGCTGTACCCAGGGAGAGTGTGTGTCTGTTTGCATTGGGAGGGCACCCAGGTGTGGGGGGCGTTCTTATGTAATCTCATCTGAGGCTCGTTTTTTTTTTTTTTTTAGGTCTCTCCGGGATTTCAGAACAGAGAAGGGGAACTGCAGGTCCGCGGGCCGGCTGTGTTCAAAGAATACTGGAATAAGGTGCAGGAGACAAGGGAGGCGTTTACTCCTGACGGCTGGTTCAAAACAGGTAACAGAGCTACGTATTCATTAGGGCTGGTTCACACTTGCTTCAAAATGTGACATTAGAGACGCTTGTTTAAAGCGCTCTGGATGCCAATCAAAGCCCCTGTCATTAAATAAAATGGTTCGCTTCTTGGTGCTTCAAAGCATTTCCAAATCCTCCATAGATGACAACGCTCGCTAACAGCACCTGCAGCTTTTGAGGGGCTTTTATTCAGTTTTCGCTTTGCTTGGTTTTGGAGGTATTGCAGGAATGAGATATCCCAGGATGCGCTGGGAAAGCAACAAACGAACCGGAAAGACGTCCGCAGCAGTCAGTCACGGTTCATGTGTGTATATTCTGGGAGTGTCTGATACAGACGTCACATCTGGTGTGCAACATGGGAATGCTATAGTGGAAGTTGAACAGGATCGGAGAGAGGACTGAACAGCAAAGGATCAGCAGAGCTGAGGAACCGAAGCAGGAGAAACTAGCAATGACACACATTGTGTGCAGTATGGGAGCAATATAGCGGGAGGTGAGCGGGGACCAGAGAGAGGAGGATCAGCAGAGCTGGGGGGGTCCCTACTGCGCGGGGGGATCAGCAGGGCTGGGGGAGGGGGGTCCCTACTGCGCGGGGGGATCAGCAGGGCTGGGGGGGGGGGGGGTCCCTACTGCCTGGGGGGATCAGCAGGGCTGGGGGGGGGTCCCTACTGCCTGGGGGGATCAGCAGGGCTGGGGGGGGGGTCCCTACTGCGCGGGGGGGGGGGGGGGGAAGAAGCAGCAGCAGGGCTGGGGGGGGGGGGTCCCTACTGCGCGGGGGGGGGGGAAGCAGCAGGGCTGGGGGGGGGGGGGTCCCTACTGCGCGGGGGGGGGGGGAGAGAAGCAGCAGGGCTGGGGGGGGCCCCCTACTGCGCGGGGGGAAGCAGCAGGGCTGAGGGGGGGGGGGGGGGGGGGTCCCTACTGCGCGGGGGGGGAAGAAGCAGCAGGGCTGAGGGGGGGGGGTCCCTACTGCGTGGGGGGATCAGCAGGGCTGAGGGGGGTCCCTACTGCGCGGGGGGGGGAATCAGCAGGGCTGAGGGGGGTCCCTACTGCGCGGGGGGGGGGGGGGGATCAGCAGGGTTGAGGGGGTCCCTACTGCGCGGGGGGGGGGGGAGGATCAGCAGGGCTGAGGGGGGGTCCCTACTGCGCGGGGGGGAAGCAGCAGGGCTGAGGGGGGGGGTCCCTACTGCGCGCGGGGGGGGGGGGAAGAAGCAGCAGGGCTGAGGGGGGTCCCTACTGCGCGGGGGGAAGCAGCAGGGCTGAGGGGGGTCCCTACTGCGCGGGGGGGAAGCAGCAGGGCTGAGGGGGGTCCCTACTGCGCGGGGGGGGATCAGCAGGGTTGAGGGGGGGGTCTCTACTGCGCGGGGGATCAGCAGGGCTGGGGGGGGCAGGGTCCCTACTGCGCGGGGGATCAGCAGGGCTGGGGGGGGGGGGCAGGGTCCCTACTGCGCGGGGGATCAGCAGGGCTGGGGGTCCCTACTGCGTAATGAACTACTGAGTGGGGCATCAGCAGAGCTGGAGGTACCAATGAGCTGGGGTTCTACAGGGCCCCTTGCATCTGTTAAAGTCGAAGCAAAGTGTAAATGAGCCTTTAAAATTAGTGCATTTATATACTGCAACTAGTGTAAGTACCTGAGTTTGACTTTATATCAGCTTCCTTACAGTCCTTGCACATGGGGTGGGAAGAGGCAGCACTAGGAGCCAATCACGAGTGCTGCTGTGCACATGTGCTGATAATAAAAATGCTGATGGAGGGAAAGAAGTGAGAGATCATGGCCAATCAGATGTTGGGGGGGGGGATGGGTGACCAGCTGTATTGCTTTGGAACATGCTGATGAATGGAGAGAGCAGAGAGATCATGGCCAATGCTTTTTGCATGCTTGCAATTGGGAGCTTTCCGATCATGTGACCGCCAATCACAGCACAGTTACATGACCCGAATGCCTGCCTCCCATCATTTTAGAGCCGGGGTAGGCAACCCCAGCCCTCCAGCTGTGGTGAAACTACAAATCCCATCATGCCTGTGATTGTCAGGGTCTTGCAATGCCTCATGGGACTTGTAGTTTCACCACAGCTGGAGGGCCGAGGTTGCCTACCCCCTGACTTAAAGGCTCTTAAAGGGCCAGGTTGCAGTGGCGGGCGGGGGGTGAGAAACTTTCTCCGTGTAGACGTCTGTCGATTGTGCGTGAACATTCGCCCACTATGGTTGTGCAGAGACGTATATTTTATATATATATTTAGCCTTCCCGCTCTCACTGTATACAGGATCGGAGAGGGTGAATTCTGGCGCTTAGTCAGTCAAGTCTTGGAGACGGTGAGCACCGTCTTCCATTTATAATAATAATAAAAGAACTAACTGACAGCTGCAGTTTGTTGGGTTCATTGATCGGCGGGCCTCCGGGACCCCCGGCACCGGGGTGCAGAGAATTGCATCAGACAACCAGAACGGCATTGAGCTTCCATCAGACGCCTCCTGTTGGAACATTCACTGATTTCCAATTCTCTTTGTTGTTTTAGCACAAGACAGACAATCGCACTACAGAGAAATCACTACCAGATCATTTTCCAGAAGTCGCTTGCCCGGCGAGCACTGAATGCGCATGCGTGGTGGACAGGGAACCCCCTTGGGTCTGATTACATTGGAACAGACAGTCAAGTTCCTATATATATACCGTATATTATATAGAAAGCTTAAACTGTCAGTTACATTGACCTGCCTTGCGCTCTTCACTGGGGAGCACTGCAGAGGAAGTTCACTGTTGCTGCTGTTGTTGTGTCTTTAGTAGCGGCGTTCTGTTTCGCGCGGCATTTAAACTGCAGTATCCCATAGACCACAAGAGGACGACCCCCCCCCCCCCCCCCGGTGCTGGAAGCTACGAGGATAGCCAAAAATTCTCTACAGCATCTTGAGTGACGCAAAGAAGGTCCGCAATGTTCACTGATTACACTTCCCCCAGGAGGGATCAGCATTGTGGAGTTCTCCTTTAGCCTAGGTTTCCAATAGGGATGAGCCGAACACCCCCCTGTTCGGTTCGCACCAGAACCTGCGAAACGCAGGGTTCCCCTTAACCACTTTCAGACCGGACAAAATTTGCAGCCAAAGGACCAGGCCCCTTTTTGCGATTCGGCACTGCGTCGCTTTAACTGACAATTGCGCGGTCGTGCGACGTGGCTCCCAAACAAAATTGACGTCCTTTTTTTCCCACAAATAGAGCTTTCTTTTGGTGGTATTTGATCGCCCCTGCGGTTTTTATTTTTTGCGCTATAAACAAAAATAGAGCGACAATTTTGAAAAAAATGCATTATTTTTTATTTTTTGCTATAATAAATATCCCCAAAAAATATATAAAAAAACATTTTTTTTCCTCAGTTTAGGCCGATATGTATTCTTCTACATATTTTTGGTAAAAAAAATCGCAATAAGCGATTATTGATCGGTTTGCGCAGAAGTTATAGCGTTTACAAGATAGGGGATAGTTTTATAGCATTTTTATTAATAATTTTTTTTTTATTATTAATGGCGGAGATCTGCGATTTTTTTTTTTTTGTGACTGCGACATTATGGCGGACACATCGGACATTTTTGACACATTTTTGGGACCATTGTCATTTTTACAGCAATTAATGCATTTAAATGCATTGATTTCTGTATAAATGACACTGGCAGTGAAGGGGTTAACCACAAGAGGGCAGTGTAATGGTTAAGTATGCCTAGGGGTGTGTTTTTTTACTGTGGGGGGGGGGTGTGGCTGTCAGCTAGTGAATGCTGATCTCTGCTCCAATCACAGGGAGCAGAGATCGGCGTCACTAGTTGCTAGGCAGAACGGGGAGATGCTGTTTATCTCGGCATCTCCCCGTTCAGCCGCCCCGTGAGACGATCGCGGATGTCCCCTCGGCGATCGAGTCCGCGGGGACCACGATCGGACTCACGGGGGTCCCGACCGGCGCGGGAGCGCGCCGCTCCCGGCGCGCTCCCGATGGCACGGACAGGCTAAAGGAGGGACATATATATGCGCCCTCCTGCCTGTACGTGCCATTCTGTCGACGTATATCGTCGTGCGCCGGTCGGCAAGTGGTTAATATCCATAGAAGACCTGAAGGGCCTGGTAATTGAATTTGGGGGAACCCCCACGCTTTATTTTTTTTTTTTTTTATTTTATCAATGACTTTCAATGAATGACTGTTCTCTGTGTTATGGGAGTCGGCAATTTATATAGCCGCGAGTGATTTTAAATAGCTTTTTTTCCTGCAAAAATTACACTTTGTGCAGGGACAGTTCTAAGCACGGGAAACATGCGCCCCTTCACAGGCATACTATAGACACCCCCAGGTATGAAATTTAAAGGAATATTACACTTTTATTGTTTCACTTTAAGCATTATTAAAATCACTGCTCCTGAAAAAACAGCGTTTTTAAAACTTTTTTTTGCATTGATACATGTCTCCTGGGGCAGGACCCAGGTCCCCAAACACTTTTTATGACTATAACTTGCATATAGGCTTTTAAAATTAGCACTTGAGATTTCTCCCATAGACTTTTACAGGGTGCTCGCGGCTTTTCAAAGTGGGACCAAAGTAGTAAAGGGCGAT
Source organism: Lithobates sylvaticus (assembly GCA_028564925.1). Taxonomy (NCBI): domain Eukaryota; kingdom Metazoa; phylum Chordata; class Amphibia; order Anura; family Ranidae; genus Lithobates; species Lithobates sylvaticus. The sequence goes on along the minus strand of CM053034.1, from coordinate 2,877,911 downwards.
TTTTTTTTTTTTTTTTTTTTTTTTTTTTTTATTTATTATTATTTTTTTTTTTATCGGCATGCGACATGGCGGACACATGGGAGACTTTTGACACATTTTTGTAACCATTGACAATTATACAGCGATCAGAGCTATAAAAATGCGCTGATTACTATGTAAATGTCACTAGCAGGGAAGGGGTTAACACTAGGGGGCGATCAAGGGGTTAACTGTGTTCCCTTACTGTGGGGGGAGGGAACTGACTATAGGAGATGACAGACCGTGGTTCCTAGCTATTAGGAACTCACAATCTGCCTCTCCTCGCAGAACAGGGATTTGTGCGTTTACACACACATGTCCCTGTTCTGCCTCTCATACCCGCGATCTGTGTAGATAGACTGATTTACAGTATTGGTAAGATAGATCATAGATAAATGTTTGGGATAGAATAGGAGAAAGATATGTATAGAAGGTAGATGAATGGATATATACAATAGCTGTATGGAAAAGATTGATTGATTGGTGGATGAATGGATATGAATAGAAGGTAAATGGATAGATGATTTATGAATATAAGATAGAGAGAGAGAGATGTGAATGTATAGTAGGTAGATGAATGGACATATAATAGATGAATGGATCATGAATGGATAGGATAAATGAGAAATATGATGGAATAAATAGATGGAAGAGAGAGTGATTGATTAATTTACAGTATGGAAGCGATAGATGGGAAAACGATAGATCGATTTGATTGATTTTATTGGTGGATTACTTGGATACGCTGGTGTTGGGAATGACAGAGATACGGATAAGATATAGAAATGTTTTTAACCGCTTGAAGTCCGTGCTATAGCCGGTAGACGGCCACAGCGCAGACCTCCAATGCCGGGAGGGCGTCCATGTACGTCAGGGATCCTCAAACTACGGCCCTCCAGCTGCTGCCGAACTACACATCCCATGAGGCATTGTAAAACTCTGACATTCACAGACATGACTAGGCATGATGGGAATTGTAGTTTCTGAACAACTGGAGGGCCATAGTTTGAAGACCCCTGATGTACGTCCTCCTATTCTCGCAGCACCTGCGCTCTGTGATCGCCTTGTCCATTGGACTCAGCCGATCACAGAGCAGGGTAAAGGGCAAATTACAGCGGGCCCTATACCACGTAATCAGCTGTCAGCCAATGACAGTTGATCACAGAAGTAAACAGAAGCTTGGATACTGGATTTTTTTTTTTTTTCACACTGTCAGCCTGAATAAAAGCATAAAGCTGGTAACCGACTTCTCAAAGAGGGACATCAGTCCCACACAGTGCCAACCAGTGCTGTAAATCCCTGCCCACCAGTGCCATCTATCAGTGCCCATCAGTACTGCTTATTAGTGCCCTCCAGTGCTGCCTCATCAGTCCCGCCTATCGGTGCCCTTCAATGAAGGAGAATAATTACCTGTCTCAAAATTTTATAACAAAATATGAAAACCTTTTTTTGTTTTTCAAAATTTTCGGTCTTTTGTTTGTTTAGAAAAAAATAAAAACCCACAGAGGTGATTAAATACCACCAAAAGAAAGATCTATTTGTGGGGGGAAAAAATATGAAAAAAAAAAGGTCATATGGGTACAGTGTAGCATGAACGCGCAATTGTCATTCAAAGTGTGAGAGCGCTGAAAGATGAAAATTGGCCTGGGGCAGAAGGGGGGGCAGGGGGGGGGGGAGGTGCCCGATAAGCAAGTGGTTCAAGATTAATTGAGATTTTTTATTTTATTTTTTTTCCATTAGCATCCCCCAGTGATATCCAGAGAAAACTTCTTTGAGGGAAGTTTTACAGTGAAGTACATTTATTGATCAGACAGTATTTTTACAAAGCTTTATTTTATTTTTTTCCTGTGTGCGGCATCATCGTATTTGCCTCCACCTGCGCTCCGCCGTGTTCACTTACTTTAACTAACCAACAGGAAAAGCTCGCTGTGTGCGTCTGTAATTCTGCATTGCGCCGGGTGGATTCCTGTGCAGCTCCGGCCTCTCCGGGGTCCCCTGAGCCTCTTCACCCCCCCCTCCTTAGTCCCCGTGCGAACAGATTCCACTACTGTATCAATCTTGTTTAATAGAGTGGAAGGGTTATTGGCGGGTGGCAGGACGGGAGCAGGCGTGAGATGGATGACTCGGCTCCCCCCGCTGGCCGTGCTGATGTACAATGAAATATTTATGATTTATTCCGGCTAATAAACTGAAATGAAGAGCGTGATGTATGTGAGCAGATGGAGGACTATTGATGCGGCTCCTTATGTTTTGGAGGAGGGAGGGGGGGGATTTTGGGGGATGCCACACGCACATACAAGAGGCACTGTCAGGGAGGATTCAGCTCCCCGCTGAGAAGCGAGCGAGGTCGCGGGCCTGAGTCGAATATATTTCCACATACAGTGCAGGAGAAAAGGAATCTTTTTGCATCTGGTCATTCGTTGTGATGACTATAAAAATGGGAAAACGATTTCCGCCTGCGATGAATAACCATTTTTAGTCCCGCCTGGTTATCATTGACTGTATGGAAAGCAGATTTCTGTTTAACATCCAAGACGATCTCGGCTGTTCTGTTTGCTTTAAATTAGGGCTGTTACTGATTACAATTTTCGTGTTTGATTAATCGTTTTTTTTTTTTTTTTTTTTTAGATCGATTAATCGACTAATTTCGATTAATTATAACGCACATACAGATCCAACTACTTTTAGCTGATCTCCTTGCATTGAAACTCTGCATTAGTCAGTGGTAAATGTGGTATACACTATATACAATCACCCGACACTAGTTAGTTTCCACAATCCATGACTTAACTTCACAGTTCACACAAATACGTTTTAAATTCAAACTGTAGCAAGTAATTTTTTTTTTCCACAGTAGTGTGACAATCCCTCCCCCTCCGGTCTAACTAATCACTCTCACCTTATGGCATGGACCCCTGTGCAAAAAGCGGGTATCAAAAGGGTATAACACGGACCATAAACTTCTCTCACGTCTCTTTAGATCTCAGCAAGGACGCCGGTCATGGGTAGAAAGAAAAGATCGAAGTGATCACCGCTTAAGTATAAGATTTCATTTTTGTGTTCAAACACAAACTACTCACATAAAGATGATAAAAACACAGCATGTAAAGCCGACAATCGTGTTGGTTCCGTAGGGCAGCAGCGGGTGACGTCATGCGTAGCTCCTCCCCCGTACGCGATATGTTCAATCAGAACTTCAACGTCACCGGACTCCTCCCCCCTTCCCTTTGTTAGCAGGCAGAGGCACTTGGGGAAGGGGGGAGGAGTCCGGTGATGATGTCCGTGACGTCACCAGATCTCCGACGGAACTCCCTGAAGACCCGGAAGCCGGCGGAGAGGTGAGTACCGATTAAAAAAATTAACGATTAATCAAGGAATTAATCTTTATTATCCACAGCCCTACTTTAAATCCCTCGGACTGCCCTTTAGTCATTTAATTCTTTAATATTTGAGAGATGGATTGTTACAATTGTCCATTGCAGGTACCATGCCACAGGGTAAAACAAAGCTAAATGACTAATTTTGCAACTTTGACATGTGGTAAAACTTGAAAAATGGAACAGGAGACTTTTAAAGGTGCCTGAAACGATGAAAAACTATTTAAAAAAAATAAAAAAATGAAAGCTGAAAAACTATTTCATGTGTAATATATAAATGACACATTTTAATAAATACATTTGTTAAAAAAAAAGATAGGACAATCTTCTTGGTAAAATAATGTGATCAGACCAAAGCAACAGTAAATGTAGTATATCTACTGTACAAAAAACGTATTTCTTGACATGTTTCTCTAAAATATATAGCTTCTTCAGGAGTCACAACTACTTAGTGTATCCAGGTGGATTATGCCACATTTTTTCAGGACAAATTGGGCTCTATTTTTGTGGTAAATGGTAACTGATATATCTTATTATTATTAATATTATACAGGATTTATATAGCGCCAACAGTTTACGCAGCGCTTTACAATATAAAAGGAGACCATACAGTTACAATACAATAAAATACAAGAGGATTAAGAGGGCCCTGCTCAGAAGAGCTTACAATCTAACAATCTAATAGGGTGGGGCAGGTGGTACAAAAGGTTGTAACTGTGGGAAATATATATATATATATATATTTTTTTTTTTTTTTTTTTTTTTATTATTATTATCAAAGGAAAACTGGCCCAAAATGGTAAAAAAAATATAAATCAATGTATGTATTTTTTATTTTTTTTATTTAACTGTAGTATATTTCTTGCTATTATCCTAATTTGCCACCAAAGAGCAACCCAAAATAAATTCTCCTTCTCTTGTCGATCGCAGCGATTCCACATATGTGTATGTTGTTGTTTGTATCCGTAGTACAGCCCAGAAACAATAGTGCACGTTTACCCAAAATATGCTGATCGTGACCTTTGTCCCTGACCTTGACCCTAACACTAACCCTGACAAATCTTAATCTTATTTTTTATTCTTTATTTATTTGATTTTTTTTATTTGATTTGCACACTTTGGGTTGTTTACATTTTTAGGGCCTCATTCACATGGCCAATTAGAGCCAGGGTGTGGCAAGTATCAGTGTAAAGCTGCGTCGTCTGAGATCACAGGTGGGTGAAGTTGCCCGCCAGCACAAATCAATGACGGGTGCCATGGCTGTTCCCATGTATTTTCACATCCAGTGGCTACATGCGATTAGGGACACAGTTTGTGTCTGGGTGGCACTCATCTGTCCCGCATGCTACCTTTTTGGATGTGCGATTACATGCAGACCGCTGCAGCCTGTCATTGATTTGTACAGGATTCCTGGCCACATCCGACCGCACACACTTGTGATCCATGCCACAGATTTACGCTGATACTTGCTGCCAAGTGGCCCTAAACACTGATGTGAAATGAGGCCTAAGAGTGGAGGTTCAGAGTCTTACAAATGCCCTTTTTTCTTTTATTATTTTATATCTGCCAATATGGCAACTCGATTGATTCTTTCACTTCCTATCGTGCACCAGAAAAGAGCATCTGGAATCTGATTGGCTGCTGTAGTCAATAATAGCGCTTCTGTACTCAAAATCGGCCTCTAAATACTTGTCTTTGCTTTTGTCGCATTTTGTCAATGCCATCAAAGTGAGAGACGCGCATGAAAGCTGTTTTTTTTTTGTTTTTGTTTTTTTACCCAACCCATTCCAGTCGCTCTATGCCCAGGCAGACTACTCCGGGAAGCAGATGATGTGTACAGCTCTTAATTCATCCCAAGCCCCCTCCCTTCCACCCATGGGAGCACTGTTGTGTTTACTACTTCTGAGATATTGGTGGGGATAGATTATCTCCGTGCCTTTTACATGTTAGGACAGATCGCTGTGTTTATTACAAGGCAGACCGGAATGATGACTGTAAACAGCCAGAGGGGATGGATATGTCTGAGAGAACCTGAAGGCGATGGATCGGACAGCCAGAGTCGGGTCAAACAAATAGGACAGTCTGGGATGGGCGTAAATGTAACCGGGGCATGGGCATGGGATAAGCGTAGGTGGGACAACCAGAGTCTGGTCATACAAATAGGACAGTCTGGGATGGACAGCAATGGGGACCTGGGCATAGGACAAGCGTAGGTGGGACAGCCAGAGCCGGTCATATAGATAGGACAGTCTTGGATGGACGGCAATGGAACCTGGGCATGGGCTTGGGACAAGCGTAGGTGGGACAGCCAGGGTCAGGTCAAACAAATAGGACACTCTGGGATGGGCGGAAATGGAACCAGTGCATGGACTCTGGACAAGTGTAGGTGGGACAGCCAGAGCCGTTCATACAAATAGGACAGTCTGGGATGGGTGGAAATGGAACCGGGGCATGGGCATGGGATAAGCGTAGGTGGGACAGCCAGAGCCATTCATACAAATAGGACAGTCTGGGATGGGTGGAAATGGAACCGGGGCATGGGCATGGGATAAGCGTAGGTGGGACAGCCAGAGTCTGGTCATACAAATAGGACAGTCTGGGATGGGCGGAAATGGAGCCAGTGCATGGGCATGGGACAAGCGTAGGTGGGACAGCCAGAGCCGGTCATACAAGTAGGACAGTCTGGGATGGACGGCAATGGAACCTGGGAACGGGACAAGTGTAGTTGGGACAGCCAGAGCCGTTCATACAAATAGGACAGTCTGGGATGGATGGCAATGGAACCAGGGCATGGGCTTGGGATAAGCGTAGGTGGGACAGCCAAGGTCAGGTCAAACAAATAGGACAGTCTGTGATGGGTGTAAATGGAAGCAGTTTATGGGCATGGGACAAGCGTAGGTGGGACAGCCAGAGCCGGTCATACAAATAGGACAGTCTGGGATGGACGGCAATGGAACCTGGGAATGGGACAAGTGTAGTTGGGACAGCCAGGGTCAGGTCAAACAAATGGGACAGTCTGTGATGGGTGTAAATGGAAGCAGTGCATGGGCATGGGACAAGTGTAGGTGGGACAGCCAGAGCAGGTCATACAAATAGGACAGTCTGGGATGGGTGGAAATGGAACCTGGGAATGGGACAAGCGTAGGTGGGACAGCCATGGTCAGGTCAAACAAAATGGACAATATGGGATGGGTGTAAATGGAACCAGTGTATGGGCATGGGACAAGTGTAGGTGGGACAGCCAGAGTCAGGTGGCTGTAAGACAACCAGTCTGTGATGGGTGTAAATGGTTCAGCAGTAAAACAGGTGACTGTCACCTGTACAACCTACTGGTTTAAATAGAACAGGAAGGGTTATTTGTAACAGGAACCATTGAATGACTATGGCATGGGCAGCCTGAGCCTTCATTCTGATAGTTGTGAATAGTAAAGATGTTGGAGTATGAAATAGTGGGACAGCCAGGTTTGTGAGACCGTCCATGAGACCGCTTAACATTAGTATACATGGAACTGTCAGGGTCACTTGGCTTGACCTGAGTAAAATTAGAATGGCCAAGGTCAAACAACGGTGAACAGGACAGCAAGATAGATGATCGCTAACATTTTTCGAGGGGCAGCCCCTCTTCCTCACAGCCAAAAGATATATATATTTTTTTTTTGGGCTCTGAGAAAGAGGGGCTGCCCCTTGAAACGCGTTAGCCATATTGGACCCTGAAGGGTCTTCCCGTGCTACAAGCTAAGCGTTGCGGATCTGGTGACAGTCACATCTTGATTACCCGATATGCTTGCTGACACTATGCTATTTGTGAATATATATTTTTTTTAACAATAAAGTATGTACAAAGGTAATGCGCTAGGTTGGTGCGCCCTCTGTCTGTTGTTTTGTAGTACTGCTGTATAGGGTTCAGACATTTTTGGTCCCCGGTGGGGCTGAATGAGAGGAATTTACACATGTATGGCTAGCCTTTCACAGCTCTATCCCACAACAGAGCCAGGTGGGTTATGTTTCTTTTCTCTGCTGCAGTTAAGCAATGAGGCTTTGGTTACCTCCCCAACCACAGCCCTTAATTAAGGAGCCTCATCAGACTGATAATGACATCTCTATCCGTTCCTGATTGAACCTGATGATTGTTCTGTATCTCTGTTTGTTGAATTGTGTTTTTTTTTTTTTGTTTTTTGTAACTCTCCAGGGGACACCGCAGTGTATAAAAACGGATCATACTGGATCCTCGGCCGAACTTCTGTAGACATCATAAAGAGCGGAGGGTACAAAATAAGTGCTTTGGAAGTGGAGCGCCACCTCTTGGCCCATCCAAGCATTACAGGTATGCAAGTATTTCCCCCCAAAAAAATGTTTCCACCTTCAGAGCTTTTGAATTTATTATTTTTTATTTTATTTTTTATGCTATCTTCTTGTGTAGATGTGGCTGTCATTGGAGCACCTGATGTCATGTGGGGACAGCGCGTGTCAGCCGTTGTGAAAATTCGGGACGGACATACTCTTTCCTTGAATGAACTGAAGCAGTGGGCAAGGTGAGGGGCTAAAAATAATTTTGTAAGTAATCTCTCTGTAGCTGAAGCTAAACCTAAAGTGGTTCTAAAGCCTAAACATTTTTTACCTTTAATGCATTCCTTGCCTTAAGGTAAAAAAAAGGTTTAGGTAGTAATATCCCACCTCAGTCACTGAGGTTCAGGCATTAGGCTACTGAATTATGAAGGATGGGGGGGGGGGGGGGGTACTTATAAATAACAAACTAGGTATACTTGCCTGCTCTGTAATCATTTTGCACAGATCAGCCCCAATCCTCCTCTTCTTGGGTCCCCAGCTGCCGCTTCTGTCTCCTCCAACTTCTGGGATATCGCTCCTTAATATCGGCTTACCTGTAGGTACAAATTCAAAAGTAGAGTTTACGAGCGTTGTTAACCGCTTCCCGACCGCCCCATGTACATATACGTGTGCAGAATGGCACGGGCAGGCAAAATCCCGTATATAAACGTGATTTTGCATTTGCCTGCCCGTGGGTCGCGCGCTGCCAGCGGCGCGCTCGCGACGGTCGGGAGCTCCGTGACCCCGGCCACGGGACCAGCGAACCCGATCGCCGCTGGTGTCCCGCGATCGGTTCACAGAGCTGAAGAACGGGGAGAGGTCTGTGTAAACAAACCTCTCCCCGCGCTTCCTACTCTGCCTGTCATTGATCGGCTGTTCCCTGTCATCGGGAAAGCCGATCAATGACGTCAGACGTCAGCCACGCCCCCTAATGTAAAAAAACACACACGTCACAGCCCATAACCCCTCCCCTCCCCCTAGTGGTTAACCCCTTCACTACAACTGTCATTTATACAGGAATCAATGCATTTAAATAGCATTGATTGCTGTATAAATGACAATGGTCCCAAAAATGTGTCAAAAATGTCCGATGTGTCCGCCATAATGTCGCAGTCAAAATAAAAATCGCTGATCACCGCCATTACTAGTAAAAAAAAAAAAAATATTAATAAAAATGTTATAAAACTATCCCCTATTTTGTAAACGCTATAACTTTTGCGCAAACCAATCAATAATCGCTAATTGCGATTTTCTTTTACCAAAAATATGTAGAAGAATACGTATCGGCCTAAACTGAGGAAAAAAGATGTTTGTTATATATTTTTTGGGGGATATTTATTATAGAAAAAAGCAAAAAATATTGCATTGTTTTCAAAATTGTCGCTCTATTTTTGTTTATAGCGCAAAAAATAAAAACCGCAGGGGCGATCAAATACCACCAAAAGAAAGCTCTATTTGTGGGGAAAAAAAAGGACGCCAATTTTGTTTGGGAGCCACGTCGCACGACCGGCGCAATTGTCAGTTAAAGCGACGCAGTGCCGAATCGCAAAAAAGGGCCTGGTCCTTTGGCTGCCAATTGGTGGTCCGGGGCTGAAGTGGTTAATATCGGCTTGGGCAGAAGTGGCGGCTTTGATTAGACTGGGCCTGGAATCCACAGGTCCTTCACAGGGATACAGAAACTGGTATGAAGAATACCAGAGGTCCTTGCTGCACAATGTTCCTCTACTTCAGTGGTATAGTTTAGATTTACAAGATTTTAGAATCTGTTTTAGGAAAACAATACAATACAAATAATGCTCAGCTCACTCAGACCTCTGACTACGACTTGTATGTGCTTGAAGTTGGGCACCCTCTTCCTCATGGCCGCTTCACACGGTGCGATGTGTACGTCCGAGATCCGCACAGTGATGAAGCCCTGAGCTTAGCGGATTGCACTGTTTCCTTTTTATTAGAACTTTATTGAGATGTCACACAGACATCTTGTGAAGGTCAATTGCCAGCCGTGCAGTATTTTTATTTTTTTTTCAGCGCTTCGTGCCTGCGATGGTATAAACGAGGCACATAGGAGACGACACTTTTTTTTTTTTTTTTTTCCATGTGGTGGGACTGCGCTGAAATAGCCGTCAAACACAGTCTCACTGCAGCTGGTGTGAACACACCTGAGCCCATCCCTAGTAAATAGATAGGAAAGTATATCCTGTTTAGACATGTGCACAACAAAAAAATTTGTTTGTTTTCGTTTCGTTTTTTTCGTTTCCGTTGATTCGTAACGATTCGTACATTCGTAAGTCGTCGGTGTTCGTATTCGTAACGATTCGTACATTCGTAAGTTTTTTTGTTTTTTTTTCGTTGATTCGTTTTTCCGTTAGTTTAATTTTTGTTTATTCGTTTATTCGAACTTCGGACGCATTCGTACATTTGTAACATTCGTAATCGGAGCATAATTCATAATGTTATGTAATGTGTATGCTATTATTACATTTTAAGAGACACGGAAAATTACGAATCGAAAAAAAAAAGTTACCAATGTACAAACTTTTTCGTTCAATTTTCATTTTCGTTGTTCCTGTTTTAGTTTTTCGGATTTTCTTCATTCGTACATTCGTTTCTAATTTAGTTTTTTTTGGATTTTCGTTATATTCGGATTCGTTCGATTCGAACGTTCGTTAAAATTTTTAGCGAATCGTTCGTTCATTCGTACGAAAACGAACGAACGAAAATAACGAAAAAAAATGAAACTAATTGCACATTGTCTAATCCTGTTTACTTGTTTTAAAGTGGTTGTATACCCATTTGAAATTTTTTTTGGGGTTATCTACCTGCAAGACAAAGTCATAATGAGCTAGTATTACTAGCATACTAGCTCATTATGCATCACTTACCTTAGATCGGGGCCCCCGACGCCGTGTTCTTCTCCCCCCTCCGGCCGCATCCATAGCTAAACAGATACCCTTCCGGGTATCGCCGCTCCGGCCAATCACAGCGCCGCTGCGGCGCTGTGATTGGCCAGAGCGGCGAGGACGTCGCTCCGCGCATGCGCGCTGGACACTTCAACTGCGGCTCACCGCAGTTGAAGATGGGGATTAACCCTGTAAATGCACCGTTGTCTACGGCGCGCATGCGCCGTAGACAACGTTGTAAAACGTTCTTTTCAAATATCTTGTACCTACAGGTAAGCCTTAATCTAGGCCTTAATCTAGGCTTACCTGTAGGTGCAAGTTAATTTTTAGGGTATACAACCACTTTAAACTATTTTATAAAAAATGTTTGCTTCCTGGTTTCCTGCCTAGGCAAATGATGTCATACATCCCAGGAGTCATCAGGAGGGGAGGAGAGCTTTTCTCAGCTAGCCACGCCCTCCTGCTTGTATGGCTAAAAATAAGGGCAGATGGATTCCAGGAAGCCAATGCTACATGAATATTGGTGTTCAGCCTATTGCGTTAGGGTGTGCACTCCAAGGCTCAAACACACAGTACCGATCACTCACTGTGTTCATTCAGAAAGGGAAGGGGCCGGTAAATTTAAATATTTGCAGGCCCCTTCCCCCACTCATCCTAAAACATCCCCCTGTGTGTGTGTGACCGCAGCAGCAGCTGGTGGGAGAGAAGCCGAGGGAAGCCATTAGCGCTGCAGGGGTAGGCCAGGGCTATAGGAGGAATCTGCGCTGCACGGGGGTGTGCCAAGGCACTCTGTGCATGAATCGTGGGCCCTTACTCAAAATTAAGGATGAGCTCAGGCCTGACCCCGCCAGGAAGCTGACACTCCGCAGCGCTAATCGCAAGCAGTGAGACATTTCCTGATCTAGGGCTGCACAGATCGGGGAATGTCTCACTACTTGTGATTGGCGGTGCCAGCTCCCTGGCGGGCGCGAGGACGTGCGATCACGCCTGAGCTCATCCTTACTCAAAATGGCAACGGCTAGAAATGCTAGGGGGGGGGGGGGGGTGTTATTCAAAGTGGTTTCTCAGCATAAAAAAGCATGGAGGTATGGATGGGGGAGAGTACTTTTATCATTAAAAATGAATTGAATAGCGTTTTTTTTCTTTTTCGGAGCTCAGATGAAGTGTAGTTCTGCTTTAAATGAACTGATTGCACTTAGCGGACAGCGCCTCGTTGAAAAAACAAAGCAGCATTGTAATTTTTTATTAAATACGAAGCTGTGGTCGCCATACACCAGTTGTGCAGAGACCAGCATGTATGTGATGATGCGTGTAACTAAGCCAGGCTCCCTTCTCTCATTTAGGGCATTCATGGCCCCGTACTGCATTCCTGCTGAGCTCATCCGGGTGGAAGAAATTCCCCGAAACCAGATGGGAAAAATCAATAAAAAGCAACTGCTGTCTCTGTTCTATCTCAAGCCGGAAGGGGGGAATCAGACTATACCTGCCTGAACACGCGCGCTCCTGTACACCCCGGGACACCGCGTTCATCGTAAGCCCTGCGTTCAGGGGCCCCAATCACTATGCAGATACAGCGGTGGATGCCTGCACGGCCTCGTGCGGACAGTTTCTCTAGGTGGTATAGCTGATTTAACGCCACCAGAATGGAGAAGAAAATACCTCTGATACTTCGTGGTAAATTGGCCAAAATTAAAGGTGTGGGTCATCCTTACACATGTGAAAGCTTTTAAAGAGACCCTGTCACATCATTTTAATGGTTTGAACAAAGCAACGTAGCTGTAAACGAGAGACTGAACACCTACAGGACACCGTATTGATGCGGAGAACAGCAAGAGGAACCAGTGAGAGCTGTGGGGGCGGGGTCGGGACAAGGCGTGGGCGGGAGGGGCGGCTGCCCTGGGCGCAGTGGTTTATTGTAGGGATGGGGGAGCCTTCCTTCTGTTACAAGGCTGACAGAAGTAGTGACCACAGCATCACTACTCCCAAGACTGGTGCAAGGATTTTTGACACCCTAGGCGAGACCACATTTTGCTGTATACCCCACCTTTTTAATGAAGCGCCCCGTAAAATGCAGCCTCATCAGCGCCCATCAAATGCAGCCTCATCAGCGCCCATCAAATGCAGCCTCATCAGCGCCCATCAAATGCAGCCTCATCAGCGCCCATCAAATGCAGCCTCATCAGCGCCCATCAAATGCAGCCTCATCAGCGCCCATCAAATGCAGCCTCATCAGCGCCCATCAAATGCAGCCTCATCCGCGCCCATCAAATGCAGCCTTACCAGCGCCCATCAAATGCAGCCTCATCAGCGCCCATCAAATGCAGCCTCATCAGCGCCCATCAAATGCAGCCTCATCAGCGCCCATCAAATGCAGCCTCATCAGTGCCCATCAAATGCAGCCTCATCAGCGCCCATCAAATGCAGCCTTACCAGCGCCCATCAAATGCAGCCTCACCAGTGCCCATCAACAGTGGTATACCTAGAACCTTCAGGGCCCGGTGCAAGAAACCATGAAGGGCCCCCCTGAACCCCAGCCGAGGCCCTTCCCTCCGAGTCCGGTAGTGGAACTCCAGGGCTCGGTCACAGGTACGACTTTTGTGAGCCCTGTAGTTCCACCACTGGTATCAGCAGTTTTTTTTATTATTTTTTACAATTTTTTAGGAGTCCCGTTGGGGGACTTTGGTGAGATATCAGAGGTCTAAACAGACCTATGATGTTACACCTTTGAGACAAAGAGAAGGAAGGGAAAGGGAAATTGGGTCCCTGTCCTCTGGGGAGAAGTGGGCCCTGTCCCCAGGAGAGATTGGGTCCTTGTCCTTAGGGGAGATGGGTTCCCTGTCCCCACGTAAGTAGGAGTCCCTGTCCCTAAGGGACATGGGGTGACTGTCCTCTGGGGAGAAGTGGGCCCTGTCCCCAGAGGAGATGGGGTCCTTGTCCCCAAGGGGAATGGGGTCCCTGTCCTTTAGGGAGAACTGGGCCCTGTCCCCAGGGGAGTTGGGGTCCCTGTCCTTAGGGGACATATCTCCCAGAAAGACCTGTCAACATCTGTGAATGACGGGGAGGAGGGGGGGGGGGGTGCTGGCAGACAAGTCTGCGGTGTCCTTTGGGGAGCCGGCCCTCATAGGGCTGCACTGCATCTGTGTGATTAAAGTTTGTTTGCCCGGGAGAAGCGTGCAGTGCAGTGTGAGCCGGACTCAGGGGGCCGGACTCTGGCTGGAGAGGACAGACACCGGACTGAGCAGCACTGCATGGAGCAGGAGAGGGGGACCGGGAGGAGCGGCAGAGGACACAGGTTGTGTGGGGAATGCACAACTAAAGAGCAGCCAGTGCGGTAGTCGAGCATGGAGCTCTGCTAGTCACCCCCCACCTCCAGCCACCCGTGCGCCCGGTGCCTAACCGCCTATGCTGCCACTGGCCATATGTAGAGGGGGCCACATGGGCCCCTTGCAGCACAGGGCCTGGTTGCGCTCGCGACTGCTGCACCCCCTATAGTTACGCCCCTGCCCATCAATAATAAATGTTTGCTTGCTTCCATTCATTCAACAGTCGGGACACAGGCCTCCGCCGCGGGTGCCTGCTGATGCTGAGACTTAGTTGCTTGCTGCAGAGAGAAGAGAGTAGGAACACCAGTGGCCAGGTGCCCTAGGCAGCAGTGCACCCTAGACGGCTGCCTAGTTTGCCTAGTGGTAGCACCGGCCCTGACTACTCCTATTAGTGCAGCACTGGGAGCAGCAAGGAGAGGGGGGGGGGGGGGGGGGGGGGCAGTGCAGGCTTTTTCTCCCCCCACCTCTTTCCTGCCAGTGCATCACTCCTCTGTTTAGAAGCAGGCAGCGGTAATCAGACACCGGAGCTCTGCACTGGTAGGTGGCGGGACGGGAGTGAGAGCCCAGCCCACAGCCGAGAACAGGACAGAGCTGGGAGTGGAAGAGTAAGCCAGGAGGAGGCGGGGCTGTGCTCTCTCTCCAGCTCCTCCCTCTTGTCAGTGCAGTGCTCCTGTAGCCTGTGAATACAGGTGCACTGACAGCTCAGGACTGTTTCCTATCTTATCTTCCACCCCCGACCACCTCCTCTCCAAACTGGGGGGGGGGGGGGGGCGGAGTTTGGCATTGTTGCCCTGGGCACTGGATGACCTTGACCCGACACTGTGCGGGGGACCCGGGAGATGGACACTCCCCAAATTCAGGAGACCGTTACTCAGCAATGGAGCACCGTATAGGGCACTGGTCTCTTGCTACATCTATGTGCTTTGCTCAAATGGTTTAATTATGTAACCGGGTCTCGTTAAGGTCTGAAACGTCTCCGTACACCCAACTCGTACTGTTATTTCCTCAGTTTCCCCTCCCCCATTGATCAGACTGCAACAGGGTTGCCAAACCCACGCAAATTTATGGACAGTTTGTAAAAAAAAATGTTTACAGACAGCAGCTCTCCATAAAAAAATATGGCCATATTGACTGGAGGGTGAGACGGAACTCGGAAGTGGCAGCGCCGCCAGCCGCTGGGACCGTCACTGCAGAACAGGTGGTCTGGAGGAGAAGAGGTGGTGATGAGGCAACCAGAGGAGCCACCTGGAGGACCGTGTCTGACTGCCATGCACCAGAGGGAGCAATATAGGAGGAGGTCAGGGACTGCTCCAGTCTCCAGTCAGGTCACACACTCTGTGGGGGGGGGGGGGGGTCACTGATGTAAGGGGGAGTGAATACTCGAAGGAGAGTGGGGGAACTTATATAAAGTGATCTGTGGTCATTAAAGTCTCCCCCCCTCCCCCAATCAGAGTCCCCAGCATTCCGCCATAAATCAATGTCCTCCGATTTCCCCTTTACATCACAGTCCCCCTTAAAGTGCTGTAAAGAGGAACTCTGATGTAAAGGGACATGCTGCGGGCCCTGACATAAGTGGGAACTCTGATATTGAGGGGAATGCTATGGACTCTGGTCACCAAAGCCCACCTTTTTATGAGAGTTCCCCTTTTTACACTAGAGTCTGCAGCATTCCCCCTTACATCAGAATCCGCTCCTTTTACATCGGAGTCCACAGTGTTCCCTTTTACATCAGGGTCTGCAGAGTTCCTCCTTACACTGTAAAGGGGAGCCCTGCTGACTCTGATGTAAAGGAGTACTCCATGGTGGGTTATATTAACCTGACCTTCATGCTAAAGGAGAAATGTTTTTTGCCTTTTTGTTATACCTTAAAGCAGAGTTCCACCCAAAAGTGGAACTTCTGCTCGTTGTACTGCTCCCCCCACCCCCCTCCGCCGGTGCCACGTTTGGCACCTTTTTGGGGGGGGAGGGGGGAACAGGATACCTGTCTTTCACAGGTATTCTGTTCCCACTTCCGGGAGCCTCAGCCGCAGGAATTGACGTTCACCGCCCAGGCTCCCTCCTCCTTCCCCGGCCGCCGGGCCAGTAGGAGAGAGGAGCGGAACCTCGCGCATGCGCAGTAGGGTTCCCTGCTTCACTGCTGGGCTCCCTTACTCGCAATGGAGGCGGCAGCCAATGAAAACATCAGCTGCGGTGTCGACATCGCTGGACTCCGGGACAGGTAAGTGTCCGATTTATTAAAAGTCAGCAGCTGTAGTATATGCAGCTGCTGGCTTTTAATTTTTGCAGCGGTGGGCGGATCTCCGGTTTAAGCACATTGCTAATTTACAATTACTATTAAATATTCATATTGGCACTGAAAACTGTAATTTTGGATAACTTTTTGAACTTTCTGTAAAAAATTGGGCTCTGTCAGTACCCTTTTTGTGTCAGTGAAAATATTGTCTGTCAGTAATGTTTTTGTATTGTGTCAGTAAATTTCACTTCAGGAGATTGGCAACCCTGGACTGCAACATTGTAACTTAGTAACACAACAAAAGGCAAAGTATTCCCAATGGCATTTATGTTTGCATAATGACCTTCAAACAACCTCTGTGCTGTGTTGGCAATGTAACACCCACCCTACAGGGGCAACTGTACCTAAAGTAAGGTGACCACATTTTTTTTTAAATGAAATCCGGGGACATAATTTTTTTTTATTGGCAAATGGTAAACTATTTTATAAGCATATTTTCCTCAAATTATATATGCAGTGTATGTGGTATGTGTTTATAGAATGATAGTATGAGATTATATATATATATATATATATATATATATATATATATATATATATATATATATATATATATATATATATAGATATATACACGTTATTTCCCACATTTCGTCCATGAGATAAAAAAAGATACTTCTTACAATTTTTGAGATATGACTACCAAATGTTATGAAGATAAGATAGAGAAAAAACAAAGTGCAGAGTTCAGGAGTGTGCTACATAAAGAATACAGGGCTCAGCTGTGCCCCTCTACGCGGCCTCACCAGTGCCCAGCTATGCGGCCTCACCAGTGCCCAGCAATGCGGCCTCACCAGTGCCCATCTATGCTGCCTCACCAGTGCCCAGCAATGCAGCCTTACCAGTGCCCAGCAATGCAGCCTTACCAGTGCCCAGTAATGCAGCCTTACCAGTGCCCAGCAATGCAGCCTTACCAGTGCCCCTCTATGC
Source organism: Lithobates sylvaticus (assembly GCA_028564925.1). Classification (NCBI taxonomy): domain Eukaryota; kingdom Metazoa; phylum Chordata; class Amphibia; order Anura; family Ranidae; genus Lithobates; species Lithobates sylvaticus. Next base: position 2,860,744 of record CM053034.1, on the reverse strand, counting down.
AGCCTTACCAGTGCCCCTCTATGCAGCCTCACTAGTATGCAGCCTCACCAGTACCCAGCAAAGCAGCCTGACCAGTGCCCATCTATCTAGCCTGACTAGCCCTGTTGGTATGCCCCCCCCCCCCCTCTGCCTCAGCACCCACCCAGGATCAGTCCTGCATATTGCACCGCCCCTGCAATCCGGGGACAGTGTCCTCAGTCTGTGGACTGTCCCTGGAAACCGGGGACGTTTGGTCACCCTAACCTAAAGGCAGTTTGAGTTTGCCTGCATGCTGCGGTCCAGAGGTAGTAGGCACCTCTAGGCAACTGATTGTCCCATTAGGTTTTCTACTGAATCTCCAAATACAAAGAATGCTAAAAGCAGAATCAACCTGTTCCCCAAGCTGACAGGCTAACTCCGCCCCCTCCTACCACAGCCTAACTATTGGCCGGGCATCATCACTGGCTAACAGTAAGGCATAGGAGGCTCTAGAACAGTGTCTCTCAACTGGGGTTCCACAGCAAACTTGTCCGTCACAGGCAGCTGACCAGTAGATCACATCCCCTCTTCTGGCTCCACTTGTGTAGCTATGCAGCGCCGTTCCTCACTGGTCCCTCCTGTTTGATCCCGGTTACTTGTATGTGACATCACCCGGGATGGACAGGAAGAGAGAATTGGAGGAGAGGCCAGTGGGGAACAGTGCGGCAGAAGAGGAATCGTCACAGCCGCTTCCCTGCTTAGCTCTGCAAATGAAATGACCGCTGACCTGCCTTTTGCCCTGAGCTCATGAACCCTAACCCTAAGGTACCCTAATCCTATGTAAGGTGTGATGATCCCATGTGTGATGATCCTATGTAATGTGCCCTGCTGTGTGCCCTATAATTGTCTTGCTGTGTGCCCCATAATGTTCCCTGCCCCCGTGTAATGTGCCCTGCTGTGTGCCCTATAATGTGCCCTGCCCCCATGTAATGTGCCCTGCTGTGTGCCCTATAATGTGCCCTGCTCCCATGTAATGTGCCCTGTTGTTTGCCCCATAATGTTCCCTGCCCCCCTGTAATGTGCCCTGCTGTGTGCCCTATATTGTGCCCTGCTCCCATGTAATGTGCCCTGCTGTGTGCCCCATAATGTGCCCTGCTCCCATGTACTGTCCCCTGCTGTGTGCTCTATAATTGTCCTGCTGTGTGCCCTATAATGTGCCCTGCTCCCATGTAATGTACCCTGTTGTTTGCCCCATAATGTTCCCTGCCCCCATGTAATGTGCCCTGCGGTGTGCCCCATAATGTGTCCTGCCCCCCATGTAATGTGCCCTGCTGCCCCCCTGTACACTGTTTATCTCAGGTTTGGCCCAGAATTGAGAATCTGTGCAGAAGAAAGGCGAAGCACACGTTTTACCATAAACAGGTACGTTTTAATATTCATTCTATTTATTTAATGCTATTTCTAAAAATAATTGTTATATCACCAGCGCTCTGATCACACCAACATTCAGTGAGCTGGAGATGTGAAGATTATTTTAGGGGTTCCCCGAGATCTCAAACTTTTTGCCAGGGGTTCCTCCAAAGTAAAAAGGTTGAGAGGCACTGCTCTAGAAGATGTCTGAGTGTGGGGGAACATTAGATTGTAAGCTCCATGGGGACAAGGACTACTGTGCATCACTATTTTACTCTGTAAAGCACCACATAATGTGTAACACTATAAACACGGGTTCAGAGGTTAAATTTAGCTTTGTTTTTCTGTGATCGCTAATTTACCCAGTTTTGTGATATCCCTCAAGAGTGGAAACTTCCACATTGTGACCTTGGTGTGCAGCAAACGTCTAGAATTACATTTTATTGTTTTAATTTGTTCAATTTATTTGATTTTCAATTTTTAAATCAAAAAGAGAAATGCATAAAAATAAAGAGTGCATCTATTTTTACTTTGTGTTTGACTATATATACTGTATTTACTGTACTTGTGTCAACCTTTCTTATCTGCTGCCCATTACTCAGCACCGCAGCTCAGCTCACCTGCCCTCATTAGTGGACTTAAAAGTGAGGCTAAGGAACACGTTCACACTGGTTCCCTTCAAAACTGCCAGTAAAACACCTACCGTATGTATTAATGGAGCGCTTTTGCAGCGTTTGCGGTGCTCTATTCAAATGACATGTGACTAAAAAACTGCACCAAAATCGCCTTTTGAAGTGGTTACCTTTCATTTCAGTGGGGAGGAGTGTTTTTGGTGAGTTTTTTTTTTTTTTTTTGCTCTCCAAACATGTGGCAAGCAGCATTTTTTTCACTGCAACAGAAGTGCAACGCCAGAGTGTGAAAACAAAGGGCCCTTAAGGCCCCTTTCACACTGGGGCGGTTTTCAGGCGGTACAGCGCTAAAAATAGCGCCTGTATACCGCCTGCAAAAACCGGCCCCATTCACTCCAGTGTGAAAGCCGGCGGGCTTTCACACTGGAGCGGTGCGCTAGCAGGACCGCAACAAAAGTCCTGCTAGCAGCATCTTTGGAGCGGTGAAGGAGCCGTGTATTTACCGCTCCTTCCCATTGAAATCAATGGGAAACCGCGGGGATACCGCCCGCAAACCGCCGCTGCAGCGGCGCTTTGCGGAGGTTTTTAACCCTTTTGCGGCCGCTAGCGGGGGTTAAAACCACCCCGCTAGCGGCCGCATACCGCGGGTAAAACGATGGTAAAGCAGCGCTAAATATAGCGCTGCTTTACCGTCGCCGCCCCGCACCGCCCCAGTGTGAAAGGGGCCTAAGCAACAGGGTTTTTGTCTGTTTGCGTATAGCCTAGATAGAAGTCTTTCTTTCTCTGACTTCAAAAGAAAAGGACACAAGAGGACGTATTCTAAGTGCAGCTTTCCATGTCTATATTGATAAAACCAAACGATGGCCACTCACGTTTTTCAGATGTAGAACACCTCATGTAAGCCAAAGCTGTCATCATACGGCAGTGCTGAACAAAAGCAGTCTGAGTCCAAGTCAAGAGGTGATGGATCTCCACTGGCATGAAAGCAATCCCTGGCCAGGAAAGACAACCTGACAGCGTGGGAAACCAGGTTGTGACATCCGATACCGGATGGGACGTGGCTACGCGTTTCGAGGCGGTAACGCCTCTTTTTCAATCACTTTGACTGCTTTGTTCAGCACTGGCACCTGAGACAGCTTTGGTTTACTACCGGCGGTATACAGATCCTCCTCCTCCTAAGTCCACACAGAAGCCAGCTGACTAAACCCTTGATGTGCCTATAATGGACAAAATGCACTTTTCAGCTAGGACTTTGTCATAAAGAGCCGATTGATTACTCTCTGCGCTGTAACTATCTATATATATTTCTGTGTATTGTTCCCCCACCTGTCTCTGCTCACCCTGATCATTGACCAGTTACCCTTCCATTGTCTGTCATCAATATATTCCTGATTGTGAGGGAGACCTAGAATACTCCCCTATCTTCTGATGAGGTGCCATCCAGACTGGAAGACCTGATTCTAAGAACACTGATCATTCCATCATGACATGATTAATGTGTATATAACCAGACATGGAAATTGGGTTCTAGTAGGTCAATAACCTATCGGATAGAAAAATGATTGATCTGTAACTAAGCTGTAATCAAAAGCTTGTGGCATCACTAGTGTTGGTGTCACCCAGTGCCGTAAAACATGGTGTCATCCGTTTCGCCCCCCCCCCCCCCCCTCTGCCGCGGACATGATGCAAGAAGGGAAAACTTCCCCGATTTTGATACAGACAGCAAAAGAAATAACCTGACAGAGGATTTAACCACCACGGACGATCTGATCTCCACAAGAGGTGGTGGGAATATCGGGACTGAATGTATACAGTGCAATATCTACTGAACGCTTTTTTTTTTTTAATAACATGTTTGTAAGTGAGTTAGCATTAGGGATGAGTTTGTCTGTTGAATAAAAGTTTTACACTACGAGGATTCCTTTCCTTCCTTATGCCCGAGCTATATGAAAGGATTGTGGCTTGCTTAGTCTGGGCGATCCACAGTATCAGAACGTTCGATATCCTGGATGATCGACATTGGATTTCCATGCGGAGTTCCTTTTGGGCATTGATTATAAAGGCTGAACGTATTATACAAAAGGCGATTTGTGTTTTGGGATTTCGGTGAGTGCAACTTCTAAAGGGAGCGGAATCGCATGGTTGTGGTGATGGTCGAACGTCTACTCGGCTGATGTTTTTGATATGGACGGTGGCTGCATGAACCGATATGATGAATTTCTCAGCACCCGGATTCACACATTTATTTTTAGACTCCAATGTGTTTTTATTGTTTTAGCGCTGCTTAACTACCTGAGATCCGCGCTATAGCCGAATGACGGCTACAGCGCGGATCTAATGTGCCGGGACGACGTCTATTGACGTCGTCCCGGCCACGAGCTGCCTGCGCACCCCTGAAGGGCGCGCGCAGCGCGCTCTGTGATCAGCGAGTCTGTGAGACTCGCTGGATCACAGATCCGAGTAAGGGGTCGATCCCGACCCCTTACCACGTGATCAGCTGTCAGCCAATGACAGCTGATCATGTGATAATAACAGAGCCGGTAATCGGCGGCAGTGAGAGGGACATCAGTCCCTCTCACTGCAATGTGCCCAATCCATTTATGCCCACCTTTGCCCAATTAAAGTGCCGCCTACCAGTGCCCACAGTGCCATCTGTCAGTGCCAGTGCTGCACATCTGTGTCACCTGCCAGTGCTCATCTGTGTCACCTACCAGTGCCCATCCGTGCCACCCATCCATGCCCATCAGTGCCATCTTTGCTGTCCCCATCAGTACCGACTTATCTGTCCCCACCAGTGCCGCCTCATCAGCGCATATCAATGAAGCCGAAAAATTACCTGTTTGCAACATTTTTTAACAAAGTATTAAACATGATTTTTTTTTTTTTTTTTTATTTTCCATCTTTTTTTGTTTGTTTAGCAAAAAATAAAAACCCCAGCTGTGATTAAATACCACCAAAAGAAATCTCTATTTGTGGGAAAAAAAATGATAAAAATTTCATTTGGGTACAGTGTTGTATGACCGCGTAATTGTCATTCAAAGTGCGTCAGCGCCAAAGCTGAAAATTGGTCTGGTCACGAGGGTGGTTTAAGTGCCCAGTAATCAGGTGGTTAAGCTGGAAGGACTATTTTTATTTTTTTAGATCTTTTTTGCTTCTTTATGAAATGCCTGCAGAGCAGTATTATGCTGTACAGAGCATTATACCGGAAATTATCTGCAGAGCCGTATCATTGTATAGTACATAGGATTAGACTGCGCGGAGCAGGAATGTGTCATTATATGCAGAGCACACTTATAACATGCAGAGCATTACATGGCAATTACCTGCAGAGCAGACCATTGTACTACACGGCCTTGCAGAGTACTGTTATTACATGAAGACCAATAATGGTATTATATAGTGTTTAGGTGTAGAGTAATAATAAAACACATAACTAGCTAATCAATACTCTAATTTTTTTTTTTTGCGTTTTTAATAAACGCAATCGCCATGCCCTGTGCTATGTTGGCTTGACTTCCTGTATCCTTATAAATTAAAGTAGGGGAAAGTATAAATTAGATTCAATAGATTAGTATAAATATATTCAATCTTCTATCACACAGGCCGCTCTAGGGGGGCGGGACTTTGTTACAGCGCCGCGAAACACACCCCCAGGTCCATGACCCACAGCGGCAGATGCCCACTGTGTGTGACACATAAGAGGAGGAGGAGGAGAGAGAGGGAGAGAGGGGAGCGCTGCAGCCACAGCGGAAATCGGCCTACTTGGAAATTCCCAGTATGCCGATAGGCCAGTCCGGCCCTGATTGAAGGTCCAAATGAGCACAGTGGCCTTCATCATCCGTAAATGGAAGAAGTTTGGAACCACCAGGGCTCTTCCTAGAGCGGGCCGCCCGGCCAAACTGAGCGATGGAGGGAGAAGGGCCTTAGTCAGGGAGATGACCAAGAACCCGATGGTCACTCTGACAGAGCTCCAATGTTTGTGGAGAGAGGAGAACCTTCCAGAAGAACAACCATCTCTGCAGCACTCCACCAATCAGGCCTGGATGGTAGAGTGGTCAGACGGAAGCCACTCCTCCAGTAAAATGCACATGACGGCCCACCTGGAGTTCGCTAAAAGGCACCTGAAGGACTCTCAGACCATAAGAATCAAAATTCTCTGGTCTGATGAAACAAAAATTGAACTCTTTGGCCTGAATGCATCGTGTCTGGAGGAAACCAGGCACCGCTTATCACCTGGCCAATACCATCCCTACAGTGAAGCATGGTGGTTGCAGCTTCATGCTGTGGGGATGTTTTTTTGTGGCAGGAACTGGGAGACTAGTCATGGCTCAAGGGAAAGATGAATGCAGCAATGTACAGAGACAAGCTCTGGATCTCAGACTGGGGCGAAGGTTCAACATGGGAGGAGCCTATGATACTTGTGTACATGGGAGGAGCCTGTGATACTTGTGTACATGGGAGGAGCCTGTGATACTTGTGTACATGGGAGGAGCCTGTGAAACTTGTGTACATGGGAGGAGTCTGTGATACTTGTGTACATGGGAGGAGTCTGTGATACTTGTGTACATGGGAGGAGCCTGTGATACTTGTGTACATGGGAGGAGCCTGTGATACTTGTGTACATGGAAGGAGCCTGTGATGCTTGTGTACATGGGAGGAGCCTGTGATGCTTGTGTACATGGGAGGAGCCTGTGATGCTTGTGTACATGGGAGGAGCCTGTGATGCTTATCTACATGGAGGAGCCTGTGATACTTGTGTACATGGGAGGAGCCTGTGATGCTTGTGTACATGGGAGGAGCCTGTGATGCTTGTGTACATGGGAGGAGCCTGTGATGCTTGTGTACATGGGAGGAGCCTGTGATGTGTACATGGGAGGAGCCTGTGATGCTTGTGTACATGGGAGGAGCCTGTGATGCTTGTGTACATGGGAGGAGCCTGTGATACTTGTGTACATGGGAGGAGCCTGTGATACTTGTGTACATGGGAGGAGCCTGTGATACTTGTGTACATGGGAGGAGCCTGTGATACTTGGGTACATGGGAGGAGCCTGTGATACTTGTGTACATGGGAGGAGCCTGTGATACTTATGTTCATGGGATTTTTTTTTTTATAAATTTGCAAAGATTTCAGATGAACTTTTCTCAAGTTGTCATTATGGGGGATTGTTTGTAGAATTTTGAGGAAAATTTATGAATTTATTCCATTTTGGAATAAGGCTGTAGCAAAATGTGGAAAAAGTGAAGCGCTGTGAATACTTTCTGGATGCAGTGTAGAGTGTCTGTCTGGAATGAATATGTAACAGTATGAAGATAATAAATATTATAGTATATGATATTAATATATAATATGTCAGAGAATGATGGTCACTTTGGTCAGGTCATTGTGTAAGGATAAGATGGATTATGATGTGACCTAAAGCCAGGTGTCCCCTGGTGAATGTTTAATGCCCGGCGTCCCCGGCGTTAATATGTCCCGGGATGAAGATAACATATAATATAGTTTGCCCTCCATCAATAAGTCCCAGCATGGTGACACGGTCCTATGGTGTGTCCCGCAGCAATGTATCGCAGTAAGTAAAGGAATAATCTATAGGTTGGAGCGCACTGCCATCTGATTACTGTGTGTGGCGCACAGGGTTAACCGCGGCGTTGGCGTCCCCAGTGTGGCCCTGATTTTCGGTGACATCTCCAGGACTTGGCAGTCAGATCAATACGGAGCAGCAGAAGCTCATTCATAACTGTTGGTGTGACAGGCAGGACCCAGCAGGGAATAAATCGCACGCAGACCGCTAACGATCCATCTCTGGGCCAGTCCAAGCGAAGGTAATGAAGAAGTGAGTCTGTGTGATGGGATGGGGGGGGGGGGGTGATCAGGGGGTCTTTGAATCATTAATATAAATCCAGAGGAATCTGATATGATAAATGGCATCTAAAAGGAAGTGTTGGGTCCGCCGCTTCGCAATTAACCTCCTGACCTCGCCACGGGACTAGTGGCATCCCACTTCCACTACTAGGGCAATGACAGGACTAATGCCTACAAGACTAATGAACGGCATTGTCTATGGACCGCAATTCTTGTATAACACTGAGCCTGGTTTATGGAAGTGGCTGAAGAAAGAACTGTTCTTGTTGTCCATGGTAACCAGAACCTCCCTTTAAACCCCCCACCCCCCCCTACACCAGGGGTCTCCAAACTCTCTAAGGCTGCTTTCACACTGGGGCGGTTTGCAGGCGCTATTGCGCTAAAAATAGCGCCTGCAAACCGACCCGAAACAGCTGTTGCTGTGTCTCCAGTGTGAAAGCCCTGAGGGCTCTCACACTGGATCGGTGCGCTAGCAGGACGGTAAAAAAAAGTCCTGCTAGCAGCATCTTTGGAGCGGTGAAATCAATGGGAGACCGCGGGGATACCGCCGGCAAAGCGCCGCTGCAGCGGCGCTTTGCGGAGGTTTTTAACCCTTTTTCGGGCGCTAGCGGGGGTTAAAACCACCCCGCTAGCGGCCGCATACCGTGGGTAAAACGATGGTAAAGCAGCGCTAAATATAGCGCTGCTTTACCGTCGCCGCCCCGCACCGCCCCAGTGTGAAGCCGGCCTAAACAAAGGGCCAGTTTACTGACCTTCAGACTTTAGGGGGGCCGGACTGTGCCAAGTGGGAGTAAACAATCCCCATCATTGGTATATCGGGGGGGGGGGGATAGTTGGTGTCAGTGGGAAGAATAGTGCCCCATCATTGGTGTCAGTGGAGGAATAGTGTCCCATCATTGGTGTCTGGGAGGAATAGTGTCCCATCATTGGTGTCAGTGGGAGGAATAGTGCCCCATCATTGGTGTCAGTGGGAGGAATAGTGCTCCATCATTGCTGTCACCCCCCCCACCACACCAGGGGTCTCCAAACTCTCTAAACAAAGGGCCAGTTTACTGACCTTCAGACTTAAGGGGGGCCAGACTGTGCCAAGTGGTGGGAGTAAACAATCCCCATCATTGGTATTAGGGGAGAAATTATTGGTGTCATTGGGAGGAATAGTGCCCCATCATTGGTATCAGTGGGAGGAATAGCGCCCCATCATTGGTATCAGTGGGAGGAATAGTGCCCCATCATTGGTGTCAGTGGGAGGAATAGTGCCCCATCATTGGTGTCAGTGGGAGGAATAGTGCCCCATCATTGGTGTCAGTGGAAGGAATAGTGCCCCATCATTGGTATCAGTGGGAGGAATAGCGCCCCATCATTGGTATCAGTGGGAGGAATAGTGCCCCATCATTGGTGTCAGTGGGAGGAATAGTGCCCCATCATTGGTGTCAGTGGGAGGAATAGTGCCCCATCATTGGTGTCAGTGGGAGGAATATTGCCCCATCATTGGTGTCAGTGGGAGGAATATTGCCCCATCATTGGTGTCAGTAGGAGGAATAGGGGGGGGGGGGGGGGGGGGTTGAACATACTGAAGACTTTTTATCTTAATGCATAGAATGCACCTTCTGCCTTTACAACCCCTTTAAGGACTCTGGCGGGTTCCAGTGTTGAAATATCGCAAGTTTTCACTACTAAAATTAGGGACGCATTGATACTATTTTTTTTTTTTTTTTTTTTTTTTTACGAGTACTGATACTATTTTTTTTAGTACTCGCCGATATTAATTACCGATACCGACCGCAACTGTTTTCACTTCAGCTGTCCGCAATGGTACAAAGCATTGAAAAGTTATTTACAAATGAAATAAATAGATTTTTTTTTTTAATTTAGCGCTTTTTTAATGTGAAATGTGTAAATTTAACCACTTGCCTACCGGGCACGAACACCCCCTTCCCGCCGAGGCCATTTTTCAGCTTTCAGGGCTGTCGCACTTTGAATGAGAATTGCGTGGTCGTGCTACACTGTGTACACACAAATTTTTTATTATTTTCTTCACACAAATAGAGCTTTATTTTGGTGGTATTTGCTGGGTTTTTTATTTTTTACCCCAAAAAAGAGACCAAATTTTTTGGAAAAAATGCATTTTTTTTCCTTTTTTTTTTTTTTTTCTGTCAGTAAATTTTGGTGGGCACTGATGGGTGGCACTAATGGACAGCAGTGATGGGCAGCACTGATAGGCGGCACTAATTGCCAGCACTGACTGGCATGGCTAATGGGCACTGATTTGTGGGCACTGGTCGCTGCTACTGGTGGGCTCTGATCACTGGCATTGGTGGGCACTGTATTTTTACACTTTATATATTGTAATCAGGGCACTGATGATCAGTGCCCTGATTACTTCCCTAGCTGTCCCCTGTGAGGAGATGCCGCTGATCGGCTCTCCTCTCCTCACACTCTGTCAGTGTGAGGCGAGGAGCGCCGATTACCGGCATCTCTGTGTTTTACATGTGACCGGCTGTGATTGGACACAGCCGATCACATGGTTAAATAGCCGTGGACGCGGCTCTTTACACAGATCGGGGTCCCACCGTGTCCTAGCAACACGGTGCGGCCACGATCGCCGCTCCGCGTGCCCCCGCCCCCAGAACAAGAGCTGCACCGCCCTGCCGTCATTTGACAGTGGGCGGGCAGCAAGCGGTTAATATATATGTACAAAAATATTCACTAATAAGCAAATAAAAAGTTTTAATTGTTTATCCTTTATAAAATAGATGTGAACAAAAACAAAAAAGCAGTAAAATAATTATATGGAGGAGAGTAGGGAGTTAATTAAGGCTGATTAGAGTAAATTAAGGGTTTATAAGGGGTTAAACAGTCGAACATTTGTTCATCCCATTGATCTGCAGATGAAGAAACAGAAAAATACAAAAAGAAACAATGTTTCTTTTTATTTTTTGGCTGAGCAATGTTGTTAATAAACATTACCGGCTGCTTTTTTTATTTTTTTCACAGCTCCAATTACCGGACTTCTTTAACACTTTAACTGTCAACAGGGGAGAACCGCTGACAGCTAAAGAGCCGAGCCTGAAAGTATCGGTTTCAGGTATCGGTGCATTTGCACGAGTACCGATACTTGTGCAAATACTCGGCACCGATACCGATACTAGTATTGGTGCAACCCTATAAAATACTGCACTACTTCAGGAAATAGCACATACGGTATATTGGTAAGGTCTTTTAGTGAAGTTCCAAAAAAAAAGGGGGGGGGGGTGGGGGGTAAGTGGCGTAGATACCTGCAGATTCTGCGGCTATCTATGCCAGGAATCGGGTGCAAATACCTGTATTATACAGGTATCTGCACCCCCTCCCCCTGAAAGGTGGCAAATGTGACACGGCAGGGGGGGAGGGTTCCAAAAAAAAGGAAGTTCCATTTTTGGGTGGAGCTCCGCTTTAAATCGGTAGAGAATATTTTGTGAATTGAGTCCAGTAACTCGTAGTGGGCAGTCCTGACTTTTGGCCCCCACCATCACATTCTATACACAGCGCCCTCTGCATGGTGTGTGAGACATTGCAGCTGCCGTACCCTCTGTGTGCCCCGTCTTCTGTTTATCATGGACCCTTCCTAATGGCATCATTATCCGCTGCGCATTGCCATCTGTGCCCATTGTTGTCATTTTTTTATTTTTTTTTACCCCCCTCCTCCTTTTTTTTTTATCCATTGTTACGGACAAGCTAAGCGCTCTGCACTTTGTCCTTATCGCAGTCTCTTGAGCATTGTTTTCTGTCTAAGCTGAGCTCGGTGACCTTTTTTTTTTTTTTTTAACGCCGCGGTGGATCCATTCACGTCCCGGCGCTGTACTTTCCCCCTTTTTCAAATAAACACTTAACGCCCAGAGGTCTGCGGCGCTCTGGCTGGCGTTGCCGCTTGCCCTCTTGCCCGCGCGCCCCCCCGCTATCATGTTGTGCGGCTCTGTGCATTGTGCTGCGCGAGCTCTCCGCGTTCTGCCCGTGCTGTGTCTGCAGCAATCAGCAGACGGTGGAATGTGTGCCCGGGGGGTGCTGGGCCTCCAAGTTTCTTTATAGCTGACATTATCTTTTATTGCCAGATAAAAATTCCAGGCTCGGCTGGTTTTATTGCCGCTATATGTGCTGCTCTTCCTATCCTCGCAGGATCCTTTCCCCTGACAGCACGCCGTACGCTTCTGTTCCTTTGGCTGGCATGGGGGGGAGGGGGGGGGGAGGGGATGTATGGCCCACTTACCCTGTCTTCTCAGGATGGATGCCCTCATCTGTATTCATATGGCACCCCCTGTATACCTCTGCGACCCCCAAAAACCAGCGTGTGTGTGTATAGAATATCGCCACCTAACCTCACAAGGTGGGGATGTGTGTGAAATCAGAGTTATGGCAGCACAAGTATTGCCAGACCAGTAGAAGGTCACAAAACTGCAGAACATTTTATAATATATAAAGTGATCATTTCACTAAATAAAAGAAATGATGGGAATTGCCGAAATGCTTTTTGATACTTTTACCTGCAAAAAAAACCAATGAGAAGTGTCCAGGCAGTTGGTGTAAAGTGTGTTGGCGTTGCATTTGCCGCATGTTCTATACACCTGGCTGGATTGTAAAATCGGTTTTATTCCTTTGTGGAAAGTACCAGATCTCTGTCTACCTACCTGTGCAACTTTCAAGTCGCATGAAAAGTCGCGGCAGTGTCAACCAGGGCTTATTGTCAAAGCTTAAATAACAAACATGTCATACTTACCTCCATTGTGCAGTTCGTTTTGCAAAGAGTGGCCCCGAACACCTTGTGGGGTCCCTCGGTTGCTCCTCCCCGCATCAGATAACCTCCTAGGAGAAGCGCTCCCCGGGGGGGTTACCTTGCAGGCGTGCTCCCCAGTCCATCATTCAGCGTCCAAAACCCGCTGAATGTATGATTTAGCTCTGACCCCCCCCCCCCACCGGTGCCTGCGTCATTGGATTTGATTGACAGCAATGGGAGCCAATAGCTGCGCTGCTATCAATCTATCCAATCGAGAACCCCGGACAGAGAGACGGCGCATCCCCACCGTTGGAAATTCCAGGGGCTCAGGTAAGTAAAATGGAGGGACTGGAGGCCAGTCACTGGCAGGTGTTTTTTCACCTTAATGCATAGGATGCACGAAGGTTTACAACCCCTTTAACCACCTGAGATCCGCGCCATAGCCAAATGACGGCTACAGCGCGGATCTGATGTGCCGGGACGACGTCTATTGAAGGGCGCGCGCGGCACGCTCTGTGATCCGCGAGTCTGTGAGACTCGCTGGATCACAGATCCGAGTAAGGGGTCGATCCCGACCCCTTACCACGTGATCAGCTGTCAGCCAATGACAGCTGATCATGTGACAGTAACAGAGCCGGTAATCGGCTTTTTTTCCTGCTCGCGCTGACAGCGCGAGGAGAAAAAAAAAAAGCCGATCACCGGCGGCAGTGAGAGGGACATCAGTCCCTCTCACTGCAATATGCCCAATCCATGGTGCCCAACCTGTGCTAATAAAAGTGCCCCCAGTGCCATCTGTCAGTGCCCCCAGTGCCATCTGTCAGTGCCCACAGTGCCATCTGTCAGTGCCCACAGTGCCACCTGTCAGTGCCCACAGTGCCAGTGCTCATCAGTGTCTTCTAACAGTGCTCATCAGTGTCCCCTACCAGTGCTCATCAGTGTCCCCTACCAGTGCCCATCCGTGTCACCCATCCGTGCCCATCTGTGCCACCCATCCGTGCCCATCTGTGCCACCCATCCGTGCCCATCTGTGCCACCCATCCGTGCCCATCAGTGCCATCTTATCGGTGCCCACCAGTGCAGCCTATCGGTGCCCACCAGTGCCGCCTCATCAGCGCATATCAATGAAGCAGAAAAATGACCTGTTTGCAAAATTTTATAACAAACTATTAAACATGATTTTATTTATTTTAATTTTCCATTTTTTTTTATTTGTTTAGCAAAAAATAAAAACCCCAACTGTGATTAAATACCACCAAAAGAAATCTCTATTTGTGGGGAAAAAATGGTAAAAATTTCATTTGGGTAAAGTGTTGTATGACCGCGCAATTGTCATTCAAAGTGCGTCAGCGCCGAAAGCTGAAAATTGGTCTGGTCACGAGGGGGGTTTAAGTGCAAAGTAATCAGGTGGTTAACTGCTTTCACCCGCCCACTGTCAAATGACGGCAGGGTGGTGCGGCTCTTGTTCTGGGATGCCGTCGTATGACGGCATCCAGAGCGGCCGCTATCGCACCCACGGGGGCACACAGAGCGGCGGCACCATATTACTTGGACACGGTGCAACCCCGATCTCTGTAAAGAGCCACGTCCGCGGCTCTTTAACCATGTGATCGGCTGCGTCCAATCACAGCCGATGTAAACACAGAAATGCCAGTAATCGGCGCTCCTTGCCTCACACTGACAGAGTGGTGAGGAGAGCCAATCAGCTTCTCCACGCAGGGGAACATCTAGGAATGTAATCAGTGCCCTGATTACAATATAGCAATACAGTGTCACCAATCAGTGCCCACCAGTGGATGCAATCAGTGCCCATTAGCGATGCCAGTCAGTGCTGGCAATCAGCTGCTGCCTATCAGTGCTGCCCATCACTGCTGCCCATCAATGCCCATCACTGCTGTCGAGCAATGCCCATCAGTTTTTGCCCATCAGTGCCGCCTATCCGTGCCGCCTATCAGTGCCCATAAGTGCAGCATATTAGTGCCTCCTCATTGGTGCCACCTCATTAGTGCCCGCCAGTTCAGCCTATCAGTGCCCATCAGTGCTGCCTCATCAGTGCACATCAGTGAAGGCGAAAAATTACTTAGTTACAAAATTTACTGACAGAAAAAAAGTAAAAAACATTTATTTTTTGGTCTTCTCTTTTTTTATTTATTTTTTGTAAAAAATAAAAAACCCAGAAGTGATTAAATGCCACCAAAAGAAAGCGCTATTTGTGTGAAGAAAATTCTAAAAGATTTCTTTGTGTACAGTGTAGCATGACCGCGCAATTGTCATTCAAAGTGCAACAGCGCTGAAAAATGGCCTGGGCAGGAAGGGGGTTTAAGTGCCCGGTAGGCAAGGGGTTAACTGAAGAAGTTGAAGTCAGAAGCTGATTGGTTCCTATGCAGAGCTGCAGCGGATTCTGGGTGCTCCAGTTTTAGTAAATCTCCCCTCAATGACAACATCCAGTCATCCTTGTCTATCGGCTCTGAAGACGTCTTGTGCCCGTCCTCCGTCTCTTTGTGTGGTTTCGGTGCCCCTGGGCGGGGGGGGGGGGGGGGGGGGGGGGCACGATGAATCCTTCAGCTGGTGATGGAGGACGGACAGAATATGCTTTGTGCTGCTCTGCTGTGATGTGATGTGATGTGGCCGTGCCCGGGCCGGAGAGTGCCAGTGGCAGGCAACATCTGCTCAGCTGCCCCCCACCCTGGCGGGCATCAGCCGGGTCAGATTGCTAACGCCCGTGGACGCAGTGTGCATCGACGTGGAGTGCGGGAAGAGGGGGGGGGGTGGATTCGCGGTTTGAAAGTGTCTAGTATTTCAGTGTAACAATCAGGATGGTTTGGTGACATTGATGAAGGGCACAGAGACACGAGAGCGGGGGCAGGGAGTACAGATAAAGGGAACAATGTCAGCCGGAGTGACAGACAAAAGTGACAGTTCCAGCGACAAAGGGACCGCCATGACAGCTCCCAGCAAATCACGCCGGACTCCGGGCGCACTTTCATAAAGTTGGGGTTATTATTCTGCTGTTTAAAGTAGATCAAATCCCCCCAATCACAATCGATTGCGGCTGCTTTCCTTTTCTTTTTTTAAGGCTGCATTCACACTCTGCGATTTGGAATCGTGCGCAGAATCGCTGCGTTCCCCCCGTGATTCCAAATTGCGTGGCAATGGCTGGACAAAGCACAGTGTACCTTTTTGGGAGCCGTTGACCCGTTACGGACCGCCCCGCGCTGATAAACTGCGGCAGGGCCGCCCTCCTGCGTGAAATCCCGTCCGTAGCGTCGCCACCTTTTCTTCAAGCCAAACCCGAAAACACTTTAGTGATTCGCAGCAAATTTATTTATTTTTAAGGGGGAACACTGCGGACTCTGATGTAAAGGGGAACTCTAATGTAAGGGGGGTTTCTGCTCCAAACCTCCCACTTGCATCAGAGTTCCCAGCATTCCCCCCTGAAATCAGGAGTTCCCAGCATTCCCCCCTGAAATCAGGAGTTCCCAGCATTCCCCCCTGAAATCAGAGTTCCCAGCATTCCCCCCTGAAATCAGAGTTCCCAGCATTCCCCCCTGAAATCAGAGTTCCCCAGCATTCCCCCCTGAAATCAGAGTTCCCGGCATTCCCCCCTGAAATCGGAGTTCCCGGCATTCCCCCCTGAAATCGGAGTTCCCAGCATTCCCCCCTGAAATCGGGGTTCCCAGCATTCCCCCCTGAAATCGGAGTTCCCCAGCATTCCCCCCTGAAATCAGGGTTCCCAGCATTCCCCCCTGAAATCGGAGTTCCCAGCATTCCCCCCTGAAATCGGAGTTCCCAGCATTCCCCCCTGAAATCAGAGTTCCCAGCATTCCCCCCTGAAATCAGAGTTCCCAGCATTCCCCCCTCAAATCGGAGTTCCCAGCATTCCCCCCTCAAATCGGGGTTCCCAGCATTCCCCCCTCAAATCGGGGTTCCCAGCATTCCCCCCTCAAATCTGAGTTCCCAGCATTCCCCCCTGAAATCTGAGTTCCCAGCATTCCCCCCTGAAATCAGAGTTCCCCAGCATTCCCCCCTGAAATCAGAGTTCCCAGCATTCCCCCCTGAAATCAGAGTTCCCAGCATTCCCCCCTGAAATCAGAGTTCCCAGCATTCCCCCCTCAAATCAGAGTTCCCAGCATTCCCCCCTCAAATCGGAGTTCCCAGCATTCCCCCCTCAAATCGGGGTTCCCAGCATTCCCCCCTGAAATCGGGGTTCCCAGCATTCCCCCCTGAAATCGGGGTTCCCAGCATTCCCCCCTGAAATCGGGGTTCCCAGCATTCCCCCCTGAAATCGGGGTTCCCAGCATTCCCCCCTGAAATCGGAGTTCCCAGCATTCCCCCCTGAAATCTGCGTTCCCAGCATTCCCCCCTGAAATCGGCGTTCCCAGCATTCCCCCCTGAAATCGGCGTTCCCAGCATTCCCCCGTGAAATCGGCGTTCCCAGCATTCCCCCCTGAAATCGGCGTTCCCAGCATTCCCCCCTGAAATCGGAGTTCCCAGCATTCCCCCCTGTAATCGGAGTTCCCAGCATTTCCCCCTGAAATCGGAGTTCCCAGCATTCCCCCCTGAAATCGGAGTTCCCAGCATTCCCCCGTGAAATCGGCGTTCCCAGCATTCCCCCCTGAAATCGGCGTTCCCAGCATTCCCCCCTGAAATCGGCGTTCCCAGCATTCCCCCCTGAAATCGGAGTTCCCAGCATTCCCCCCTGAAATCGGAGTTCCCAGCATTCCCCCCTGAAATCAGAGTCCACAGGGCACTGTCAAAATGCACCATTCATTTTTAATGGCACCTCAAGCGCGATGCGGTTCTGCAGCGCGATAAATCGCGCTTCAATCGCGGCAAACAGCATCGTGTGAAGCTTGTTGCCCAAAAGCTCCTGCTCCTTTTTGGGCAGCGAAGTTGGCGCAATGCGATTTGGCGCGATTGCCACGCGTTTTATCGCGCCGCAAAACCGATTCCAAATGGCACATAAGTGTTTGGGTGGCATTCGTTTTTTAATGGCGCCTCAAACGCGGTGCGGTTTTGCTCCGATTGTCGTGCGATAAATCTCAGCAAACCGCGTCGCACAAAGCTTGTTGCCCAAAAGCTCCTGCTCCTTTTTGGGCACCGAAGTTGGCGCAATGCGATTTGCCGCGCATTTTATCGCACTGCAAAACCAAAACGGATTTCCAAATTGCACATTGTCATAACAGACCATAAGTGTTTGGGTGGCATTCGTTTTTTTAATGGCGCCTCAAACGCGGTGCGGTTTTGCTGCGATTGTCACGCGATAAATCTCAGCAAACCGCGTCACGCAAAACGTGTCGCCCAAAAGAAGCCGATTTCCTGCACGATTTATTGCGCTGCAAAACCACACAGGTTTGCCGCTATTGCAGTGCGATTTTTGAATCGCAGTGATTCTGTCTGCCATCCCAAAATGCCAGTTGTGCCTTTTAGGCTTTATTTTATTTTCACCTGGTGATCCTGCCATGAAAAACACTTCTTATCCTAAGGTGATCACTGTACTGTGTCTATGGAGCATTTTCACCCCAGGACAGAACTATAAAACACACCCCCTCTC
This sequence comes from Lithobates sylvaticus, assembly GCA_028564925.1. NCBI lineage: Eukaryota > Metazoa > Chordata > Amphibia > Anura > Ranidae > Lithobates > Lithobates sylvaticus. Next base: position 2,842,586 of record CM053034.1, on the reverse strand, counting down.
TCCTCTTCCCCATAACATAGATGGGAGGTGTTCTGTAATCCATATAGATGACTGTGAACAATGCTAACTGATAACACTCAGCAGAGGCAGATGGCACCTGAAGTTATCATCTCACAAGATTCCTGGCAGGATCAACAAATATTTTATTTTTTTGCACTTTTTAAACAAATATAACAAAACCTGGTATATTTATCAGAAAACGGGAGCAAATAAAAGAGGTTGATTATTGGGGTTTACATTAACATGCATATAAAAGAAACAATGATAAAGAGACTTTAAAGTTGTCATAATAACATTTGTTTTATTGTGCTTTAAAATAAAAAATATGTAAATACAATCAAATTTTAAAACCAAGCAAGGAATATCAAATAGGGATTTGTATGTTGTTGACAAATGCTCAACGTGTTTCGCCAGTTGGCTTCTTCAGGAGCCATAAAGCATTATATGTGTGCATAGAAAAAGGGGGTGGGACTTTAAATGAGGCTCATGTAAACATGTGCCTCCATCCCTATAATACAGAAGAAAGAGGGTTTGGGACTTTATATGAGGAGTGTACCCAACAGTCGATGTAGTGAACAGAGTCATAATATAAATGCATATAAAGGACAATCTTTATTGTATTATCCATCAACAATTAATGACCATATAAAAAACATAATTAGAAACAATTAATTGGAACAGTCATTGCAACATGCTACAGTGTACAGATGAAATTACATTGATATATGTTGTAAAAGAGCGAATAGGATTGCAGCATAGGGTGCTCTACGCGTTTCGTGACACAGTCACTTCATCAGGAGCAAGCGCAATCCAAATATCTAAAAAGAGGGGAATATGTATACTGATGATATCAACCTAAATAAAAGCAATGTCAAAACTAATTGTATTTTACTCACAAAACGGCTCCCATTTGTCAACACACAGTGCCGACGACCAAAGTTCACCCCGAGTGTGTCTACCACATTTATAAGCATTATATGTATTATCACAACTACAAAAAACAAACAAAATATTATGACAAGTCTTTGCCAATAACATAAAAAAATCGGTATTAAATATATTTCTTGCTTGGTTTTACTTGTCATAATATTTTTTATTTTTTGTAGTAGTGACAATACATATAATGCTTTATGGCTCCTGAAGAAGCCAACTGGCGAAACATGTTGAGCGAAGAGCATTTATCAACAACATAAAAATCCATTCGATATTCCTTGCTTGGTTTAAAAATTAAAGTGTATTTACATATTTTTTTTTATTGTTACAGCTCAATAAACAAATGTTTTTTAAGACTTGCGTGTTATGGCACCTTTTAAATTCCTTTTATCATAGTTTCTAAAAATGTTCACGATTGGGTGGTGTAGGTGTCCTTGATTTTCAGGTTTGGTGGTATATTTGGAATTAAGCATATACAAAAGTCGTATAATACACCCCCAGTGCGAATTTCCTGTGGCACGTAAGTGTGGCGCATGCATGCTTACATTGGTACATTAATCTCCGGTCCCTGGACGACATCTATTATGACAAAATGCGTTGGGCGGAGCCACTGGTGATGCTGGATGAGTGCGGCGGGGCTTCTATCGGTTGTCTCTCCTGATCTTTGTGAGTATCTGACAGTTATTTAAATAAACAGTACCTGGCGGTATCGCACTATTTTGGCGTTTGTTTATCCTGGTAGTTTATGTGGCCCTCTGGACTGATAGGTCTGTCTGTTGAGGACATCCCCATTGCCAGAGATGGCAACCTGGATGCTGATGCGTTATAAAGCGTGTTGATCTCTTATGCCATGGGGGGGGGGGGGGGTCTGAAAGTCCGGTAAGCAGGGTGTGCCCCTGGCGGTGTGGGGTAAAGCAGGATGCTGCTTAACCACTGGACCTCTGGAAGGTTTTACCCCCCCTTCATGACCACATGACCAGGAAATTTTTTACTATTCAGCACTGCACTGCTTTTAATTGACAATTGCGCGGTCATGAAACACTGTACCAAAATTTTAATTTATATAATTTTTTTTTTACATAAAAATAGCTTTTTTTTGGAGGTATTTGTTCACCACTCTGGTTTTTATTTTTTGCAATATAAACCAAAAAAGACCGAAAATTTTGAAAAATTAATATTTTTTTACTTATCAGCGAATTTTAGTGCGACTCTGATCGTGCGGCGGGAAACCTGACACTAAGGCTGCTTTCACACTGGGGCGGTTTGCAGGCGCTATTGCGCTGAAAATAGCGCCTTGCAAACCGACCCGAAACAGCTGCTGCTGTGTCTCCAGTGTGAAAGCCCTGGGGGCTTTCACACTGGAGCGGTGCGCTAGCAGGACGGTAAAAAAAGTCCTGCTAGCTGCATCTTTGGAGCGGTGAAGGAGCGGTGTATTCACCGCTCCTATACCGCTCCTACCCATTGAAATCAATCGGACACCGCGGGGATACCGCCGGCAAAGCGCCGCTGCAGCGGCGCTTTGCGGAGGTTTTTAACCCTTTTTCGGCCACTAGCAGGGGTTAAAACGACCCCGCTAGCGGCCGCATACCGCGGCTAAAACGATGGTAAAGCAGCGCTAAATATAGCGCTGCTTTACCGTCGCCGCCCGCACCGCCCCAGTGTGAAGCCGGCCTAACTGACGCTGGCTGGGAGGTACACTGACTGACACTAATACAGTGATCAGTGCTAATAATATACACTGTCACTGTACTAATGACACTGGCTGGAAAGGGGGTTACATCTAGGGCAGGCGTGTCAAACTCAGTTCCATCAGCATTATGGTCGCCCTCAAAGGGCCAGTTGTATCTGTAAGGCTAGATGTCTAGAGCACCCCACCCCTCCCACCTTATATCAGATGTCCGGACTGAGCCCCTCCACTATCGAAAGTCAAGAGTCCCCCACCCTTCCTTGCATCACAGTGCACCCCCTTACCTTGTGCTGCTGCCAGGAAGAAGCTGGGGGAGGAGCTGGGAGGCAGAAAGTGCAGGGTCTGGAGGAGGGCTGCCGGAGTCTGCAGAATTCTGAGATGAGGAGGTGCTGTGGCTGCACAGAAAAGGCACAGGATCTGTAGGGGGAGTTCTGTCATCCTCTCTGCTGCTGATTGGTGAGACGGGGGAATGGGGTAGAGATGAGCCACTCCACGACTACACTGCTGAGGATTTCTGTCCCCCCTCTCTGCTGCCAACTGCTGAGACAAGGTGGGGGTGGGAATGAGGGGGGGGTGCCGCAGCAGCAGGAGAGGTGCGAGGGCCACGTGATATGGCCGGGTGGGCCACATTTGGCCCACGGGCCTTTTGTTTGACACATGTGATCTAGGGTAATCAAAGGGTTAACTGTGTGCCTATCAGACGGAGACAGGAAATGCAGTTAAAATCACACCTTTAATATAATGGTACAAATAGTAAACATAGTCAAAACATAGCCAGGGTTCGGTAGCCAAAGCAGATAGTCCGAACAAGCCAGTAAATCAGGAAGCCAGAGATCAACGTAGTTGGAGGCAGCAGACAGGATCATGAACCAGAAGGGACGTCAGCCGGGCAAGTCTTCAACAGGAACACAGCAGAGAGTCTCCAGATATGTTGACCAGGCGAAGGCACGGAAGGAATGAACCGGGCAGTTTAAATAGCCAGAAGGGGCTGGCTGTAGGCTGGACTGACGAGCAGGAAATGATCACCAGGTGAGCCGCTGTGGAACGATGAGTACTGGCAATTAACCGACAGCTGAGCAACCTGAGCACAGAGAAGTGAGGGCTGAGAGCCCAGCCCTGACACAATTCTCAAACACCTAAATGCGTCGCAGCATTCCGAATAGTTTCGTCACGGCCCCCAGAGGAATATTCTTCTCATATCATCAGTTCATCAAAGGTGAATAATAAACCTTCTAAACCACTTCTTCCTGATCTGCCCAAGGTACCCCTGACGAAGTCACATGGTAAGTGACATAGCATGTAGGGCGGAGCCTGAGGGATCGCAGACCGGAAGTGACATCATACCAGGAAGAACGGTACCCCGATGAATGCTATGAGTTTTTTAGGTATGTAAGCAGCATTTCTTTTTAGCAGAATAAAGTGTTTTCTTTACATATTACACCATTGGGGCCTTCTCTTTGTTCCAGCATGGTATGGGAGTAATCACGCAGCGCATGGGAAGGACGCTCTTAAAGGGACCATTACCTTATTACCCTACAGGTACACAGAGGACCTTGGCATGAAACTCTGACTAGAGAGAAGCAAGCTGGATGTGATGCAAGGGCACTGACAGCACGGTGGTGATCGGGAAGAAGTGGTTTTAGGAGATTTATTTGAACTGATTTAGTTACATTTGGTAACACTTGTGATAGAAGAATATTTATCTGTGGGCCGTGACGGAACCGTTCGGAATGCTGAGACACATTTCGGTGTTTTAGGTTTAGCCTTTTGTCGTGTGACTTTGTGTTTTGCAACCCAGTGAAGAACTCGCATTCTTCTTCACAAATTCTAGTTCAGGACCATTTATGAAATAATGAATAATTGCCGGTAACTCAGCCAAAGTTTGGGTGGGGTTGGCCTTAAACCTCAGGGCCCGTCTGTCTCTTTATCTCTATACTAGTTACTACCTTTGCCAGCACAGCGCCCCCCCCCCCCCCCACCACTGTACACCAATTAACACTGTGCTGCACTCAGCATTCCACAGCCATTAACACTTTAATACACTCAGCATCCCATTCCCCTCCACACATCTGTACATATTATCCCCAGCGGTGGAATAAAGTTGTAAAGTTAATGGCGGCGCTCTCTCGTCTCTCCCGCATTCTGGTATCACAGGATCGCTGTGTGTTCTCAGCTGTATCTGACACCGTGTACCCTGCTGCAGAGCTGACATTCCCACAGGGAGACTGCAGGGGTCTGTTCCCCCCATCTCCATCTCTGCAGTGTGGTAGTCGCAGCTGCCAACCTCTACCCGCCAGACAGTGTGCCAGCTCAACAGCTCCCTCTGCTGGAGAACGCTGACGTTGGTAATGTCAAAAGAAGGTTCTTGTAGGCAGCCAAAACTTTAATAGGCTTGGAACAGAACAGATACTTGGTAATCACCCAGCATGCATTGTGATTATCCAGTATACTACCTGTTATGAATTCCATCACACAACACTTTCATGGACTAGACTGATCGGTGTCAGGTCCTACCACCAGGGCCACCAATAGGGGGTACTACCGGGCCCTTCTGAAGGTAAGCCCAGGCACACGAGGGGGCCCAAACAGCAGGGGGATTGATGTGGTGGGACAATTACAGAACAATGCACTGTGTCCGTCCATCCTTCCAGCAGCTGAAAGACAGTTTCTCCCCCTCTCCTTGCCACTGGCTTTCAGCTGCTGGAGGGAGAGACACAAACGCATTGCATTGTTCTGTAATTGTCCTCCCGTCCCACCACACCGATCCCATTCCTGTACTGCCCACATTTGATTCCCTCCTGTGTGGTAGAAAACACTGGACCTCTGTAGTTTTGCTGCATGGGCTCAGATGGTGTGGAGCATGTGCAATGTACCGTATGCTTTGAAAATATTAATGGTGCTGACATGTCTCTGCTCCTCGTGTAAGGTCAGGTAAACTGGAGCAGAAAAATGGACCGTTTATTTACAGCTAGTATTCTGTAGGTATCTGAATCTTTCTCCATATTAGCTTCCTGTGCATATTAGCTTCCATGGCAAGTGAGAGACGGTGCGGCACTGTGAGCCAATGGGGCTCTAGATTATTGCATAGTGTTCATTCTAAAGCTGGGCATAGATGGATCGAAATTCAGCCGGTTCAGCAAGGACCGACCACATTTTGACCCATCTGGGTTGACATAAATTGGTTGTTAGATTCAGAGGCGTAACTAGAACCTTCAGGGCCCCGGTGCAACAAACCATAAAGGGCCCCCCCCCCCCACCCGGGGCCCTTCCCACTGATCCCGGGGCCCTTTACTTCCATTGTGGGACCCACAGAGAGCCACCTTGCTCCTGTTTTAGGGTCTCCCCACCGGAACGGAACGCCAGAGCCCAGTCGCAAGCGAGACCTTTGTGACCCTGGTAGTTCAGCCACTGGTGTCAATTGTTTTTTATTTTTGTTGTTTTATTTTTTAATAATTTTTTTACCATTTAATTTATTTATTTTTATGATTACATTTTTAGGACCCCCATTGGGGGAGGGCTTTGGTGAAGTATTAGGGGTCTAAACAGGCCCCTGATGTTTCACTTTTGAGACAGAGAAAGGGACTAAGGACAGAGAGATTCATCAGTCCCTTTCTCTGCAGCTTCAGCTGCACAAAATTAATGAACAGGAATAGCTCTGTACAGAGACTTCCCATTCATTCATAAATTGAGGCATAGTAAACAGTTACTATAAGAGGAAGAGTGGGCATTCAGCAGCTACATGGAGGGATTGGTTCCTCTACACACCACCTCCCCCACAGAGTCCCCATTGTCAGAATACAATGCCCCGGTGTGGATGGAGAAATCTGTACAATTTTTTTGTTCAGCTCGCAGTCTGAACAAAGGAGAAAAAACAACAACCCATCTATGCACAGTTTATCATTGCGATCTCTGACAGGAGGAGCAAGCAGGGGGATGAGCCCACACTAAGGATGGGCCTAGTATGTGCAGCAGAAAGGTTCAGTGGTTAGCACTTCTGCCTTGCAGCACTGTGGTCCTCGGTTCAAATCCTGGTTGGGACACTGGCTGCTCTCTGTAGCTGCTGCCACAGGGTGCTGAACTGATTAACAGCTGTATCAGCCAGAAGAGGGAGCTGCTGGGCAGGAAGAGTTCAAAAGACTGAGTTAGGCAGCACTGCACTGTGGGAACTGTAGTCCAGAGGAGAGAGATTCTACTGTAACCAAGAGCTTTTGAACTGCATTTCCCAGAGAGAGATTGCCAGGAGGAGGGAAAGAGCTGCATTTTCTTAGGCAGTACAGGACACAGCTTTCTCTTGCCTGCAGGGAGACCGGAGAATGCACATTGCAGTCCAGTGCACACCACCACTGCTCCATATTGGCGGCCTGAGTGGGATCCAGAGTGCGGAGTTTGGTGGATTCCGACAGCCAGAGTCATCTGGGTGCAGAGCAGAGGGTGGACTAATCGCTGTGGTGACCAGATGGTGAGCTGCAATATCACTGGGACCGGTGAGCTGCTGCTGTGGGGATTAACTATCTGCTGCTAGAGAGACTGAGCCCTTTAGGAACTGACCATGCAGCCATCCAGTAGCCTTATTGCTGCCTGCAGGCTTGACTGGGAATATTTGTATGTGCACCAACGGTACGACTGTGCCCCAATGCTAGCCGGCTGAAGAGTTAGGACTACAGCTGTTGCACAGAGACCTTCACCTATTGCTTATGCCAAGAGGAACCTCTCAGGCGAAATTGCACCTTATCCTAGCAATTCTCCTGGACTGCACTCTAGACTAGTTATAGTATTACTATTCACATTGCGGCTAATGTTTATATGGCTGTTTATTGTTGACTTTGCTGATTTCTGGGTTAATCCAGTCTAGTGGTACAAAACTCCATTCTAAATGACCTTGGCATAGTGATTAGACTGTATAGCGGACTCTGTCTGAACCAACCTTCTGTGTTCTCATTTATATTCAAACCACCATTTATTCTAACCCAGTACATTGAGTTAATTTACCACTAAACTGTCTTGTGTCTATTTTTCTGGTACTAATTCACCGGTGAGTTAAAGGTATCTACAGCGGTTGGACATAAATATGGAGAAAAAAGAGAGAGAGAGAGCAGCGCCGCTCTGAGAGTAGTGGGTCTGATTACAGTGGGAACTGTATGTAAAGTTTAAAAGAAAGTATTGTACTCACACTTTGTTTAAAAATATCAGGCACGTAGCGGTATCTTTATTTTGTCTGAAGTCCTCGGCCGTCATCCCTTATCATGGCTATGGTGGGGAAACGCACCCCGGTCCCTTGCGTCTCGTGGTTCCGAGGTGAGTGCGTCCCAGGATAGGCACGTCAGCAGGATTGATGACGTTGGTAGGCGTGGTTGAAAGCGCTCATGTTCGGAGCATGCGCGCTCCTTCATCAGGCGATGATCAGCCCCCACTCTCACTCCCGCCCACCCTCAGTGTCACTCCATCTGTGACCCCCCATACTCGCTCATCACTAGCTTTCGTCGGCGCTCCATCCTCCCCCTCTCCAGGACATAAATATGGAAACGCCAGGAAAAAGAACAAAATTTCTATCCAATATGGTGTTGGACCGCCTTTGGCATCCAAGACCGTCTGAATTCTCCTGGTAATTGACAAATATAACTGTTGGACGGTGAATAATAGAATAAAAATCGTTCATTCACAGAGATGCTGGAGGCGGAAAACAGGCCCAAACCTTGTTTTCAAAAATTGACCATAGAGGCTTTATGATATTGAGGTCCAGAGTCCTCCGCGCCCTGGGGAGGTGCAAGACTTTGTCTGCATGCCAGCTGTGTGAATCAGAGCATTATGGTCTTGGTAAATGGCGCTGTCTTCGGGAAACAAAGTCTGCACCATTGGTGTTCAGCCAAAATGTGTACATAGTCACTGGCAGTGATTCTACTTTTTCAAGGTGATGATGGGGCCTGCAGAATACCAAGATGTCTGCCCAAACCAAGATTACGCCGCCACCCTGCTTTACTGTTGGCACAAGACAGTCCTGGTGGTAAGCTTGGGATGGTGTTTGCCAGGGGCGCTCTCTATCCATTCGCCTGGCCCCTTTCAGGACGCCTGGCGCATGAATTCCTATGGCAGGGGTATGCAGGATGTGTTTTTTGAAGCACTGATTAGAGCCAGAGACTCCAATAGGCTTTAAAGTAGGGTGGGCTGTGGGCGCAGAGCATTGCGTCCGGAGCCCTCCCAGGTGAGTTGCAACAGCAAATTAATATTCACTGTTGCAACACTGATCCACCTCCCGGCCAATCAGGAAACGGGTCCGATCACCGTCACCAGGTTGGCTGAAAGGACAGGCAATCCTATTGGAGGCCTAAGAGAAGGGAGGAGCCGCAGAGAAGACACAGGAGTCTGCCCGCCGTCCATAGAAGCCCGCTGCCACCAGAGCCTGCAACCCGCCACTGCCTTCTGGAGCCCGCTGCCCATCGAAGTACGCCCCTGCCTGCCGGAGCCCGCTGCCCATCGAAGTACGCCACTGCCTGCCGGAGCCCGCTCCCCGTCGAGGCCCGCCGCTGCCTGCAGGAGCCTGTGACCTTCCTGAATCCGGCAAACTGCCGATGCACGCAGAAACCTACCGGAACCTGCAACCTGTCCGCCAGGGCCTTCTGGGGTAAGTGCGGGGGTGCTGAGATGCCACCGACCAACGGGGGGGGGGTGGGGTTTGCCGCCTCCCCCTCCAAAAAAAACATTGGTCGCCACTGGGGTTTGCCACACGTAAGCATGTCTGGTGGTTGGGAACAGTGTGAAGCTTGATACATTGGACCATGATATAGTCTTCCATTGATCGATAGTCCACGATTTAGGGGGGTTACACCGCTCTCTCCTCTTCTGAGCATTAATATCGGTCACTGGTGGTTTGGCAATTACAGCTCACCGAATGTAACATGTGAATGTTTTGCTTATTGAGTTGCTGCCATTTGATTGGCTGATTATCAATTTGTGCTACCGAGCGATTGAACAGGTGTACCTAATAAAGTGGCCAGTGAGTGTAAATACCTCTAATAAATAAATGGGTGTGGGGCGATCGTGTTGCCCAGTTATGAGTGAGTACGCCACACACGGTCTGGAGGACAGGCAGATTCTAGTTGTATTTTCAGGGGGATGGAGGGGGTTGTAGTACCACAACTGGTTGCTATAAGCAATGCAGCCCCCCCCCCCTCCATATCTCAGCAGGCGGTGCAGATTGCGGATGATCAGCGACCGAGGACGGTCAGGTGAGGGAGACGCAGGCGGCGGGCGCTCGTTGGCTCTTCCTCTCACCTCCAGCTCCTGTCACATAAGCTGAGCATATGTGGGCTGACAAGATGGCACAGCCTGCGGGCATCCTGTGTGGCACGGCTCCTGTGACTATATGAGCTGTGACAGCAGGAGCCAGGAGGGCTTTCTACGGCGCTCCAGCCTGCGGCAGCAACGCTCCCCCCGCCTATCTGTGTTTATTCACACAATGCATGCTGATTAGCTGAGTTCTGTGACGTGAACCTCTATGACAGACGCCGGCACCGAGGTGAACTTCTTCTAATGACAAACTCAAAGCTGCTCTCCAGCCGCCGCTCACCTGCAAAATACATCGCCGTTCACCGCCAACGTCCGACTACCATCTTCAGTCTGCGATTATCGCAGAGAGTCTCGGCTCCGCCTCCTGACACATGAACTCTGAACCCTGCCTTACCTTTTTATATTCCTGGTGTCCGTCCTGCGGCCCCAGGGCCACATGCAGCCCTTTGGTATAGGATATGCGGCCCTCAGACCTCAGCACTCTGTAGAGGGAACATTGATTAGGGGAATAGCATTGATCTTTACCAGCATCGTGTATCCTGTCCTCACTCTCTGACCACCAACAATGTATCCTGTCCTCACTCTCTGACCGCCAACAATGTATCCTGTCCTCACTCTCTGACCGCCAACAAAGTATCCTGTCCTCACTCTCTGACCACCAACAATGTATCCTGTCCTCACTCTCTGACCGCCAACAATGTATCCTGTCCTCACTCTCTGACCACCAACAATGTATCCTGTCCTCACTCTCTGACCTCCAACAATGTATCCTGTCCTCACTCTCTGACCGCCAACAATGTATCCTGTCCTCACTCTCTGACCTCCAACATTGTATCCTGTCCTCACTCTCTGACCGCCAACATTGTATCCTGTCCTCACTCTCTGACCACCAACATTGTATCCTGTCCTCACTCTCTGACCGCCAACAATGTATCCTGTCCTCACTCTCTGACCACCAACAATGTATCCTGTCCTCACTCTCTGACCTCCAACAATGTATTCTGCCCTCACTCTCTGATCGCCAACATTGTATTCTGTCCTCACTCTCTGACCGCCAACAATGTATCCTGTCCTCACTCTCTGACCGCCCACAATATATCCTGTCCTCACTCTCTGACCGCCAACTATGTATCCTGTCCTCACTCTCTTACCCTCATCTCCTCTATTAGGTCTGCTGTCTCTGGCACTCCTCTCCCGCATTACATATATTGAACATGATGCGTGGCCCCTCTGGTGATGTCAGGGGCCACATTTGAGCCCCCCTTAGCTCATAAGTTTACAACCACTGTTTTATATGCACGTGTGTATGTGTAATATGATGCTATCAGAGCTGCTGTAAAGCTGCTAAGAGTGTCTGTAAATCTTATTCTGTGCTCCAATGTTATCACTCCAATATGTAACCTTATGGGCAGTTACTTAAAGCGGAGTTCCACCCACCTTTGAGAGGTGGTCTTAAACCAAAGATCACCCCTCGTTTTTGGATATAAATTTATTTTTTTCTTCTATCATACCTTTTATGAAGCACATAGTGTAAATTCCGATCCATCTGGTCCACAGCGCAGGACGTCGTATGTGTCCTTTTTTGTGCAGTGAGGCCCCCCCCCCCCCCCCCCCACTGTCTTCTGGGATCTGTGAAGACAGACATTTACAAAGCACTAAGTGACTCGCGCATGCGCAGTAGGAAACGGGCAGTGAAGCCGTAAGGCTCCACTGCCTGCTTCCCTTAGTTATAATGGCGGCACCTGCATCCGACATCACAGGCTCCTTGGACAGGTAAGTGTCCTTATTAAAAG